>WBNH01011000.1:0-216765 GCA_013401255.1 Urocolius indicus
AGGTGGTCCTGCTCTGGCAGATGTCAGAGATAATCTCTTGAGGTCCCTTCCAGCCCTTAAGATTCTGTGATTCTGTGATTTTCTCAAAAAAAAAAAAGAGGTGTTTGCAGTTTTTGTGTTGTTTCTGTATCTTCAGAAAGTCACATGAAGGAGAAGAATCATGGAAGAAGAAGCCACGTGCACAACCACGTATACTTGGTGCAACACCACCCTGCTAGACATGAACAGAAATGGGTCACAATGGCTAATCTCAGTGCATAGCTGAATATTCAAATGTCACACACAGATACAGAAAGAGTATGAGCATCACCACTTGCTCCCTGTTCAGACTGCAGATCAATGGTGCTCTAGAAATTCTAGCTCATCATGTGCCATCAAATTGGTTACTCAGCACACACTGCTGAGAGAAGCTTTCCAGATACATTGATTTAATTACCTGTACATCCCAGTGTTGGCATCCAAAGTACCTGCCTGTCACTAGCAAGTCTTCTTATCAATAGTTATGTGCATCCTCAAATGCTGATGTAAAAATCTCCTTGACTTCTATGGACCTTCTTTTACATTCCAGCCAATGATTTCTAATTACCTCAAACACCACATATTCATTTAATAGATTAAGCATACACTAATTCCTGCACTGTACTTGCACAATAGAGGTTGCAGGTTTCTGTGCAAAAACCAGAACATTGCTTTACAACTGGAAAGTGAACACTGGAAGATAATAGGTTTCATGCATATTTATTGGGCAAATTAAACCTGTTCTTACTTTCTAAAGTCTTCTGTTACAAACCTATCCATCTGTTACCAACCTCACTTCCATTAAATAAGTACACCATGCAAGCTACTGGCAGTCTTGCATGCCTGCAAACAGACCCAGAATCATGTTGCTCTCTCCTGTTAGGGGAAAAAAGTGTAATACCAGAATGTACATTGTGTCTGTTTGGAAGGAGACACACAAAACCAAACACAGGCTTACTGAAAGAAAACAACCAACCACCGCCAAGGATTGATTCTGTGAGATGTCCAGCATTTCCTAAAAGGTACTGAATCCCTTAGGTTTCTGCTAATGTCAGCAGAAGAAGCATCTTGTGTCCCTGGCTCGGGTCTGTAGGGATTGCCAACAGCAGGGTCTTCCCATCAATCCTCCGCAGTGCCCACACGGGACTTCTCAACCTGCCCAGGTAGTAGGAGGTGATTTTGGTTCTCCGCTTGTGCTGTGCAGGGCACCTTGAGCACGTTGCCCTGTGCTGACGTAAGCATGAGGAAGCTGTGCAGAAGGTGGTGTGATACGACAGTTACTGTGCACTAGAGACCTGAGCTGGCAGAGTAATTTCTTTCCCTGTGTGTTTATTTACATCTTCTTTTTCAGTAGTCACACAAGGCACTACTATGTTCAGAGAAATGCACCCCTGGAAAGGAAAATAGACTTGCTTTGAAGGCAGCTTCCTCATACCAGCCCAAAATCTCTGCGTTTCTTATTTACATTTCCTTTTTATTGATTTATTTTTGATCACAGTAAGGTAGAGAAACTTCTGTCCCTTGTCTGGGGAGAGAGGAACATGGAGGGGCCATGTTTCTGCACTGCATTTATTATCTGCACACGTTAATGGAAATAAAGCACATATTTATATACCCTTGCAGATCATTTAGCTCAATCACATGCTTAAGGATTTGGCTAAACTGGGATGCAGACCCAGCCCTTCACACAAATGCTGCCCAGAAGTCATTCCCCTCCAAGATGTCAGCCTCAATCTTTACAATCCATATTGATGAACAGATTTCAGACCTGTAAAATATTACCCATAGATTCCTGCTGGTAAGGAGAAATCAATTTCATGATATCTATGTTTCTATATACATACTTTGCAGCCCATACACAAGACAGCATCGATGTAAATCTACCCTTCCCTGGGCAAATTCTGCAGCAGTTACAAGAAATTGGTCTTACAGTACTTAGAAGAAAAAAATCTTATAAAGAAGTTCTATAGGTTGGATACAGAAAATCCATGAAAAGATTTTTGTTTAACTTAGGTTTCTACTATATGTACTGTACAAAACATTTCTACAATATTTTAGCTATTTCTTCCCTATTCAATCCTCCAGGACTTCTCCATAAAGACTTGCTGCCTTAGTTTGAAAGTGAAAAGTTAAATTCCCTTTTCAAAGCATTGGCTTTTGTCTCTTGAGCACAGGGCACATTTTCACTGCTCTATAAATAACAACTCATTGAAACCTAACTTCTTAATAGTAAAGCACAGTAGCTTAATACCCTTGAGGCCATTTCTGAAGTTCCAACTCTGGTAATTTATTAAAACTGTGATAAACATGTCTGATAAACAGATAACTAATACCGAAAGAACGTAATGCCAAGCTTCAATAAACAGTTCTGCCACATACTGCAGTATACAAATTACAGTCACTGCTGCGTGTAGTGACAGGTATGAGGAATGATCACAGGATTCAGTCAATTCATTGTGGGGAGAGGAGGGAGCCTGGATGAAGGGAACTGCATTCTGCTTTATCAAATTATTAATTGATTTCTATTAAGTGATCTCAGATCCTTTGAGATGTGGTAAAACTCAAGCTGTTTGCTTCGTTTAAGTTAAGGAGCCATTGTGCCCATCAACAGACTGGCCCAGTTGCACAGCTCTTCTGGAACGGCTGGAGAAAACACCAAAATGTAACACTTAAAAAGTCAAGGTTGGTAAACATGAAAAAAAAAAATAATGTATTGGTGGGTTCCAGTTCCCATAACCCTAATCTCTGAATCAAACTTTCTCTACAAACAAAAGCCACTCTCTTACCATACTGGGACTGACTGGCATTTATTGGCTGCCAAACATGATCACTCACTGTGTTGACGTCAGAGCAGAAGTGGATGCTACATACTGGCAGCGTAAGGATGGAATAATTCATCACAAGGAAAGACTTTCTCATTTTAAGAATTGATCTTAACTCATCTCCAAATAGCACCTTCTTTGAATACCCATGTTCATCTATCTCACAGACTCTTATCATGTTACAAAGAGAAATGCAATACACTGAAGGAAGTTCCTCTGCCCTGGTTCATGTATTGTACAACAATTACATAAATAGCGAACACCTGCATCCAATGGTCAGGGGGGAGAGTTTCCAGGAAGCCTGATTGCATTCTTTTTGTTGGTTTTATACTTCAGCCTCATTAATTAAGAGAAGAGTCTGTCTTCTCACCTTATGTTTTCAGACTGTGCACAGAAGGACAGATCATCACTGTAACACCTGGCAGAGCAGGGCCTCAGCCTCCAGGTATGGGAGCTCTACTTCCTTTGATCAAGTTATCCCAGCCCAATGAGCTACTGTACATCAGCTGAGACATGGCAACTCACTCTGGCCATGGTCCTGTCTTATCTCAGACACAATCTAAAACACTTGATTAAAGTCTTCACCATTTTCTTCCTGCATAGAGGACATATCCCACTAAGACAGCTCTGCAGCAAGCAGTAACCTCCTGTACCTCCACTGTCTGTCTGTGTCTATAGACACAACCTGTTGTCAACTGCAAATGTTACCAATTCCTTTTTGAAGGAAAGTTTTCAGCTGCTTTGAGTTCCCCTTGAATGGTCAATGTTACCGATTTTCTCTCTTTCACAGTTTCAAAATCCCTTGTTATTTACTTATATTATAGGAGCAGGTAGAGGTGTGAACTGAGATTGTGACCGCATATTTCTAGGCAATATACAAACATCCTGTGGGAAAGAACCACTGCCTGAGACCATTTACAAGCCAAACAGACAACACAAAGCACATGGGAGGAAAGGAAAACCAGAAGCACATGAGAGGTCAACTGACTAGGAAAAGCAACTGAGCATGTCAGAGGCAGAGATGGGCACTGAACTTTGCTCTCTTGAGGACTAAAAACTTTCCTGTCTAGCACAGAGTTGTTAGCTTTTTCTTTTTGCTGGTATCACAAAATGCATCCACTGAATCCGTGGTGCACAGAAGGAGTGGGTAAATTTAGAGAGTGGAACAATAGGTGAAATGCCATGCATCCCACCCTCTTCTTTCAGACATCTCGGGACAAGAGCACAGTCTAATATACAGAAACAAATTTGAGTTTTGGTGCCTTTTGACTCCCATTTTTTCCTGCAGGAGATTCCATTAAACAACATAAGGTCCGTAAATCAGACACTCCCCTCTCTCTCGATCTAGTGTCAGGTAGGAATTTACAACTCCAGGCCATGCATTTCCTTATCTGAAAGGAGCATTGTATGAGGCTTAACATCACAGTTTCCACAGTGTACTCAAATGGAAAGCATTGTACAAGGCTTTATTATTATATACAATTGTCTAAAGCTTTAAGCAAAGAACATTTGATACCCAATACTAAAACTAAAATGGTGTCTTCTAAGATAAACAATAAATATATTCATAGCCAGGCTACAACTTATACTTTTAAGGTCTTGGGGAATTTTAGCATGCAAAGGACAGCTTACAATGGAGCAGCCAGCTCAGCCTCGAGGAGGTACTGTCAAATTACAATTCCTATTTGAAGCAAGCTGACTGGTGCTCTAAGCATACTTTCAGTAACCTGTAACTCCAAGCTGAATTCCACACAGAGGAGAATTTGAGATTTTTTTTTTTTTTTTTTTACATAACAGTACTTTCTTTGTCTTCCAATTTGCAGATTTCCTAGTGCCTGTGAGCCTCCATCATAGTGCAGGGACTTCCCCTGCAAGCCTGTGTAGGTATAGCCTGGCCAAAAGGCATTATAAGCAAAGTATAAGAATATCTGAGGCATCAGCTAGCAGTGGACAGCAGAGCACAGAGATGATGGAGCGTCACCATATAACAGGGAAATGCGTCAGCTCACCAGTCACATAACCCATCCTGAGGTTTTCCTAACCAGAAGAGTTTGTGTACCAAAGATGGGATACTTCAGACACACAAAAAGGACATGTAGAAGAAAGGAAGAGAATAAGGGACATTAAGCAAGGAGGAGAGAGGGATGCTGGTTTCATGGGCTGATTCAAAGTGGGGTGAGCCTCTTACAGAAAGGGATTCGCAGGTCTGTGAAAGGCCCATAATATTAATACAAGTACTAATGCAATGCAACAAGGATACACCCAAGGAAAGGGGAATCAGTGGAAGGATGCAACACAAGCAGCTATGGATATGATGCTATACCTGAACAGAAGGGCTTGCAGAAGCCAGGAATGATGCCCAGATCACAGATTTTAGCAACAGATCGGATTGCAGTGCTGTCCATAAGGGTAAAGAAAGGAGGAGTACATGGTCTGCTGTGGCTATATGCCGAGCTTAGACTGACAGCTACATATTTATGCAGCAATGTTAGATGAACACATCAACACGTTATTTTGGAAGAAAGATACAGCTCTGAAGAAGAGAGATAGAGATGGCACTGGATTTCTGTTTCCACGATCTAGTGTTTATATTTTTTATCATAAGGAAAAGCGTCAGTCTGTGACATTGATTACATTTTGCTGATGATTTACTTCATTTTGCTTGAAAGTGCTTAACATTGCAAAGATTTAGTTGTAAATATTATATGGTAATGCTTTTTTTCTTTGAAAACAGCTTAACCCATTGGTTATTTCTATCCTTTTCAATCCTGCACAAGCATGGACAGGGACAAATACAAATTGACAGTTAATTGGGACATTTGGCATGCTAGTTAATAAAAAAAAAAAAGGACTTTAAATCTCTCACCTGTAGTCAGTTTAGAATGAATGACAACATCCAGAACTGGA
This sequence comes from Urocolius indicus, assembly GCA_013401255.1. NCBI lineage: Eukaryota > Metazoa > Chordata > Aves > Coliiformes > Coliidae > Urocolius > Urocolius indicus. The sequence goes on from WBNH01011000.1 coordinate 5,748, forward strand.
GAACAGTATAGGGGATGTTAAGGAAGGATGACTTAAAATGTTTCCTATCACTGAAGTTCAAAAGCATACAGAAACTGAGACAAGACTTTTAGCATGCTTGGTAATTAACAGCCACAGTGGATTTTGGTTTCTTGCCATGTCACATTCCCTTTATAGCTTATGACAACAAACATTTACTAAATGTACTGGAGATTACAGAGACATAAGATTATATGGTAAATCAATAAAATAACTAAATAAAGAAGATAAAATATACTGAGCCAAAAACAATTAAAGAAAAATTGCACTGCAGGCAAGCACAGGTCAGGAATATGAGTACAGCCAATACACATCCAGGTGCAGTTGGTACTGGCCAGGTGGGCACCACAAAGCACTATTTCTCACACCACCAGCACTGCTTATCCTGTAAAGATCAGGTTTGGTTGAGGTTGGGTTTTTTCCCTTCAGTTGCTACAAACAAGGTAGGACAAGCTCTAAGAAGTGAGCCAATGAGTGGAGTCACAGCAACGGTTGCCCCCAGTGAAGTGGAGGCAATTCTTCCTTCAAGGCTCCTCCAATGCTAAAAGATGTCCATGCCCACCCCTTTATGTTCTCTGGCAGAGTCTCCATTCAGAACTAAATCCCTCCTTCCTCTTTGTGGGCTCCACTGATGGATGTGACGAGACTTCTAAGCAGCCTTCTCTTACTGTTTTGCACAATGATTTCTTGAGTAGGAGGTTCAAAAACTCTTCCAATGGACCAGCCCATATTCAGTACAAAATCGATTTACCATGGCTATAGTATTCTTTGTATTTCTGCATCAAGTAATGCGATTTTGTTCTCCTTCATTTTTTTGCTCTGAGTTTCCTTGCTTTGTGCCTCTTTAAAGCTCAGTGCTATGTAGAGGTGTTAAGGGTTCTCCACTATACATTTTTTTCTGTTCCCTCCCTCTTCTGCTTCTGAAATAGACTGGACAAATCACTCCCCAGTCAACTGAGGACATTTTTGTGCTCTCACGTTAAGAGTTCGGCTATGAAAAGCAATCTTCCCATCTATGCTTCAAACCAAAAATGTAATCACTAAAGCACATGTGAAACCTCTGTGTATTATCAGCTTTCTAATGTGGGGAAGTCTTGCATTCTTTATTCCTCTCCAGGTTACATCACTGAGTATACTTGTTCAGCATTTATTTGTTAGCTTTGAGAAGGAGCTAAAATAAGTTTGAGGAAATGCCCAATTTAGATCTGATTCATCCAGCAGTTAGGCTGAGATTCAGGAATCAAAAGCAGCACATCCTGCAGTATTAAACAGGGTAATGAAGAACTCAAGATGACATTTTCACTTTTCTTTGCTTCCTGTTTTTCTTTGGGGAAATCACATCAATTGCATGGGGTCTGGGTGGTGGGGCTAATACTCTCTCAGATGACAAACACTGCAATATATTCTCATTAAAACTGTGGAAGAGGCTGAACATGGTTTGAGTACTGTCTTGCCTTAAAAAAGGGAGCACTGCACAGTTAAACAACTAAAAGTACACGTGATTAAGTTTATCCTATCAACATTCTTTACTGTTTGTGCATTTAAGCTTGGTGTAGTTCAACCAAAACAGAAGAAAGCACTGGAAATCTTTAAGTGAAAGATGCATTATCATTGGATTACTTTAATTAGCCAAAGAGTTTCATGCAAGCCAGAGAGATCAGGTTTTGCAAGGCAAAGGCTGGAAACAGAGATAGTGCCCCAGCCTGCCTGTACCATGGGAAACTTATGTGAAACCAGATTCTCCCTCCTGTTTTTCCTTATTTTGACGTGCCAGTTTTTGAGCTTCAAGAATAAGGGCAAAATATTTCTAAGTCCTCAGCTAAACAGGAGTCTTTGTCCTTTTCTTATTCCCTTTAGCAGATGTATGTCTGAATTTCCTTTTTTTTCCCCCCCATGCCTAGAGAAAGGATCCAGACTCCTGTTCCCAGACACCAGCATTTTGACATGTACTGTGGAAGCACATGGAATAGTCAGCTGCACTCTCTTAGGCATTTCTGCCTAAAGTTAAATGGCAGTTCTTGCCCTGGTGAGCCTGAATCCTAGAGTTAAGAAAGACAACATGTGGCTGCAAAAAAAAACCAGGCAGAAAGAACAAGAGAGAGCAGTGACATGACTGATACTTGCAATCGGGGAGGACACATGGGGCATAGGCAAGTGCAGTGCGAGCTTCCCAGGAAAGCTTTTGGCAACACACCTAGATTTTGACCTTTAGATCCTCTGGCTTCTATGGGGTTTGGTGCTGAGCATCACAAACTGTCAGAAAATGTCATTTCTGGTAATAGCCAAGAATAAGTAGGACCTTTCAGATGTTAGGAGTCTGGGCTGGAAGAGGAAGTCAGTGATGAAAAGTCCCCCATGGTACATAAACCAGACTTTTGTAATCGTTCTATAGCTACGTTGTGCATGAGGTCTCTGCTATCCTCCACCAGGTGCCTAACGCTCTTGATAAGCTAATTACAGCCTTCTGCTTATTCCGTGTCAAGCCTAGCCTGCAGTTCTGGCATGTTTTTTCCTTAATCTAAGACCATCTGTGCTCGATCAGCAAGGAACACTTAAATACAGAGAAAGTGAAGAACCAACAGTGTTGAATTCCCCACACACTGCCCCCAATTCCTTTCTCCAGCATTTCCAATTAAGTGTGAAGCCAACATCCATCCAGTCCTAAATACATTAGAAGGCTCTGAGCAGGATCCAGTTATCTGCAGATGCAGCAACACTTTCCAGTGGTCAGTGGGGAAATGACAGGCCAGAAAGGACTCTAATCTCTCCACTTCTTTACATCTTTACATCAAAAGCTTCGCATTTGAAATACTGTCACATCACCAGCAATACGTGGAGTAGTTGAGTTCAGCACTTGATCAATGCAAATCATATACTTGTCTCGGAGAAGGATAAGGAGACAGTTGGGGGAAAAAATGGGGTTGATTTATCAAGAATCCAAAAGGTATTTCTCAAGTCTTATGTTTATTGCTGCAAAATGGAAGTGCAGAACAGTTTAAATCCAAACTGGACTGCAGTGCTAGGGAAGATGGCTCTCTGCCTCTCTCCTGTCACACCAGGAACAGTTGCAGTGTTTCCAGCCCATTCTGTCCCCTCACCACCAGCCGGGCCGGATGCAGGCCCTGCCTGCTGCCGCCAGACACGGCCAGAGCCCCACCGCTGTGCACAGCATCAATCCACCCAACTTCCACCTACGGCTGGGAAACAGATGCCTGCAGGCTCCCTGCTTGGTCTGTCACAGTTTGCCTTGCTTCTGCCTCCTCTTTTCCAACACCAGACGTCAGCACCTGATGCCATAGAGAGCTCTGCCAAGCTTCATCTCAACAAGGAATTTATTTGCTCCTTCTCCTGCAAAGATGACTCTGATGCAGTGTCTTTTATTCCTCCCTCCTGGCTCCCCTGTGTTGTTCTCCAGTCTGTACTCTCATGCCAACCCAGGATTTACTTTCCAATTCCATCAGTTTGAGTACTGCCTTTACATCCCCCATGTCACCTGGTTCTTCCTTCACCTCTCCTCCAGCACTTTTGCATTTGACCTCTACCAAGGGCAAAGTTTCCATATATGAGTTTTGAAACTATGCCTTATAATTAAGAATCATAATAAAAAATGATTCTCCAACAGGATTAATGCAGCATATCTCTTTGTGCAGCTTCTGTCTAACTCCTTTTTGGTGGTTTTCAATGCTTTCACATTTATCTTGTATTGAAAAAATATTTTTCTTTCTTCTGCCTTGCTCTTAAATCTTCAGTAACAGATCTCACAGCAGAAGCTACTAAATTTGTAACAATTATATTAGCAACACATATTTTTTTTCCCTCCTGTCACTGTGTTTACCAGTATTATACTTATGAACCATTGATCACTCCTTTCTGCCCCATGCATCAAAATCCTCTCCTCTTAGGCAGCTGCAGTTTGTCTCTTAATACTCCCAGGCTAACTTAAGAACTTTTTTGTCATCCTTAATAAAGCTTAAATCACTTCTCTTCGAGGAACCTTGCAGCCCATTCAAATGGCTGCAGCCCCGTTACTCCTTATTCTTTACTTATAAGGAATTAAAGAACTCTGTTTCAAAAACCTCAAAACTCCTTTGTCTCCTGTCTGAAGGGATTAATCAATAAATAAAATTATTTATGGAATTTTATCCACATTCCCAATACAAAAGTGTTTCCAATGAAAACATATTTTTATCAACCCCTCTCCCCAAAGGCTTTCCAAGCTGTTCTTTTATAAACAAATCTACAGAATTACTTATATTTTAAGTATTTTTATCTGCAGGAGTATATTTTTACTGCATTTTTCCCCTACTAAACCCCTGCTACATTATTTTTACTTTAAAAGGTTTTCATTTAAGAAGTTTAGGGAAAAAAGGTAGTGAAAAATGGGTCCAGTTTAAACACGTGAACATGTTCAAGTTGAATGTTGCTTACCTGGAAAGCAGATGTAAGATAAGCACTGCTTAATACTATATGTACATGTAACATGAACGTAACAGCTTCACAGATAAAAGATTGAGGCAAATTCTCTGTCTTTACAAGTGCATATCATCATTTGTAATACTTAGGTCTTAAATAGAGAGGCACATATTTCACAGCAATTCAAAAGGACAAGTATCATTATCTCAGCCTCATGTGTGGAAAAAGGAAAGCTCAGACTTGAGATGGCTGGAAACCACCTTACCTCCCCACAGCCATCTTAAGCGAGGCAACTAGTCCACACTATCCGAACTCTCCTTACAGAGAATGGAGTGAAATAAGCACTTTTTTTTCCTGTGTATCTCCTTCCACTGGCTGCCTGATCTTTCCAGTCTCAGAACAGTCCCTACTCCTTCATCACACACAGAATCTCAAGGGCTAGAAGGGACCTTAACAGATCATCCAGTCCAACCCCCTGCCAGAGCAGGACCATCTACAGCAGGTCACACAGAAACTCATCCAGGTGGATTTTGAATGTCTCCAGAGAAGGAGACTCTACAACCCAACCTGTGTCAGTGCTCCCTCACCTTTACAGTAAATAAATTCTTCCTTGTGTTTCTTTGGAACCTCTTATGTTCCAGCTTGTACGCATTGCCTCTTGTCCTATCACTGGACATCACTGAGAACAGCCTGGCTCCATCCTCCTGACACCCACTCTTTACATATTTGTAAACATGAAGGAGATCACTCCTCAGTCTCCTCATCTCCAAGCTAAAGAGCCCCAGCTCCCTCAGCCTTTCATCAGAAGGGAGATGCTCCACTCCATCATCTTGGTGGCCCTGTGCTGAACTCCAGCAGCTCCCTGTGCTTCTTAAACTGAGGGCCCCAGAACTGGACACAATATTCCAGATGTGGTCTAACGAGGCCAGAGGAGAGGCAAACGAGGACCTCTCACAACCTACTACCCACAGCCCTTCTAATACACCCCAGGATCCCATTGGCCTTCTTGGCCATGAGGGCACATTGTTGAGTCGTGGCTAACCAAGACACTCAAGTCCCTTTCCCCTATACTGCTCTCTAAGAGTTCACTCCCCAACCTATACTGGTACATGGGGTTATTCTTCCCCATTTGCAAGGCTCTACATTTGCCCTTGTGGAATTTCATTATATTTCTCCCTGCCCAACCCTCCACCCTGTCCAGGTCTCGTTGAATGGCAGCACAGCCTTCTGGTGTGTCAGCCACTCCCTCCGATTTAATATCATCAGCAAACTTGTTGACAGTGCATTCTGTTCCCTCATCAAGGTCATTAATGAATATATTGAACAAATCACTGATAAAACTGTACCTGATATAGCCATGGAGTGTGGTCATTGTTCCTATTAACCTTTCAAGCTTCGGTAGCACCCCACATCTCATTTACAGCCTACTGCCACATCCCTTTCCCTCCTTCAGTCTCCCATTGCCCACTCATAAGCAGACAACTCACAGCACCTGTTGACTGATGATGATGATGTTTAGCTGGAGGTTTGCTGCAGCCCTGAAGAAAGGCTTCTGAAACAGAAAACATGCCACCTTTCTGCAGTTAAGGTGGCTGCAAATGCCACAGGCATAATTAAGTTTGTCCTTGTTTACTTATCTGTTCTCTTGGCACATGGGCTGTACTTTCCTTCAGCTCAGCCTGGGGAAGGTGGGTGAAAACTCTGAAGGCCAAAGCTCTTTGATGCTCTTAAAGGCTTTGGGGAAGCTGTGCCTGGTGTGCTCAGACAGGATCGATGTCCTATGGGAGTGATGAGCAAACTTTTCCTGTCTCTGCTCCCCAGCTCTGGGTCTCTGGAAACAGCTGCACAGGCCACATTAGTGACTCTGCTGTGCAGCTCCAGGCTTCAATAATCCCCTCGGATTAGTCACTCAGAACTGCTGCATTTAAAAGATGCTGTAAAACACACATCAGCTAAACTGTTACTAACAGAGCAAAGTAGGATTATTTATCTAGGGGAAAAACGCATACACTGACATGAAATGTATTTACTATAATTCTTTTCTTTTTTTTCTAAGACCTCAATAGTTGGTTTTAAAGGAAACATATAAGGTCATTCATGGGCCATTTTAGAGAGGGGCAAATCAATAAATGGTGTATGTTTTTTTTTTCTTAATGCTCTCATTATAAATGACTGGATGCTATCAGGGTCAAACTTAATCCTGTGCAGAGAGCCAGTGTGAGGGACATGAATCATTTAGATACCTCTTAAGCTTTGCTTTGAGAATAAAATGGAGATATTTGGGTTTTTTTTTTAAAGAGTGAGAATACAAAACTAACTGCTGGTTTGTTTGTTTGTTTTGCAGTAATTGGCCCAGATACTCCTTTGTTCCTCTTGTAAAATGCAGTCCTTTGTGTTTTCAAGGACTTCTCTCACTTCTGAGCACAAGCAGCTGAGCTCCTATGGCAGGGCCAGGTCAAGAAACCAGGTCCCAGATTAGATGAGCACTCCACAGAGAAGCATCACGGGGCAGTGTGGGTGTCGGGGCCTCTGCCAGGCCCCACTGAGCAGCAGCTCACCCCATCCACACACCCAGGCTGCCCCCACAGCAGAGGGACTGCGGGAGGTATCACTTTCTCTCCAGGACAGCAGGAAGCATGTGTGAACCCTGGGCTCTGCGTGTGAAATTCAATAGGTCATCATTGGCACATCGACTGCTCTTAGCGAAGGTGCTGCATTAGAGCCTTTACTAACAATCGCATCAGAGCACTCTAATTGGGACAGAAGCAACCAGAAAATGCTTTCTGTGCCTTGTGGTAAGACACCATTTGCAGGAAGAGAATAAACCTCTCCCATGCCTAAAAATATCCCACATCCCTAAAGCAATAATAATAAAAAGTAGCATATTTTTATATAAATCTTAGTTTATGTGTCAGTTTAGCTAAGGTGTAGCCTACAACAAGAGGCTCATTTGCCTCTCAGGAACATCTGCAGACCTGGATTTGTTGACAGCAGCTGCAGATGAATATGTGTCAGGGCAGGGGACAGCGAAGGTCTAAGTACATGCAGATACCTGGGAGCCTCCTGGAGTTGTTGGAGTGGGAAGCAGCCCACAGAGAAAAAAAAAAAAGGTAAATAGTCCAACCAAAATACATTGTGCAAAGCTGCAGAAGCAACACTGGTGACAAGACATGAGAAGTCCAAGGGATTTCATTTTTTCTCATTTTCATTTTTTTTGCTCTCCTTTCTAAAGGATGTTTAATGGTCTCGACTTTAAGCTGCAAGAAATAAGAACATTAGTCTTCATTCCCTACACATAAAATGCTTGATAGGGTTTTATCAAATAAAGAGCCCAATATGCTACTGTTATCAGTAAGTGACTTCAGCAGCTAATTAAATTCTCACTTTCTGAATCCTGCTCATAATGTTTGCTGTCAAAGACCAAAACCCCTGTAGTAATTTTGGCTTTTAGGTGAGGCGAGGCAGGGAAGGTGGGAATGACAACTAACAAATTACCCCGGAAAGCTGACAGTCATCACACAAACCTCACTGCGCTGTGTGCACGTAACTGGGCACTTCTCCTCCAGACATAAATCATATCTGTGGCCTTCACTGAGGCTGCCCTGCTTAATGCCAAGTATGAATCCAATCCAATCCAAGTACAGCTCCTGAACCTCTTATATGGGCTATACAACCCTAAGTATATGATCCTTCTGTGTATGGGTACATATGTATCTATATAAATCTCTGTGTAAATACATATACATATATATATGTGCATATATATATATATATGCAAACTTTTATACCATGCCTAAATACTCACTTTAGAGGGCAATTACATTGATCACAACTAGGCAGTGCACTCTGAGCCAGCTGAGCACATCTATGAATGCACAAATTGAAACGTATTCTCACTTGGTAGAGCATGCACCAGGTTCTTAACTTGGACAATTCTCAAAGGAAAATAGGCATTTATTTAAAGCTAAACCTGGGCTTAAAAGCTTTGCTGGCTATAAATGGACTACTGAGTTGGGTTCTGTCAGACATAGGGGATGTTGTGTTCAGAAATCACTCAATGCTATGCAGTGTGAGAAGAGATTTGCTTTCCCTGCTCTCTGAATTTCAGATGATGAGTAACATCAGCACAAGGTTGGTTCCCAACAGCATATGCCAGAGCCTTCTAAAGAGCACAGTTCCCTGCATTGAGGAGCTGGAGAGATTGTCGTTGGAGGGTGAAGTGTGGCCTTCAGTCATGGTCACCTCGTCTGATGTGTCATATTTTCTTCTCCTATCTCTCACTCCAGATAAATCCTGGGAAGGGAGACCCACACTTGAAAGCCACAATCTAGCTCCTGATCAGTCATTTTAAGGAAGGGTGAGTTCAGGGAGTAGATTTTATCTGGGAAGCTGAAACCGTAAGAATAAAAAGCTGAATTTGCCAGAAAGTTTGTTCAGCCAATATAAGCTTTATTATGGAATAGCTTTAAACCTCTAGGCTGAGAGTGAGAGGTTTTAGGTGCAGCTTTGGAAGGTGATTTATGAATAGATTTATATGTTAATCTGTTAATAAAAAATGTAGCATACTGATAAAATATGTGACAATCATAACTCAGCTATGAGCCACATATTAAAGACTGCATCTGCTCTAGTAGAAGTTTTGATTATGTTTTTAAACGAGGGAACTGCATTGGCCTAAAAATAAAGAAATAAATGTTTTTGATAGAAATATGTGCCATATAATTCAGAGATCTATCTGAGAATCTGCAAGAAACAAATAATAAACTGCTTTTAAGAAAAATGAATTCTGGAAAGTGAGGCTTATTCCTGAACATTTCAAATTGGAGTTCCAGTCTGGCAGCTCAGTGGTACGTAAAGACAGGCAAAGTATTCTCATTCTTTCCCAAAATTACTTCCCAAACTGGATTTTAAATCGGGTGATAATCTTGACACTCCAACTAGACTGAAGCAATAAATACCTCCAGCAAAGTCGAACCAGCTTGTGAGAACCCATGGGCCTGTGCTGCATATCAATGCCTAGTTTTCTCATGACTTTTGAAAGGATATTTTGAAAAATGGGAACATCTCTGGCTCAAGGATGTTTCTGCAAGTAAATCTGAAACACAATACTTTCACCTCTTTCTATTGACAAGTCTCACAGCACTTTATAAAGGAGTGTTATATCCCTGTTTCACACGCAAGCAAACACTGAGCAGATTAACTTTCCCTCAAGCACCCACAGCAGTATGATTTCGGGCCCTCCAAGCCCCATCTGGTGCCTATCTAGCATCTCTTGGGGATGTAAGATTTATCTATTATTTGTAACTTTCCTGATGAGCACCAGGGCTTTGTGAACATATTTTGAATCCTTAAAATTTCCCAGTGAAATATTTTCACCAGGAAAGACTTCTTGAGCAACAATTTGTGCTGTAAACTATATAACTCACTGCTCCCCATTGGTTTTGTTTATCATATTTTATTCAACCACACAGAGAAAAACCAACTTAAACTCTGCCACCTCTCCTCACACTTCTATACACTTGCAGTGCATGTTTCTCATCAGCATGCATAAATGTGGCACTACCGAGCCCTAAATGAGTAGAAAATAATACATTTAATGCTCAGTTTGATTCAAAGTGCAAAATATGAAGCCTGTTCCATTTGTTGCTATGTGACATACTGAGGAATGATAGGCAAGTATTATTATTATTAACTATACTTTGTTGCTATGTTCTGTTGAATTACTAGTGATTATGGCAAAGAGTTAAATATCCCTCCAGGGAGCAACAGGGAGGGAAATGTGTCTTCAGGAGCAGTTGTGAAGTTTAAGAGCTTAATCTCTGTAGCAAGGATGTTTCTACTTCTTACATTGAGGGAGAAAAACTGGAGTCAAGCTGTCCATACTAGAAATGCACTGGATGCATAACTGCAGTTCTTTTGCTACAGGACCACACTGAAATATTTTGTCCCTGTTTCAGGTTCAAAATAATGCCCATTACAAAGCTCCATGATGTCAGCAGAAAGAAAGAGATTTTCTACAAGCTTCAGATCAAGCGTTAAGAGCTGATGCTGTCTAAGCACATTGCTAACTTTTTAAGCTTGGGACTGACAAGTTCATCGAGTCTTGCCCTGGTGACTGCATAACATTCTCCAAAGTGCCCACATGAATATAGGTGCTCTTATAAATTTAGAGCAAAATTTCAAAAGCAAATAAAGTCATGTATTTTGTAGCTTTTCCATGTTTTGCAGTGGAGGAACTGTGGATCTGCAATTGGAGATCTAGGTTCTGGCAACCTAGGTGATACTGATCAATGTATAACTCCACAGGCAACTCTAACAAATTCAGAGTTTATGACTAGTGAGGAATTAACATGCTCTGTCTCTGAACTTAGTCTTCACTTAATTTTTTTCATGAAAAATCAGATCATTAATTAAACCATATTTTAACCTCAACATTTTTGTGTCTTTTTTAACACATTAAATAACTTCTGTCTTCCAAATAGTTTTGCAATAAGTGCACCCATTTATTCTTTCACAATCTGTTAAAATACAGTTGATTTTTAAGAAATACATACTCTTGTATGTACAGACTCTTGTAGTATTTCACATGCTGTTAACCTGATGCAACATAACTGCTCAGCACACAAACTTCATAAGGCTGCTTTTAGAAACTTTTTCACAAGAGATCTTGTGTTAAAAAAAATATTGAAATCAAAACATGAACAGTGTTCTAGCAGTTTCTATTAAATATATCAGATGAGAGTCCAGAAGGGAACCTTAGATCCTGAGGAAAATGTTTGAGCACAAACAGGAAAGGGAAGGGAAGAGAAGGAGAAAGTGGAAAGGGGAAGGAAAAAAAGATGCCCCAAACATACCAGGTCAATTACTTGAAATGAGAGAAATGTACATTCAAACCCTTCCTCTTAATGCTTCAGAAAATAACACGACCCAGAATATTCACATCCTAAGCAACCATGTGACTATCGCCTTCTCTTTCAGGTTTTACAAAGCTGTCCAAAAGTTTTGTTTCCATCTCAGTAAAATGGTTGGAAATCTTGGCACCTCAAAAAAGGTTGGAAAAATAATTTCCCACTCTGTTGAATTGAGAACTCTAAGTTCCAGGTAAAAGCAGGGTGAACAGAGGGTAGGCACTGCACTGGGATTTATGAAGTGCCTGCCAAGCAGCGTGCTTTTAATGCACACCAGAGAATAGCATTCCTTGCTAAGAAGTCCTAATCAGCATTGTGCATTTAAAAAAAAATTCCCTCAAAGGCTTATGTTTTTAAAATGACCTTTCCACCTACTCTATTAATTACAAACTCCAGTATAAAACTGTTTTTTCTATGGCCTAACTGTGAAAGCTGCAGATTAGGAGCTAACCTTGTTTCAGACCCATGCATAAATTAAACAGCATGTGCTTCAAGTGCACATCATTTTAAAGAAGTGTTCTATAAAAGTGTCTCATACTTAGAGCTTACAAAGCATACAGGAAGACCATTGAAAGATGGAGATGAAACACGTTGCAGGGATTTTGTTTAGAACAGATGCTAAAAGATTTTGAGAACAGTATCCCTCTTGACTCTGTGTTTCTTGCCTGCTGCAAGAATTTGAATTCCACCTTCAAAGTTTCCAAAATTAGTGAGGCTTTTGGATACTCCACCTGGGGCATTTCAAGATGCTGATTTTAAGAAATTCTCTAACAGTGTGCTTCAATTTTGTCAAGAAAGACAGGTAGATAAAATCACAGATGATACCCAAAATACCTTGGCCTCAATTTCCTTCTGGATAATGACATTCAGCCAAAAATGTTTCTCACAAAAAAATTACCCACCACCAAAGTTTCTCATGCAACTAACTTTGGTGAAAAGTTTCTTGGGTCCCAAACAGAATTTCTGAAACACATTTCAGAAACAAAGAGAGAAGGGGGAACATTTTGTTCTGCAAAGCAAGAAATGAGCTTATTCTGCTTCAGTTTCTGCTCCACTCACTAATTCTCATGTCAAAACTCAGCACTCCGGTCTTGGAGAAACAACTTCAGTGGAACCAACAGAACATTTAAAGTGAGAAGAAAACTTCAGCACATGGTAGAGCAGTCAAGAGCTAAGAAAGGAAAAGGACTCGTTTATAATATAGTCCATCAGCTGACACATCCTAAAATCTACCTCTCTTCCTCCTCTCCCCTGAAATCTCAACTGTTCGATAGGATGATGTTATCTTTTTACACAACTCTTATCCAGTCATTTGCCCACAGAATGCTAAATTTTGTCATTCAGTCTACTGCTAGTCCAAGATAATAACTTTCTATCCAGACTGCATAGAGTGGTGACATAGAATCACGATGCTCCATAGTATTCTTTGCTGTGGAGATTACAAACCCAAGTTTACAATAATGACAGTCCAACATGGATTCAGGTGTAATATTGTAACTTTAGCTTCTGGAACTGAAGGCTCCTAAAATGTATGTTCACAAATGATAGCTTCCCAAAATGATCCCTGAGGCTGATGCTCATTTTATTTGGTTTTGCATTGGGCTTAAATGAAAGGCCTCCACAGTCATTCAAGAGTAGAAGGAAAGAGTACAGTCTTTAAAAGACTGGGAGCTGAAAACCTTTCTAAAATCAAAGACTAACGACATGGTTAACATGGAGTTTGTGATATGCAATATTCATAAAGGGGATTATAATCCAGAAAAAGAAGAGTTTATTCCCACTGGAAAGCAATGAATAGAGTAATGCTGTGATGAAAAACTTTACGACCTGCTCAATGGCAGGAAATACTCATTTTCTGGCTAAAGAAGAGATAACTGTGAAGGAAAACATACATTAGGTAGAGTGAGCCAGTAAATCTACCTATTACTGAATGAGAGATTGAGATATTGAATTTTCTGTGCTAGCAAACAACGGCACAGGGATATTGGTCCTGCAAGATGCTGTTGCCACCCTTGCTGAAAAGACAATTAAGAGTCTCCTTCTTCACAGGAACACCCTCCCCTCTTCTCTGTGACAGCTGTGGGGCTGAAATGTCCCCTTCTCTTTTCCCCACAGGGATTATGCAGTCTAAGGATATAGCTTATTCCAAAAGAACAGTCAGTGAAAAACAGCTTTAAACTTCATCTAACCCTGCTGTAGAGAGGCACATTCCTCACTGCCAGGCTCTGCCCCACACGCGGCATATCCTGCTGTCGCTGTAGACTGCACACCTCGTGTTTCTGCCCTCGCCTCATGGAAGCACAAATGCAAGGGAGCAGACATCTGTCATCACAATCCTGCACCTTAAAACAGATTTAACACCGCTGGCAAGCTGAAGAGTAAGTCCCATGAGCAGAAATAAATCAGACTACAATCCAAAGATGAAAAACTATCCCCAAACCAGGCCTGACAAGATCTGCACTGTATTTTACTTACAAGCACAGAGCAGATACAAAACAACTTTGATTACTTCACAAACTGCACCCTCGCCCCCTACAGAACTAGCTGCAAATTCCTTGCATTTCTTGTCCCACTTTCTGATCTGATCTTTAAAATGATGTACAGCGAAGGGGCTGTGTGGGGGGGTGCCTCTAAGCTGCATCATGTGCTTTATGGAGACAAGCCAAGCAGCTACTTAGGCAACCATTAGGTCGCGAAACAATCGCTTCCATCATTCCCAACACGTGTGTCAACATAATTCCATGCTCTCTTTGTCATGCAAAAAAGTCTTGGCAAAGCGACCGGATACACCCAGAAAGCAGGACCCAACTAAGCTCATTATGTTAACTGGAGCTCCCATAGCATCCTCCAGTACCATAGAAAGAGACTTCCCATGTTTTGCAGCATAGGAAGGAAACTTGCTGCACTGAAAAGGGCCTAAGCCAAGCCTGATTTCAGAAGTATACAAGAGAGATTCAAAATTGGAATGGTGGAATGGTGGAAGGTGAGCTCTTGTTTGACAAGCACAAGGGGCTGTGTCAGGCAGTGTGATAACAGGCATTGCAGAAGGTACGACACCTCGCATATAACTACTGAGACATCTCTCTCCTGTGTGCTGGCTGGAAGCCTTCCAGCCATGCTAATATGGCTCTGCAAAGGGAAACTACTGCCAAATGGGAGTATCAGCTTCTCTAACTCTTTATTGTTGTCATTGGTAACTCCAGACTTTGTTTTCCTTTTAGAGGAAGATTCAATGCATTTTACAACCATTAAACATCTTTTCTTCTCTCTAGTTATAGTCTCACTAACAAAAGGCCTGTGAGCATCGGGATGGCTGGCAATACTACTCCAATGGCTTCTTGGCGTGGTCAGGTACAGAAGGAAGGCCTTTCAATCTGTCTGAAAATTGCTGAATACATCTTTGGTGCTCTAGCAGATGTAAAGGATGGTAAGTGTACCAAAGCACATATATTTATTTAGTTAAAGAAAAGCAGTTAAGGGTTTAGCTAACAATTTTTGCTATGTTTTTCAATTCCAGATTCAGTACAGTGGGAGGAAAGTGCCAAGACTGCTGAATATTTGCAAGCCCTTTTAAATTTTAGCTGCTTTGCCTACATTCTGCCACAGGTAACATGTTTTTTCAACCCATTTTGCCTCTTGAATGCTCTGCAAGTCTAATCTTGGTTTTCGTAACACATTCAGCAAAGCACAGCTCCTCAGCAATCCATTCACGGAGGCCAACAAATGCTAAAAATGAGGATGGACAAGAACAGTAAAAGCTTCTCCTACATGTTGCTGACATCTCCTCTAATGAAAGCCATGGATTTCTATTGATTGTTGTGTTTAAGCCTGTATCAGTCACACTACATGCTTTGTTCCTTAAGATGCTGTGATTTTTGGCAGGCCCCATTACCACCCAAACACTCAAGAATCAAGAGTAGAGAGCACTGTCCAAATAGGCAAGTGTAGAAGAGCCCTTCTCCCAGCATTATTGTTAGAATGGGAATAAGCATCTGGTTCTGACTCTGTCTTCTCTCTGCTCCATCACTCTGGGTAAATTTACACTATGCAGCCTTCTGAAAATGTGCATCAAATATTACAGAACGTTCATTAGCAAGTCAAATAAAATACAAGAGTGCAAAGTGAACATACCTGAATAAGAGAAACGTTGTGTAGACTAAGTCTGAAGAGGTAGTTCCTGCATGAACAAGCAGAAAAATTACAAATTGTTAGGCTACGAAAGAAGGAAGGGAAAAGTTATAAAAGCAAATCATAGGTTTTGGTCATTTATTTCTACAAACAACAAACTTTCCTTGGACTCCTCTCCACAGAATGCAAAACCAGTTATATGCCACTTGTTCATCAGTATCTTAGTGAACTTTGTAACAGGTTCTGAGTAGGCCTGCAGTAAAATATTCCAAAACCCATAACGAAGAACCACAACGAAATCCCGACAAAATAGGGACTGTTTGCAAACCCTCAAAAGACTTAAGTTGAAGACTTGTATGAGCTGCATTCATGTTTTTCTCTCCATTCTGAGGAAAATGGGGTTGTACACAAGCCAACTAGAGCAAAACTAATTTCTGAAAGTTCCCCCTAAGCCTGTCCTTGTGGTTATTCCCATTCAGGACTTTGCAGATAAGGAAGAGAAGAGGACAGATACTTCTCAGCAGAATCTCTCTGCACAGGAAACCATCAGGGAAATCAAGGCAGTGACTGCAGACACTCCCAATTCTCCTGTCATCACATCTCCACAGGCAAAGCCAGGGAATTCCTGACAGAAGCCACTGTAGCATGAGATACCACACATCGGCTGAGCTCCTGTAACACTCCTTCTGCATATTCATATCCTGTCAAAAATAGGAGGGGATACACATTTGAATGAACATCTATAGCTAAGGCTTAGTTAACAGGATTTATCTCTTCTTTTTCCTTGCTAAGACAATGCAGTTACCAGGAATCAGTATAGAGATATTAAACCATATGGATTTCATTGTGGCCATGTCTAGTTTCATAGTTTTGCATCCCATTTGTCAGGGGGCCTAAAGAGCTGTGATCCTTCTCCAACATCCCTGTCACCACAGTCTCCCAGACACATTTTTATTCTACCAGGTGAACTATGTTATTGGAGGTGACTCTATTTAAACAGTAGAAATTGCAGCTTTAGTGATATAGCTTCATTTGCTCTAGAAGTGCAAGTATACAGAGATACCTTATCTAGTAAAAATGCAAGTTCTAGTCTTAGGTTAGTGAAATCAGAGAAATCATTGGAAAGCTCCTATAGTGATGAAAAAGTCCTAAGGACTCTTCTGAAGAGCTTTGTTTAGGGTCTGTAGCCAGCAGCACAGTCTGCCCACGCAAAAAAAAAAAAAAAAAAAAAAGTAATTTAAGCTTCAACATTAGAGAGATTCATATTGGGCCACAATGACCATGACAAGGCTTGAGCAAGTTTTCCTTGTCCTGCTATCCCTCACTTGTATTTTACCTAAATCATAATCACAGAGTTGCCTATATACTTTGTCCCAGTTCTATAAATAAATAAAAAGGTCTGAGCTGCTGCTGTCAATAGAAAAGGATGGGAATAAGGATGATGGGGAAGTCAAACTCCTAGTACTGAATCTTCAGTTGGTGTAGCTCTGGTTTGTGGCATCCAATTCTATACTGGGACTGGTTACCTGGACAGGAATGAGACCTGTTAGCAATACCTGAACAAAATATATCAGTAATTATTATACCTCCTGTAATCATGCAGAGAAATACACAGACACACACACACACACACGTGTTCCTCATTTTCTCTCCTAGTCCTATAATTGGAGATACAGCAGCTCTTTTGTACAGCCTGAAACCCTATTCTGTCTCAAAGGACTACATTCTTTCCCAAGTAATTTGTTATTAACACTTTAGCATCAGCTACAGACTTAAATATTACATCCTGCAGATGAATGCAGAAGACCACAAGCATCAAGCTTATATTTAGGTAAAATTTCAAACAGATACATTTGTATCCAGTGCCTGATCTGACAGTTCCCTTGGAAAAGCCATGCTACTCTCACCAAAATATCAATGCAACTCCAGGACATGAGATGTCATGGAATAAGCCTTCTCCTGGAGAAGTTAAGCATGTCCCTGGCCTGCAATCTTACAACACCCTAAGGAGAAAGTTCTTGTAACTAGGGACTTGAAGTTGCTATCCTGTTGCTAAACATGCTATTTAAATGCATTGATTTTGGAAGTCTTATAATGCAGATTTCATTTCCTTGTTTTAGTCTTGTAAAAAGCTGGACAGTTTGACTGGGTAATAAATTTCAATATGATTTTTTTTCCCTTGATAACACAGCAGAGCAAATTCAACCAAAATATCTTTAATGGAAGAGACTTATCTAAAGGACACAATTTTTGTTGCACAGATGCACTAAGGAAAAGTGTCCATTTAAACAAGCCAGTCTCTGTCCTCTCAGTGATTGCTGTGTAGCACCTGGGCAAACCATTAGCAGTGAGATCACTTGGATGGCTGAAACCTAGTCAGGAACGTAGTACTGATGTGAATAGCACAATGATCTTCCAAAGGCTTCATACCAATCTCAGCTCTCTAAGTCTGACCTTGTGGCTTTCTTACAGAATGAAGAATTTCCCTACATTTTTCATCAGCTTCTCTCACCTCGTTTCTGCACAGCCACTGACAGTTTCTTTTTGTTTTTTTTGATCCTTCTCACATCTCATCAGCAGTAATATGAACACTGGTAGGCAGACCAGGTTATCAGAGAGACCTGAGAGACCAGTTGACCTGCCCAGTTAGAATTGACTAATCCTTAATTAATGACATGGTCTTTTAATCATACTTGTTCTGTAAAGATATACCAGGAGTAAAAAGCCAAGAGGAAAGATGTGATAAATAAGACAGCACTATTTTTACGAATTGCATTTTAACTGCAATTTCAGTCCAAAAATGAGCAAGGTCTCTGAATGACAGACATGGTTTATTGCCCCATTTGTGTCCTTTTTTCTGCTTGTGTTTGAAGTTATGTCTGTTTAAATACCTTGCTGAACTATAATTTTAAAGTGGCTGAAAGAGTAGGATTAAGAAATATACGAGAATGCTGAAATCTCTGTGTGAATGGATAAGGTGCCTTCTCAGTCTTTGTTTTTTTTCTTGTTTTTTTTCTCCTCTCATTTTTTCTTGTAAGGGAACACTGGAAAATTCCTTCCTCTCTTAAATTAAGCCCATCTGGACCAGGCCAGAAGAATGACTGCCTGGTGCAACCAGCTATTTTAATGACCTCCTTCTCTTGTATAAAAAGCTGGTGCATAGACTTGGAAGGACAGGACAACCTTACTAATCTTTCTATCCTAAAAGGTCACACAACTTTACTCCATGGTTTTAAACAAAAGCTTTGTTTCATCCCAGAGTTGGCTGCATTTCAGCCATCCCCAGAGTGTCTACGCTCCTCTACATACTCTGGGACAAATGTTATTACACACATTAGAAAGTGCCTCAAACTGCTAATTATTATTACTACTAACCTCATTATTCACGAACATCAGTGCCTTTCTGAAAATGCCCATGTTAAACAGTAATACCTTGAAGTCTCAGCCAAGACTGTGGTTTTGTTACATTATGACACAGAATGGGTTGACAGTGGTTCCTATAGAGACTGTTTCATAGCAGATGCCTATTTAAACAAACTTGAAGATGAATCCTCTCTCTATCACCTCTGATTGCAGGGGGATATTATCCCTCAACTCAGGTATATGAAGTCATATATCTGTAAAGACTCTTCTGCTCTATACAACCTAGCCTTGAAGAATTTGCCATCTAAATATATACAGAAGAGTGAAAAAAAAAGACATTAATTTCAAATTTAAAGCACAGACTGAGCAACTTAACCAACATCACAGAGTATGCCTGCAGCACAACCAGGAGCTGATCTCCTGATCCATTAGTCTATGTCTTGGTTGGGAGAACAACTTGGCCCTGAAGTTGGGGCACAGCATGTAAACCTGTGCTGAAGTGGCATTTACACTCATGGAAACTGAGGAGATGTCAAATTACTTTCCTGAACTGGGCTTTCTATGCTAGCCTGTGTATGAACAGACCCAAGCTGCACTATAAATCTTGTAGATGAAAGTATTTGTTAATTGGCTTCATAATTTGTATTTGGCCGCCTTGTCAAATGATTAAGTGCTCACCGTACCTGGTACCACAAAGCATTCCTACCAGAACAGCAGGAGAGCAGCTGAGATGTGTTTCAAGAAAGGGTAGAAGAATACACCCACTTAAATCTGCTTGCCATGACATTCCCAAGTCAAAGCTCCTCATTAGGTGTTTATTCCATGTAGCCAAGCGCACCTTGGATGAACTTTGTAAGACAATTCCCATGCACTTGTTCACACATTTGCCTGGCCTTGAAACAAATTACAGTGAAGGCAAAGTACTTTGTTCGTACTTTTGCAGCCTGAGCAACAGAGCTGCAAGACAAATTAAGCCTTTCCAATGGGAAGCCACATAACAAGAGTACTTGAATAATAGCAAAGACCCTTCCTCTCAGGAGTTCTGAAATTATAAGGGTTGAAACATGCTTCAGACATTTATTCAGGCCTCTTTTCCAGTGCCTCTTCTCAGGCGCTACATCTGTCAGCGCTGTGCTGGCTGATTAAAAGGCGCTTCCTTCTAATAAAGAAAGAGGATGCTTTTCAGTTCTACTGTAGCGGATCAGGAGGAACATCCCTGTAGTCAGTGGACTGAAGGAGTGTAAATGAAAGGCTATTCTAGACTGAAATTCTTTTTTCTATTTAAATGAGTGAGGTTTGTGCACATTTCCCAGCTCTGTCCCTCTCCAAACACACACTAAGCAGGTAAGATAACCTCCCTGTGCTTCAGAACAACCCCCTAGCAAATCAAAAGCCACGAGATCCCTGATGCTGACCAGAGAGTAGAATCTCTCAGGACTTTGCCATGTACACAGAGATCAAAAATACTCAGCCTTATCTCAGCTAATCTGTATCACTGCAAGACATGCACATCTGCTCACATGTTGCTATTTAACTGCACCTCATAGTAGACCTGAGAAAGTCACCCTTCCCTTGTTACACGGCAAGCTATCTCAAATCCTCTCTCTTAGCAAGCTCTCTTACTACCCTGTAAGTAGAAACAAAGACAAGAGAAGCTAAGAATAATGTTTGGTCCCACAAAAAATGTATTTAGGGAAAACTAAGGAGAACCAACTGAAGAGTTGGTCTCCCTTTTGGGGACTATTAGCACACTGAAACAGGCATCTAATGGAGCCTAGGTGAGGTATTGGAGACTCAAGTAGGGTTGTGGTGTCCTGGGAAGGTGCTCTCCATGTTTGTAGGGTACAATAGACTATTTCCATTAGAAGACACCTACAAGGATCATACAATCCAACTGCCTGACTAATATTCAGGGCTGACCAAAAGTCAAAAGATGTCGTTAAGGGCATTGTCCAAATGCTTCTGATGGGTTTTGGAATCAAGCACCTTTCTAGGAAGCCAGTTCTACTCTTTGACCACTCTCTTGGTAAAGAAATGCTTCCTAATATCCAGTCTAAACCTCCCCTAGCACAGCTTTGAACTGTCCCGACACACTGGGTCACAGGAAGAAGGTCACAGCAGTACCTCCCTCTCCACTTCCCATCCTCAGGGGAGAATTGTGCTGCAGTCAGGACTGCAAGAGAGACTCACAACTGTCACTGTGTAGATAATAAGAAAAATAATTAACAGAACATGGTCCTTTGGGCAATCCGAAACAAGACACAGAATTATGCATGTGACAAACCTAGTGCTCCCTTCTGGCACTCCTGGAAGCCACATGCTGGGGCTGAATCTGAGGCTATGAGCCAGCAACTCCTGTCAGCTCTTCCTATCTTTACTCCTAGAGGCCTTAGGTATACTTTGTACTTCCACAGTACATGACAAACACAGCTTAGTCATGCTTCACAACTCCCTGTGAGCTGGTTATTATCATTTGCCCCTTATACTAATAGAGAAAATGAGCCAGAGAAAGGTTAAATAACCTCCAAAGCACACAGCAAGTCAGTGATGGAATTGAGATCAGATCCTATGGCTCTTGGCTACCAAATCTCATGCTAGATTAACACACAGTGCCTCTATGCAGGTCTAGCTGTGGCTGAACTTTTCAGATAGTTATCCACATTTCTGAGCTAGCCGATCATTCCAAGAAACCCAGCTCCTGAAGGATGATTCTGGCCTTTGCTCTCAGAAGGAGTTAATTACATGCCTGCTCTGGAGCGTGATGTGATGATCCATTTGCAAACACTACCCTAGTGATTCATTTGAAGTGCCTGGAACACTCACGCTGGAGACAAGGTAAAGAGCCAGCATCTCCCTTACAAGCTGGATCCTTATTCACCACTAATTTTTATCCTATTGAAGAAAAACTTTGCTACATCATTCTTCTTTAAAAATCAATAGCTGTTCAACAGAGAACCATACTAAATGGCATACAGTTATATGATGTAGTTGCTGTATGAGCAATTGCTTTTCCCAAAGCAACATTTCTCAGTGATAAATCCATCCAGAGCTAGAGGAGCATCCTCTTAGAAGAAGCTCCTTACGCAAGCAGTATATCACTCTGATTAAGCAGCTTCCAAATTAGGCTAGGGTCCCAGCTACTGTTTCTGGGTTGCCACTGAGGCCCATTTAGAACTTCTCAGTGGAAACAAGGATGAAAATCATTGATAATCCTCCACATTCCAGTCAATGAAGGAGAACTATCATCAGTTTTAATGGCACAGGACACGTGGCACAGACCTGCTCAGGCTTGATGCTGTATACTTGGGTCCAGCTATAAGAATAGCCAAAAAAGGCAGATGCTGAGAGCTGCAGAGTGTGCAGGACAACAGTAAAGCTGCAGCACCTTTGGACTATACCAATATTCAGAAATCTAGATGGGTGGCTGCTGCTACAGGAGAGAGAAGCAGGAAGGGGATTGGCCCTTGGTTAGACAGCCATGTCCCCTCTTTCATCAGCTCACAAGGAGGGCAGCAAGCTAACTCTGGTGTCTTTGCCCCTTCCCCAGGGCAGGAGAGGAAAAGCCTCACTCCAATGTGATCCCAGCTCCTTGGGGGTGATTGTATTTGCTATGTGCCTGAGACATCTTGAACCAGCTGTTGGTGGAGAGTAGTCATAGCTACACACTTCAGAGAACAGGGAGTGGAATTTTTGGGAGTAATATTGTTTGAATATATTTATAAAATGTGGGCCGATTTCCTTTTTTTTTAATTACATTTTCTGCCCTCTATTTCTCTAGATGAGTCTCTTCAATACCTCAGAGATGGAAAATGAGCCAAATTTCAAAAACTCATGTGTGGGTTTGTTCCTATTTTCCAGGAAAAGTGAGTCCGTCTCTCAGACTATCACATATTTTCCCACATGCCACCTCTAGCCTCTTTTGACATGCAGCTGACAGCATTTCTCTCCCCTTCTCATCCAGTTGGCAGAGTCACAGAGCACTCACAGCACATTGATATGGTCCCAAGCTGCACGGAGACCTTTGATCTCCTATTTGCCCATCACTTTTAGTTGCATTTTCAATAAGTCATACTGTAAAATTCTTCTTCTGATGCACCGATTATCTTTCAAATATTCCCTGGCAGCCCCCTCAGCTGCCTTCCTAGGCTGATAAACATGCCCAGTTCTGTCAAGCTTTCCTCAAACTCTGGATGAGTTCAACATGACTAGTATGCAAATACTGATTGAGTTGGCTGGTGAGCTTAAGTTATTGCCAACCAATCCCTTCTCTTTGCTATGGTTTTTAATACCTTTGCAGTGGCACAGAACAGTAAGCTTAGCATCTAAACATCTGGATATAAAGTGATATGCAAGTCACTGTGGTGCCATATAAAACTGACATATCACCAACTCAACCAGAGCAAGAGAGAGTATTTCAGTAGTGTAAAAGGAAAATGCTCTACAGCTCCATCCTGTGATGCTGTTAAACACATTAGGTCCAAGCCTTCAAGTTTTTGCCAAAATATCCTGACCTTTTTTGCTTGCACCTCACTCTCTGAAATACAATCTTCAAACTTAATTACTCTCAGTGCTTTACTGAAAGCAAGTGAGCCCCTCGTAGGTGGCTGCTTTTGTGATGGGGTATCACCAATCTTCATTTTATCTGGAATATGAGATATTTTTTCCAGTCAGGCCTGTAACTCGCGGTGGGAGGATGCTTCCTGTCAGCTTGCACTGCACCAAGACTGCCTTTCAGACAGCACTGGCTGTGCAGGCACTGCCATGAGCCAGCCAAAAGACTGAATCCTCCAGTGATGGGTAAAAGCCCACGGACTGCCATGCCAGTGAGTTCATCTGCAGACAGGTAGATGGTACTGCCTTGCAGGTGATTTGACGAACCAACTGTTTTCTCTGCCAACAAAGATGACAGAGCAGAAACTGCCATTGCCTCACCCTCTTCTCCACACACAGCACCTGGGGTAAAGATGCCTCTTTGCTCTCATAAAGCTGCAGCTTCTCCTGTGAATTGATGCAGACCAGCAATCTGACAGTGCTTCAGCACAGGATTTCATTTTTTTTTTATTTATTCCGAGTTAAAAAAAAAGTAATCATGTTCTGTGCTTGAGAAAATGCACAAAACTTAACTAAGAAAAAAAAGAAATACACTTTGAACAAAAATTTGGGCCAGGCTCCAAAGTTCCCAGAATACCATAATTACAGAAATTGTCCTTCCATTCTTTCCTCCTCAAAGGGTAAAAGTCAGGAACAGCACAGATTTGGGATATGGCACATTCAGACTCCTTGCAGACCAGCAGAGGAAAGCAAACTCTATAGGTAAGAACCAGACACCCCAGTGGGGCTTCACCCCCTCCACAATTATACAAGGGCTTAGCTGACCTCACATGGCACAGTATCAGAGAGGAAAATCTCTCTCTGAACTATCTCAGGCTCAACCAGAGAGGTTAAAACCTACACTTTAAATCGCACTTTTGTTCCCTCTATAAAGAAACTGTGCACTCTCAATTATGGATTTAACTAGCTGCAATGTCTAATCACAGGTTTCTCACCTTCACCATATTCTTCCCCATGCAGGCCAGGCACCTTCTTTAAAAAAACATCAATGGTCCTTTGAAAGTTTCTGATAATTTCAGAGATTGAGTCTCCCTTTTTTTTCCCTCACATCACCACATTATCTGCCTCCCCTCCAGCCCCCAATACAAGGATGCAACTTTAATTAGAGCATTCTTTTGTCCAATAAAAAAAATCACAGCAAGAAAGGCCGGTATTTATTTTTCTAGGTTTCTCTGCAGCAGCGCTTTCAGCTACCCTGCTACAATCTGGATATAATGAAAAACATTATCATGCTCTTTGCTTGCTCACGTCCTCATTAATATCTCAACTGGCAAGGTAATTTCTCAGCCAAACGTGACTTAGTAGGGGGTAAGGCTGGCATAAGACACTGCTATAGTAATGCAAGGCATCAGAAATAGCCTTTCCCCAGCTCAGCCAGTCTGGCTCAGGAAAATATTGAGGTAAATCCTGTGTTCAGGGACGAATGGCATGTCATTCCTGGCTGAGAACAGAACAAACCTGTGAACTACTTAACCTTCGGCTATGCCCATGGGGTTGTGGCCAATGTTAGCATGGAGAGACTAACACGCAAAGAAGTTATGTAAGATTTAACTTTGTCAGCCATGCTGAAGCCCCGCTGCTCCAGCGTTAGTTTACGGGACTCACAGACATCCATGAGCATTTTGAAGACTTATGTCTTTGGAGACTCAAGGCTGAGAGCAAATGAGTAAACTGCCACATGGAAATACAATAGTAAAGGGTTCAAATTCCAGCTCTGACACAAATTGTCTGCAAGTCCATTGAAGAGCTTTGGCTACATCCACATTAGTCAGATGCAGAGACCTCTGAGGTTGTGTAGACTTTGACTGGTACCTTCTCGCTGCAAGAGTGGCTGTGTTCGGTGTAGCACTATACCTCCTTTCAGATCTCCTATAAACTCACATGTCTCAGCATCACAGTTTTTTTTTTTTTTTCCACAGAGCAGGCTTGCTCTTAGTCACTCTGGGCCTTGGATTCCCATCTATAGTGTGAAATTGTTAGTGCTTTCATGCTTCACAGAAGCCCTGAAAGGATAAATGGTGAGGGGCCCTGATCATTTGGCAACAGAAAGTATTCTTGACAGAGTTTAGACACAACACTGATACTCTAGGTCTGTGGATCAAGTCTGACTCAATTTCTGCTACTGAATTTCCTAGCTTCCAAAATGCTTTTTGCCCAGATAACATAATCTTCAGAGATTTGTTCTCTGCAGGGTTCAGTGGCAGTCCAGATCTGGACAGGATTGAAGGTGCCCAAGGGTAAGAGTGATATTTTCCAAGCAGCACAGGTTTTGAGAGTTTTACTGCAGTGCTCTGGAGCTTTCTGCCAAGCAGGCAGAAAACAGCCTATGTTCAGCCAGAAATCTCCGTGAAATCTGGTATCTGACAGACTAATCTATCATACACTGGAGACTTTCAATAAACTTAGAGTGCCAAACCTGCAGGTTGAGGGACCTAGAATATATTTACAATTTGCCATATTTTTTCCAAGCTGTAACTTGAAGCAACTGTTTTGGGACATCAGTCACTTCATTCAGTCAGCCCTCAGCTTCTAAGCCTGCATGATCCAGAGTTGTTTTAATGCTTGTACAGCCAGGAGCAATAATAGCCAGGGAAGGGTGCATCCAGGCTGCTGTGCTCTCCCTGAAACAAATCTTGAAAGTTCATACAGCCCTTTCCTTGCTTCCCAAGCCAACCATATCTTCACTCTTGTGCCTATCTGTCTCCTTGACATTAACAAGCACATTAATTTCATCTCTAAATCAAGTATGAAAGTCACTCCCCCAAAGCATCCAGACTTGCCTCACCAGCAGCTGAGCAGCTTTACATTTAATGCTGAGAAGTCTGGCAGTCCAGAATGATGTGCACTTTACTTGCCAGTTGTGAGTTCCTTGATTCAGCTTTTGCTCAGTACCCTCTGCCTCTGGGCTTCTCTTAGTAACAGCTATTTGTGACCAGGGCTCCTGAGCTGCAGTTCCCCATGTGACAATCTCGGAGATGACCCTTTCCCATCTCCTGATGGAGCTGATAGACCTCTTGAGAGGCAGAACTATGAGGACTTCTGGTCATGAAGCTTTCTGGCTGGTTTTCTACTCTAACAACTCCACTTACTGTGAATGACCAACCCTCATAGGCATGCCTCTCACATCCACAGCCTCAGCAGGCTACTGCCCTGAGCTGACACTGCCACTGTTTCCTTCTGGGAAAAGT
Source organism: Urocolius indicus (assembly GCA_013401255.1). Lineage (NCBI taxonomy): Eukaryota > Metazoa > Chordata > Aves > Coliiformes > Coliidae > Urocolius > Urocolius indicus. The sequence goes on from WBNH01011000.1 coordinate 32,377, forward strand.
CAAATGTTTCCCTTAGGGCTTCCCAGCCACTCTCTGTGCAGCCATTTGTTTCAGTACCATCCTCCTGTTGTCCAAGCTGTTTCCCTTCAGCTTGCTGCCATGCCAGATTGTCACACAGTGTCTCAACCACCCTCCTTTAAGCCTTTTATGTTCTCCTCACCAGGGAGTTCTTGTGAAGCATGCTTTTTGGCTTGACTCCAAGCAGGGTCTTTCATATCATCATTTCTTCACTGGCTCTCATCTCTACCCAGGCAGCAATGAGACAATCTCAAAGAGTAAGACTCCTTGAGAAGGTGGAATGTTATAGCTACACTGCTTACCCCTTCCACACATCCCATCCTCACCAGCGACTAAGCTCTCTGCCTACAGCACAGGTGAGTGAGCAGAGCAATGCTTCTCCAACATGCAGGTGAAATCACTGCTGTGATTATGTTTTCACATTTTCTCGCAGTAATAATGAGGTTTAGAACATTGTTTTCCCCTCCCATTGAAATAAGCTCAAACAGTAATCACATGCACTCAAGAGCTGAAAAAAAGTAGCAAATATTTCAAAACAATCATTCACAGAAGAAAAACAGTACATTAAAATACTAACACTACATTTAGAACAAAAACAAAACATGCAAACTGTGAGTCAAAAGGAAGGTTATGAATTTTTGAAACTTGTGTTTTTATACTTAATGAAATGTGGCTCATAATATGGGTAGTGTGAGATTTACAGTGTTCTAAACTATTCATATCCTTACTTGCAAGTGTTTGGATTGTACAAATGATGTGACAAGTAAATATGTTGCTTAGAAACCGTGGTGGGCTTCTGAAACAAATTCTTTTGTTTCTGTGATTTTGACTTGGCAGGTGTTTGGTGCAGTGGAGTTATCAAACTCCTCTGGAGCACACTCAAGACAGCACCAGTCATTCAGGGACGACTCGCAGATAAAGATAAAGCTTAAAATTCTGAGGCTCATGTTTTTCCAGCTCCCCATCTGCATCGCATGCCCTCAATACCTCTTAGAGTTTCAGTCACGCTGTGTCCCATTCCTGAAACCAAAAGCCCTCATGAGCCCCAGGATCTTTTTTTCTTCTAGGAAGCATTTTCTTTGAAGCTTTAAAGCACAGGATGAACTAAGCCAAAGAGATGCTGTGGTGAGGTCATACTGCTTTTAAATAGAGATAAAAAGAGCTAGTCTGAAATAATTTATAACACTATCATCTAAAGGAATGATGTTAACCAGGAAACTGAGAAGTGGGAGTACTTATAAACTCCACCCTGATCCCAAACTCCTTCCACAACCCCAGAATAGCTGGCGTTACTACTAATATGATCTACAGTAGCACATTTAAACATGGTTAACATTTAAATTTAGGCTTCATAAATTACACCCTGTAGAGATGGATAGAGACAGCTCCTATCTCTTTGAGGTATTGTTTCATTTGCAAATTCAAGCAGATGGTGCACGAGCAACTAATGATTCAAAAAATCATCCCTAAAAATAGTCTAGAACAAGGTGTGGATTTATCAGGGAAGGAGAGAACAGAAAAGGCTTTACTTCCCCTTCCCGTTTGTCCAGCACAGCTCCAGGAGCTCATTGCTGCACCGAGGACCCCGTCCACACACCCATATTCACACACCTCTCCCTGCCACCTCACACAGAGTGGAAATGAGATGGTGAGGAGGGAAAAGGCTCAGCACTTCCCCGCTTCCCCCCACACCAAGCCTGTATTCAACTCAAAAAAATACACCCTGAGAAATTACATCTCCATTAACTCTACCAAGAGTTGCTCAGCAGAGCCGTGTGGCACCATTGAAGCTTTCAGTCTCCCAGCCAGGTAGATAATGCTTCACAAAACCTGACTTTTCCAATCAAATTCCACAAGCATTTGTTACTGTTTCCTCATGAGGCAATGCACTGCAATATATTGTACTTCCACTGGGGAAGGTAGATTTGCTGTCATTCCTCAGTTTATAATGATATTGTAGCCCCATACCTAACCACACTTGTACAAACTCTTGTGGAGACAGAGACTCCCTCCAGGATGTGTTGCCGGGCTCTGAGCAGCGCGTCAGCGTTAGCAGCTTATGTGCAGGGGAAAACCTGCCGTGCAGCCAAATTATGTAAACCCTGGATTCCTTAGAGCAACGTGCCTGTGTTTGTGCAATGCCTGGCAGAAGGCAATGCTCACAGCCATCCCCAAAGCAATGCCCTTCTGAAGTAATAAATATTCATAATTGTTGGTTAAGGATTCCAACATAGGTAAAGCCACAGCTCGAGAAGGAAAGTGTTTCTGTATGAAAAGCAGGACGGCCTCTGGCCATTTAACAGCTACAGGAAGGTAAGTGTTATTATTTACTGCACAAATACACACAGAAAATGTATATTAAATAACACTTCAGGTGTCTCTGTGAAGCAAACACCTCTCCCTCTGCTGCACATCTTGCTCTTTTCTCTTGTTTGTATGATGAGTTCTTCCAGCTCTGCTCCTCACCTCCCTGTCCTCTAATGCTGAATAACCTGGAAAGAAAGCAGCTGATTCCTCTGTTTTCATTAACAGGAGAGTCTGCTATCACAATATTATCTGATTCTAAATGTTACACTTAAACTGATTTGTTAGACCATGCTTAGTCTTTTCATTTTGGATTGTCTTATCTGTTTATTAAGCAATAAAAAATAGTTGCTGTTGGGGCTCATGATTCAACTGCTCCTGACAAATACTATTTCACTGAACCATAGTTCTTTTCCCTGTTAAAAGTGCAGCTCTAAATTTGTTATAGCTTGCCTATCCTCATCTTGTGTGTTTCCACCCTCCTCTTAGGGCATCCTAAATAAAATTAATGTTTAAAAGTAAGAGGAAAAACTACACGTTAATTATATACAATGAGCCAGAACAACAGAGTTGCACCAAAACACATTAGGTGAGGATCTGGCTGTATCAGCAAGATGAAGCAAACAGGATGTGGTGTGAATTCTAAGAGAGAAAGCAAGGAACCATTTACATTGCCACTATGACATACAAAGGTGTGTAGGTGAACCTGTTACAGAGGTGAAGTCTAGCCATGGCAAATAAATCACCAAGTCAAATTCTGTGCTGTCAGAAGGATGGTGGAGAAAGATTTATTATAACTTCTAGCATCCATGATACCAAGGGAGATGGCAGCATTCTGCTTCATTAGGCACTCATTTTGATCGCATTAAAACAAAAAATCCAATAATTTCATCTTCTTTGTAATTATCCTAGGAGTCTAAATCCCTCTCTATAAATTATAGCTTGCTTCTTGAGGGGGAGACTGGCCACATAAGCTGGAAACACACTCTCCTCCGAAACCAGAACCTGAAGGGAAAGAGCTTGAGCAGTAAGCCTGGACTAATTGAAAAATTATCTTTACCTTGCTCCCACAATGAGCTGGTTCCTGTTGGCATCCAGTGCAAGCTGAGAAAAGTCATGCACACCTGGATAGGTGAAATTCGACACCCAGGGCTTCAGATCTGCAATGAAAAGTAGAAAGCAGAAAACAATAAAGCTGCTCCAGAAGCATTGAGTTCACCCCAACGTCCACTAATGGATTTCCTACCGAGTTAGTTATCTGTCAGGGAAAGGCTAATTAATAATCTATTTAAAGGGTTGCTATTTATTCGGGTTCTTCGCAGAATGTGCAAAGAAAAAGGCACATAAGTGCAGGGCTGTCTCAGCAGTTATTTTCACATCCAAGATGGAGTGTCAGCATCAGTTCCAGAGACAACAGCAGCTTGATTTTACTTCTGTTAAAACCATCTTCAATACCAGGGTTAAATGGTGTAAATAGACTGGGTTGCCTGCCATAACACCTCCACAGCCTCGCCTTCTGTGCTAAGCAAAGGGAAACTGCTGCTCTCCAGAAAAAGAAGATGGGGTCAACTGACTGAAAACCAAGGTAAGGGTAGAAGTGATCTTGTACTCAAGACCTGGCTGCTGCAATGACAGGTTTTACTTAACCTGATGAGCATCTAGGATCCTTACATCTGAGATGCTTATCATTTAAATCTTCCCTTAATTTATATTGGTAGGGGGGAAGGGTCACCACAGCATCTTTTTGGCTGGGAGACTGCACAAGTTTGAGACTGGCTGTATCAACTAGCTCGGATTTGCCAACCTAAGCATTTGTCCAAACTGCAATTGCACAGGTTAAATGCTAAGCAATAGATTTGGCCATGCCTCTATCTTCCAGAAGATAAATCTATTAACACAACATCAATTCACATATCTAAGGCAGATAGTCCTGATGCAATAGAATATACATCTGTTTAAACAAAGCTGAATTACTACTTTCGGGATAGGCATGATGCTAGGACATTCACAGAACCTCAGCTTTCAATAGTTACCAGCTTTGACCTTGTGTGTATCACAGAATTTCAGCCTCTCACCTTACACCTTTACTGTACAAAATACCTGGGGATAGATTCATGTAACTGGGGATAGGTTCATATGTATCCTTCATAAAGTCATCCAGATTTACTGTGAAGATTTCTCTTGAGAATTTATTCCAATTGCTCACTACTTTGGCTGTTAAATACATAGAGAAAACAAAATATTTGAGGGAATAAGGTGCAAGTGAGACCAAATCAGCATATCTGCAATCCCTCTGTGACCTGTTGACAAGCAACCCTGTCTCATTCAAGGACTGGATGTTGACCAGGAGGCTCAGCATGAAAAGTGCTATCTTGTGGCCTTGTGCCAACAGGATACCAATACACAAGACAATGACCAGATGATTCCTAAGGACAATGATGCAGTTCAGATAAGTTGAAAAGAGCTCTGAAAAAAACCCCATGCTTTGTTGTTGTGGTTTTTTATCCCCAACAATAAATTGAGAAGTCTTACCAAAGGCAGTCAGGATTGAATGTTTTGTTTTAGGTGTTTAGTCTCCTTTCCACAGGGGCAAGATGACAACACTGATGAGGAATCTCATTAAGGCTTTTGGAGTCCTATCATACTTTGCAGGATTACAGATGTGCAATGGTTTAAAACCTTTTACGTGGGGATATTTGATGAACAATTTCAGGTCCCTTTGCCCTCCAGGGATGGATGAAAACTAATCAAGTCATTCAGTTATGAAAACCTTACGAAAACACATGTAGAAGTCCCTATGCTCCACTCTCCTGTCTGTCTTTCCAAAGCAGAACCTTATTTTGGAGCTTCTGCCTATGCCCTGAACACCATCATGTTTCATAACAGCTCCTAAGCCCCCTCACGCCATGGAGCTGTACATTATCGGGACTGGTCCCATGTCCTGCCTAACTGGGTGCTGCCAGAACTTCTTTGACAGTGAGACCTCCATCCTCAGAGTCTAAAAAGTCTGTCGCCAGGAGCTGGAGGCTTCCAGCCCTTCTCAGCATTCCTGTCACACTGTGTAATCACAGAGAACACGTGTACCTCCTCTGCTCTTCAATGAAAAGGCATGAGTTAAGGAATAACTCAGCCCGTCTAACCTTCAAGCATCTCCACCTCCTACACTCCTCTGGGACCTTTAATGATGTACTAGCGCCAGGGAGGCACCACAGTTTCACCTCTGGCATTCTCCTAACTAATGGGGCTCTGTCTTCTTTTCCTATAGCTCTTTAGCTGCAGAGACATTTCTGAGCCAAGCAGCAGAACCAGCAACAATAACACCTTTCTGGAAGGTTAGCTGACTGACATGTGCTGCAGATCTCCTGGCATTTCTGTTGTCTGACGAGGGTGGGATTACGGGATTGCTATATAATGATGATACCTTTTAAGGATCCTGCTTTTAGGCCATAATTTCTCTTGTCATTTTACCTCCTCTCCTACTAAGCCTCTCCTACTAACTAACCCACTATTACAGTGCAGTTGCAGGAAGAATATTTCTTCATCTGCTGCTCTAAGCAAACTCTCCACAGTTCAATGAGGTACATTCACCAGTTCTTCCTTTTAATGGCAAGCTCTGACAAATTACAGGTAAAAAATAATTAAAGAAAAAATAAAGGCAGTAGGTGGCTTGAATCTTTCCATGTTGGCTGAAATGTCAATCAAGCCCAAGAAATAACAGGCAGTGTCTTGATTTCCATTACTACTGCAGGTGGTACAACTTATAAAGAAACCCTTCCCTGTTATTAAATTAAAGGCTGCAAGGCATGCATCTTCATAGCAAAATTAAGCTTTTATAGGCATGTAGTTGGAGATTATTAAAACCAGCATGGTCTCAGACAAGAATGCCTAAATGTGACTTGCCAGAATTAAAGCCAAACGGTACATTTTCCTTCCCAATTTTCTTTCTTCCCATTAGGAGGGATGGGATAAAGTGGATTGGAAATGCAACCAAGAGTCAGGAAGACATGAGTCTTTTTTCATTTGATACATTCAAATCTTCTGCTCGGACCACAGGCATCCCTGAGGACTGTTCCAGCCTTTCATTCTGAAACTAGCTCAATTCTGCAAGGTAAGTACTGCCCTGGGTCTATCCTGTATGAGCTGAAGTTTACACATATGGACTCAATGAACTCCACCGTTTGCTTGTATATGACCTTTCTCCGAAGGCTGATTTTTCCAGTCCTAACTCTTTAATTTAGCTGGAAACCTTCAGTACTGGGGCATGTTTACATTTGCAAAAGTATCTGTTTAAAAACAGTATGAAAAATTAAAAACCAAGGCCCTGGCTTTGCATGTCGGCAGCAGGAGCCGGAAAGCTTGGAAACCACACAGCTCAGGGGCAAAACGTTCATCAAGGCCTCCTTTGTGCTTCTCATCTCTAATCATTTCCAGGGGGTTAAAGATCCATGCTCTCACTTCCTCCACATGAGGACCAACGAACAAAAGTTTAATAGTTTCCAACATCATCCATTGCCAGGCATCTGATTCAGAGCCTCTAAAGCCCTGCAAGTCCCTTCACAGCTCAAGGTGGTGCAGGTATCCAGCTGCAAAGAAGACAAAGGTCTGCAGGAAATGTAAGTCTGTAGACACAGCTGTGCTTAGGCTCTTTTGCATGCATAAGACAAGGTGAAAAGAGGCCCTCTGCCATTTTGGAAGGTGGTCACTACAGCCTGCTAGCACACTGCTCTGCACCAGCTTCCCCAAGAGTACAGCACTGGGACAAGGATTAGTCAGCTGCAGAGAGGATTGTGTGCCAAACTGCAGGAGCTGGGTTTAAGGGCCTGATCCCGAGGCTCTTCAAATCATTGGCTGTCTTCCACGGAGCTTGATGGGTTTTGGATCAGCTTCTAAAGATGTGGTAAACCTGCTAATACTTGAGCCTTCATCTCCTCAAAGCCATCTGCTCCCCACCTCACCCTTACACTGTGTGCTTTGGAGAAAATAAGTATGTAAACACTGAGTTGAGACTTCCCTATCTAAAGGACAGCATTTACTGCTTCATCTCACTTGAGCCTGATTGTAGTTCCTATCTCCAGCAGGCTGTAACAGCTTTGTGTGCCCAGCACACATCACGCAAGAGCAGAGAGGTTAAATGCCCATGCCTTGAAATTGCAAACCCATTGCTAAGTGCACAGAACACAGCTAACCACTGTGTTATTCAAGAACATCTCTTCCAGTGTGCATTTCCCTATCTGGAGCAAGAGAATCTGAACTAAACAGGACCAAGGACTCTTTGTGCTCAATAAGCGTATCCCCACATATACAGCCTGACCATGCTCCCATCTAACCATGCTCCCATCCTAGGATTGCACAGAAAAGCTTTGAAAATATCATTAAAAGACCTTAAGGGAGGAAGATAGAAAAGCTGAACAAGAAAGAAGATTCAGAAGGACCCCATTCCAGAAAAGACAGACTGAACCATGAATATTACATAAAGCCCCTGTGAAAAAAGCTGATTCAACAGCAAAGGTTTGTGCAATGAAGTAGAACATACATACACTTTGGGTCTGCCAGACTCAACGACAATAAATAAATACCTGTTCTGTGGATATTCAGACAGTGAGCAACGTTAACTTGACCACACATTGAGTGCTTCCCTTACTGCCTCAGTACATCTTTTATAAGTTCTCTTAACTCAGCTTACTAGCTCATGGCACGTTTAATTACTGTGTGTGAGTATTTCAGTGTTCCTGGGGAGGGCCAGATGACAGCCATGACTTTTGTAATTTTTGGCTTTCTTCAGCCCCGATACAGGGCAAACCAGGTACAGTGATTGGCAGACACTCCAGTTTGTAAGTACTCAACCACTTAGATCCTTTTCAGGCCAGCCACTAGCCTGGAGGACTCTCAGTGCTGGATCTCAACCACAGCCAACAGATGAAAATCACTTTGTAGAATAACATATGGTCTCAGGCTATCTGCTTGGTATAGCCTGATGAAATGCCTCCCTTTCAAAATCAGACCTACCATCTCAGACCATCCTCTGCTTCAATTATCCTCAGTATTCAGAGCATTTTTCATGAAAAGATGGTTCCCTGCCAAAACTGAAGCTACAATTTCCATTCTGTGTGGGCCACTGACCAGAAGCCATCAGAGACAAAGCAAACAAGGCTGCAGCCAAAGACCAGAAGGCAAATGACCCTCCATGCTACTATCTGTCTTCTCAAATGCAGCAAATGTGGACACTTCCAAGAATGCAGAAAAGTTCAAGTCAAATTACAGCATCACCTTCTTTACACTGTCAATGAATCGTATTTTAGTATCACCTTCATTTCAAATTTTAGCTCTCTGTTGTAGGTCACACCACAGGTTAGAGCCATAGTCTTTGGATAATAACTCCTACTTCTACCTCATGCTGAGACATAAAAGTAGCCTCCACAACACACAACCACTCAACAATTCCACCAATTTATTCAGAGAAGGAGAGATCTTTTGCTGTGCGGGCAGAGCTGAACAAACAAATGTGTCAGCACTCAGAGCTCAACTTTACTCATGAGGCCAAAAAACTCAAGCTGGCTTTATCCCAGAAGTCCTCCTACACATCCACATCATGCTGCTGTCTTGTCTTCCCATCACCACCTCCACCTCAGTACCGGTATTCTCTCTTTCTTTAACCTGATCTGTTGAAGTCTTTAATTGTACATTAAATAGGTCCTCATCCCTACTGCTGCAATTTCTAGCTTCATTGCTTTCTTAAATCTCCACTCACAGTCAGGAGGACTCAGAAGGCTGTTGGCAGAATACATGGCCTTCCAGAGAATGAGTCAAACCAACAGCTTACTTCTCTCTCCCATCAATACCCAAATCAACTTGAATGTTCTTCCAGCTGTCTTATTTTCATAGTTTCTGACCCTCCTGACCCCACATTCACCTCCCCTCCCACTCCTGCTTTCTTTCATAGCAGTCTTTACCTTTCAGACATGTTTTACCTCATTTCCTGCCCACTCAATTAATTCCTCCTGTCTTGGCCAACTATAAAACTCCTCCTCAGGTGAGAAAAACAATGAGCTAACCCATGAGTGCCTTAGAGTCACTGTGATAGCTCCTTGCATTAAGCCATTCTCTTCCAATGTGATTCAAGAAGCAAAAAGAGTTGCTGATGTCCCTCTCCAACCTGTCCACAAATGTGTGGATAGGAGATGACTGTAAGAAGAAGGAATAAGACTTTTCCTCTCTTGGTACTGTGAAAAAGGGAATAGTCCCATCTCTCACATACCAAGAAATAGGAGGAGATAGAAGAAAAGGCTCTACTCTTTACCACTATTAACAGGAAAAAAATCCCTAAATCTCACATCCTACCTTCACAGATTCACAGGAATCTAAATAGTCATAGTACCCTTGACATGCTACCATTTAAAGTCATGAATCTGGACATGTTCCTATGTGACCTGATCTAGGTGGACCTGCTACTGCAGGGAGGTTGGACTAGATGATCTCTGAAGGTCCCTTCCAACCCTACAATTCTATGATTCTATGATCTAGATGATTTTGTGTGTCTCCTTCACTGCCTACAGGTCCTCCTCTTTGAACTGACCTGGTTGAACTTCTTCCATCCCAAGAAAGAAATGACATCTGGAGATGTAGGCATGGTCCCAAGTGCCCAATAGCACTGGCATTGGAGTCCTCTGTCTTGGGCAAATCATGAAACTATTTAGAGTTTCAGTGCTTCCAATTATTAAAAGCTTTTAGGAATACTGGCTGGTGCATGAAGGCCTAATTATCTGTAAAGCACACGATGTGCAGCAGGCACTAACTGTTGCTAATGCATACCAAGCACCTGGACTGTTTGTTTCCTAAATTTTAATCATTTCTTTAAACAAGTGTTGTTAAATTGTTTCAACATGGAGAAAAAAAAGAACTCATTCCAAACTTATTTTATGCAAAAGTACAATTGTGACTGCTTGTTTACTTACTTTTTTTATTAATATGTAGCAGCTGGCAAAACACACCAATCTATCAGGAAGAGCCCAGGGATTTAACCCCAGATAAAGAAAACATCAGGTAAGAAGTATAACTAGTGCTCATTTCCAGTATGGGACAGTGTCCTCTTCTCCTGGGGGCCCAAGGAATGAACTTTAACACTCTAGCACCACCTCTCCTCCTCCACATCCCTTCTCAAAAACCTTGCCTGCTACACCACAGAGCACTGCACAGTGTCATGCAGCCACAGCCCTGTGCCCCACCACCACATTGTGAAACTCTGCTATGCCAGTGCCACACACAGCCCCACGGACATTTCTTGCTTTCTTAAGGATGTTGCAGAGTCTTTAAGTATCATGATTCATTGTTTACTGAGACAAGCCTTGCAGCTGTCACACAATCTCCCTCCCTGAGAAAGATAAGGTGAGTGCTCATGCATCACTTGCAGCTTCATATGACATCCTGATCAGTATAATCCCTCTTTTCAGACAGGAAAGCATCTTGGCTCCTACAGCCACTGCAGTCTGATGGAAAAAACCTACTCCTTTGTCATCATTCAACCGTTGCTCAATCTTCCTCCTGCATATCTGGAGGCAATTTTTTTCACTATCCTTATGGTTACATGTCTACATCAACCACTTCTCCCAGCAGAGATGGTGTAAGATTCAGAACAACTGACTTCACCAGTGAGCATGCAGGAGAGGGTAGAGGAAGCATGGCTAAACTTCTTGAATTTCACCTGCAGGTAGCCAGATCTGCCACAGAAGCAGATGTGTCTCTTTTTGATGAACATTTGAAACAGGAGTTGACTCTCTTTGTTGGGTCACTAGAGATTGAACTGGAGATGTCAAGTTAAACACACGGTTTGTACTTTTTAGCTAGCTCTGCTTTTGAGGACTTGTGTCTTCTGTGGATAAAGGTTCCACCATGAATCAGTCACATGAATGAATAGGGGCAGAAACTGTAAAATCCTGAAAGGCTTTTGAAATGGACCTGTTCTCATAAGAATCAGAATTTTTAAATTGGAAGCTGGCTAATAATAGTAAAGGGTTGTTGGAGACCTCATTTCACCAATGACCTCCACCTCCTTTATTAATGTCACAGAATCATAGAATGTGCCGTTGTAATGGTTTTGTCTGGGCCAGGTTTTGGTAGCAGGTGGCTACATGGATGGCTGCTTTAAACAAAGTGCTGCCAGAAGCTTTCCCTGTAGCTGATAGGGCTAATGCCAGTCAATTCTAAGATGGATTTGCAGCTGACCGAGGCCTTTCCAATTAGTGACTGAGGTAATGCCTGTGAATAACGTATTTGAGAAGGGGAAGAATTTGCACAGAGTGAGAATGTGAAAACAACATCTCTGCAGACACCAAGGTCGGTGGAGAAGGAGGAGGTACTCAGGCACTGGAAGAGAGATTCCCCCATGACCTGTGGTGAAGACCATGGTGATGCAGCTGTGCCCCTGCAGTTTGTGGAGGCCACGGGGGATCCACTCGCTGCCCATGGAGGAGCCCACATGGGAGCAGGTGGGTGCCAGAAGGATGCTGTGACTCCATGGGAAACTCACTCTGGAGCAAGCTCCTGGCAGGACCTGGGAGTCTGTGGGGAGAGAGGAGCCCATGCCAGAGCAGGTTTGCTGTCAGGACTTGACCCTGTGAGGGGCTCAGGCTGGAGCAGCCGGTACCTGAAGGACTGTTCTCCCCATGGATGACCCAGGTTGGGGCAGAGTGTGAGGAGCTGCCCCAGTGGGAGGCCCTACGCTGGAGCAGTTCATGAGGAACTCTAACCCATGGGAAGGACCCACGCTGGAGCAGTTTGTGGAGGACTGTGTACTGTGGGAGGGACACCACAGTGTAGTAGTGATGTGAGGAGGCCTTCCCCTGAGAAGAAGCAGCAGCAAAGTCCCTCTTTAATGAACTGATCGCAACCCCCATCTCCCATCCCGCAGCACCACTGAGAGGGGTGGGTGGGAGAGTCCTGGGAAGAAGGAGGGATGGGGGAGGTGTTTTAAGATTCAGTTTTATTTCTCATTTTCCCTGCTCTGTTTTGATTGTTCATTAATAAAATCAAACCTGTTTCTCCCCAAATTGAGTCTGTTTTGTCCATGACAGTAATTGCTGAGTGATTTCCCTGTCCTTATCTCAACTCACAAACCTCTCATTATATTTCTCTTTCCCCTGTCCAGTTGAGGAGGGGGAGTGATAGAACAACTTGCTGGGCATCTGGCACCCAGCCAGGGCTAAATCACCACAGCTGTAAAACAGAGCAATCCCCATGAATAGAATACAAATTTGAATTTTGCAGCTCAAGCATTTCCAAGGATTAGCCAACGTTATAAAAAGGAGAAGATGGATCATCTATGAAGTCAAACCTTTTTAAGCTAAAGCACAGGAGTTTCTTCAGTATTTTATTTGTACCTCCCAAAACTAGAAATGATCATAAAAAAACCCTAGCCCAGTCTACTGTGTATTGCAGACCACAGACTTTCATCGAGATAACCCTATATTAAGCCAAGAAATGTGCTGGATTTCTTACCCAATTGATTCAGCCATATTTAGAGGAACAATTTGGCCAGGTGGACCTTTAGTAGCAGAAGGCTCTAGAAACAAAATTATATGCTAGGATTTCCATTTACAGACTTGGTGTTTCCGTGCACTTTGACTGTGGTCTAGCTCAGCACACAGGCATATACTTGTCCTCAAGTACACAATCCTATTGACTTCAAGTTATGTACACATTAAGTGCTTGACTAAGCTGAGACTGTGGCTTTTCAGGGTTGCTTGATTAAACAAGAACATTTCTTATGAGATTATTAGTACTACAGCAAACTTTATCAAAGCACAACGACATCCCTGAGTGTAAGGTTTTAAGAGAATATGATACAATAATATTCGTCAGAGGCAGATGTGCTAAATAAGTGAGGTCTGCCATGTCACTGGATCACAAACTTATTCAGTTAGGGAACGACACTAAGTAAAGTTTAAAATTAGGATGAGGTCTCTGTAAAGCATGTCTTGTTTGCACTGAACCACAGAAAAAAAGAAGTAAAGCACTCAAGTTTCCACCTTGTTTCCTTTCTCTGAGGTGTGCCTGGGACTTGAAAAGAGGCAGCCCACTTCCACGTCCTAGATCCAACCACTCTGCCAAAAAAAAAGGACCACACGCATGCTGCTGTTAGCTGCTCTGTTAGCCCCAGTTATACCAACAGTACCTCTGGAAAATAAAAAATACTCTGGTACTGACAAGAGTTTTTCATGGCCTTGATCCATACTTAATATGCTGGTAACCTTCTGAGTACCTTTTTCCTCAACACCATGAGCCCACCTCAGTCCTGCTGCTGAGAATGCTCTCCGTCACCACCACTCATGGTCAGACACTGACCCTTCACTTGAGCTATCATACCTCTTTATACCTTCCCTTACTCTAATACGTAAGAGTTACTAAATCACTTCACTTCCTAAAGCTTCACCGTAAAGTCTTCCTTTTCTCTCCTGCTTGTCATGATTCACAGAATCACAGAATCTCAAGGGCTGGAAGACATCTAAAAAGCTCACCCAGTCCAACACCCCTGCCAGAGCAGGAACACCTAGAGTAGGTCACACAGGAACTCATTCACGTGGATTTTGAGTGTCTCTAGAGAAGGAGAATCCACAACCCATCTGGGCAGCCTGTTCCAGGGCGCTCTCACCCTCACAGTGAAGAAATTCTTCCTTGAACCTGTTGTCCCTTGTCCTGTCACTGAACATCGTTTTGAACAGCCTGGCTCCATCCTCCTGACACCCACTCTTTATGTATTTGTAAACATTAATGAAGTCACCTCTCAATCTCCTCTTCTCCAAGCTAAAGAGCCCCAGCTCCCTCAGCCTTTCATAAGGGAGATGCTCCACTCCATCACCTTTGTGGCCCTGCACTGAACTCTTTCCAGCAGCAGTTCGCTGTCCTTTTTCAGCTGAGGGGTCCAGAACTGGACATGATATTCCACATGTGGTCTCACGAGGGCAGAGAAGAGGGGGAGGAGAACCTCTCTCGATTTGCTCTTTCTAAAGCATTTTGTGAATGAAGGGCACTCTTCCAAAACCCCTTTTCTTCTTGAGGTCCCAAGGAACAGCACAGAGAATAATTTTTTCAATCAAATCTCATTGCAATTATTTGTGAAGTGCCTTGGACACCATTAACAGGGAAGTGTCAAAGAACTAGTGTAATTATTGTTATAATTATTATTATGGAATCAAAAATGTATTGAGAGTTGTTGGGTGTAATTTTCAGAAGTTTTGCCTGACAGCAAATTACTTCCCCAACCACTGTATATTTATAGCTTTATCAGTCATAATTTTCAAACACATTCTAAATCAACTCTAAAGAAGAAAATACAAGCTTCATTTGCCACAGTTCCATGCTTCAAGATTAAAAAGAAAATTGCCACAAGGCTTGCTAAATGGAAACAAAATCTATGCTGAAATGCACTGAAGGTCAAGTATTCTGTAGCACCCACAGGATGACACCAGTTTCCAGTCACCACTCCATCGTTAGTTAATGTTTGAACTCCCTCCTATATGAAGATTCAAAGAAAACAAGGCTAAGGGCTAGAAGACAATTCTCTCAGAATGTGTTTTGCCTTCCCTTTGATATTTAGCCAGATATGCCTATCGTACTTCACAATCTTCATACTTCATTAACTGAAATATTGGTTTGTATTGTCAACACCTCACTTGCTCAAGAAAAGTGTAAATCTCTATCAGAATTTCCTAGTTGCCCTTTGGAGTTGATGGATGCTAATGTGCCTTTTCCCCCCATCAATATCTAGCAAAGGGAATAATGTATTAGTGACCAATTCAACAATAGTGGGGGTGTTCAGTAAAACATCAAGAACCTTCAAAAGAAATAAATCATACCCTATTATCCTTCAGCCCACAAAGTTAAAACAGCTTTTGCTTTCAATACAACAAGTGAATACTTAACTGCTCCCTACAGATTTCAATGTTTGAAGTTGGCCACATTTCAATAAAATGTTGTTTAAAGAAAGAAAATATTGAGAAAATATATAGAAAGCTTTATCCAAGCAACCTCAATCACATTCATCTGGAAGGAGGTAATAATTACAGACAGTCTGAAGTAAAATCCCAGATTTAAATAATTCCAAACTAATTCATTTTGAAAACCTGAGGCAACAAGCAGAGCAACTTGTCTGCATCTAGGAGAGACCAAGAATTAGATAATGGGTCAAATGCCACACACTGAGAACTCACACCAGCCATGATGGTCTCTTCCAACCCTTACCATTCTATGATTCTATGATACAGCCTGCAAAGTTGAAATTTTCAGTCCTGAGAAGATCTAGGGTACAAGCTATTTAACCACATCCCCCTCTCTCCTGAGTTTCAGCATGGAATCAGCTGAAGTGTTTTTATGGATCAAGACAGGCCGCAATTATTAAAGCAGGGACAGGGGATGGTGTTCCAGCTTATACTAACTGTCATGACCCAGGGAAGAAAGCTCTGTGAGACAGAACAGAGAAGAACCTGGGAAGTCTACTATGCTTTTTCCTGAGCATAGCAATTTAATGGATAAAACTAACAAGCAATAAATAATGGTAGAAACTGCAAGTGGAAACCTGTCTACAACTCATTTCCAGTTAAGGTGCGAACATCCAAGTGATTCATACATCACAGATGAGTTTGCAAACTTTTAAGCTCTTCCTTGGTAAACAAGCTGAAACCAAGCACTCTGTACCCACTACCAACATATATGCATGTCAATCATGGCTCTGCTCTTGAAACAACAAATCCTACATGGTATTGCTGTGATAGAAGAAGTTTCCAGCTTTCCCAAGGGATACATACAAAGAAGTTTCAAATGCCTTTAATGAATTGCAAAGGTACTTTACGACCAAGAAACAGCTGTATAACAATGAAGTATACTCTAAGAATCAGGACAGTATGGCAAGGGTATAGCCCAGTTGCAAATGCAAGGATATATTGGTTAAAAGATACATATGGAAAATACAAGAAAGATGAGCATGACTGACAAGAACTAGAAACAATTTCTGCAGCATTTGGCTTACCAGAGTGGTCCACAGTGGAGCTGTGCCAGAGGGACATACTGTTCAGTGAAATGGGACTTGGACCCATGTGTACATGCATGTAAAATTAAAAAGGATGCACTAAGGATATACTTGACTTATTTCACTAATTTCTCAACTCACTGAAAAACAAGCAAGCATGCAAGATCTTTAATGTAGCTACCTACTCACAGCCAAATAGGTAATAAGACACCAGAAACACCCTCCTGGGAAGTAAAAGATCATTTTCTTATTGATCTAACAAGGGAAATCAAACTTTAACTGGATTTCCTATAAGCACAGAGTAGAACAATCTAATTATGAAAAGCCCAAACTGGGTACATTATTATTGTTGGTGATCTGTACAATGAGCATCATTTATAAGCCCAAGGGAAACTAGGGCACCGTGGTGTTAGTCTGGTACTACGCAAACACACAGGACAGTGCTCACATCACTAATTCCTCGTCTGTCCCTCACAATCTCTATGTCATCTGCTAGGATAAATCATACAGCAGACAGCCCCTTCCCAGCCCATGTCTCTCCTGGTAGTGCAAACTTTACGTTGAGCATGTAAAATAAGCACATTTAGGACCAGAATTTATGCCCTTTCACTTGTCTGGGTCATTTTATCTAGGTCACAAGTAATGGCAGGTGGTTTGGACAATAGACTCTTTAAAGAAACAGGCATTTCTTCAGTTAAAGTAAAAGCAGAGAGAAGTCAGAAGGCTGCCTACAGTATTCTCTCTTTCTTACCTCCTCCCATAGCTATACAAACAGGTATCAGTTTAAACAGATGGTTGACTAGTGTAAATGAGACAAAATAAGCTAGAGATGAGACATAGAAGATACATAATTTCTCAGAAAATAAGTTAAAAAGTAGATGGAAAGGAGTTTTACTTAGATTCTTCCATGACAAGGATACTATCCAGCCAACTGGATGTTAAGAATATCATGATCTGGAGGAAAAGTACAATAAAAAGAGAGGCTGAGCACAAGCAAGGTGGGAACCAAAGAGAGGAGAACACAAAACAGCATTCAGTTTGTCTTATGATGGGAAGCCTGGCTAGCAAGGTTGTGGAAAAGAAGCTATTAAATCTCTTTGTAACATAAGATATTTTGTTAATCTATTCATTCTGGAAGTAAATTAATGTATCGTATATGAGTGAGTGGTTTGGGGCCTTACTTTTTTATTACTGCCCATCCACTGAAAATTGCTGATGTAACCTAATCCTCTCCCCTGGCTGCGGGAGCACCAGCAGAGCTGCTGCTGGTGTCACTCTTTCAGTCGTTGGCTCTGCATTCCCATTGGATAGCAGTTTGTGATCCATGGGGTGAAGCATTTGGAGATCCACAGAAAGCCCCTGAGCCACACTGTTAAGTGGAGACATCCTCAGAGCAATTAGAAAGAGCACATAAGATGTAGATTACCATGTTTGTCTCCCCTTACAGCTTAAGCCTACTTTTGCTGGCATCAGAACAGGGTATAGCTTTACAGTAAATTATATTATGAACCGAGATGTGGTTTGGAAGGTGTAAGTCTTCTTCCACAGATATTAAATACTATGTGCAGTGGAAATAAGGTGCCTTTAATTTTATTCCTGTGTATTTTCCAGCTGAGCTTTGCAGCAGAAAATACAGGATAACACTGTTATCACGAACAATCATGAGGAAATAGGTGCTGAGAAAAAACAATAACTCTGAATCTAACTTGGGTTTAAGAGATCCAAATGATAATCTGGGTCATTTTCTTGATGTGTCTTCAATTTCAATCTTTATTTCTTTTGCATAATTGTCAAGTTCTAATTAACTAGTACCAGTTTCTGTCCTCTATCATTAAAGAGAAGAAGGGAACAAGAACAAGTGAAAGGGGAGGAGAGGTTATTTTTTTTCTGTGAAAAATTCATGCCTGATTAAAACAAAGCAAACTATCTGATTATAAGTGTGTTTATGCAGCCATCACTTCTGCAGAGAAGCACTTATATTGAGTTCCAAAGAGGCCCATCAGCTCCTCAGTACCAGGAATCATGGCGCTAGTATTCCTTTGATGAATGGTTTATCTCAGTGCTGGATCTTGCAAAAATATCCTCTGTAAATGCAAAGATTGGTGCTCCTGGTTAATAGAAAGAGCACACGCTTTCTCTCTTTTCTGAACCTGAAACATCCTCATTGTTGTATTATTTATTTAAACATCCAACTGAGTTTTACCATGTTTTTAACCACAAGGGTCTCTCCTTTCACCCCTCCCAAGTGAAACAGATGGTTGGACTTCTTTAGCAATTAAAATCAAGGTTTATTTACTCATTCCACTGGAGAAAGGTTAGAGCCAGTGCCATATCATCTAGGCTTAAAGATTTTGCTAATTTACTTTAATCTACTTAAACCTTTAAAACATAGATAATGGAAAACAGACAAGAAAACTTTGACAGTTTCCAAATTAAGAGGCATGGCTTTCTTCCTCTGTGAAGAGGAGTAAAGCTTTCCAGAAGAATCCTGAAAGGTCAGCAAGGAAGTCTTTGACTACTTTCTTCCTGGAAACCCTATCTCAAAGGTCACAAAACCTCAACTAAATTGCCTTTAGCAAAGAACCTAACCAGAGACGTGTTGCAAGGTACTTAATTGCCTTTAAGAAAGAATGTAACTGGAGATGCATTGCAAAGCCTTAAATGGGAACCAAAATCGATATTTCAACATTTAGGAGGAAACCAAGGAAATTTAGCAGCTGATGATGCTCGCACTCTGAGCTCAATGCAGTAGTCTGAAGTGAATTCAGAAATAACCATGGTACCAATATAATGACCTAAGTGTCTTATGGGTAAGTGGACAGATTAGACAAACAGTAATTTAGGAGCACGGGTACACTCACAGAAAATCCTACTGGGATACAGAGGACAAGAGAAATTCCATGCTGCAAAAGAACAGTAAAGGGATTGCCCTTTGCAATATAAAGGCCCCCTCTCACATTCTTATGACCTTGTCAGGTTAAATGCTTAAGATGAAAGACAGAAAAACTACTAGAAGAGGTGATAAATATAGAACAAAACCAAATAAAACCCAACAAACAACAAGGCAGCCACACCCTGCAATTTAAAAACAATTTCTTTCTCTTGCTTTCAAGTATGTTCAAATTCTCTGTCACTTTTCTCTTATTAAGTGTCTGGATCCAGACAGACAGGTGAGGTATATAAGCATTACTGAAGCTAGTTATAGAAATGGAAACTGAAACACTTTGAACGTGACACAAGATAACAGGGAACCTGTAAACAGATTTGAAAATGGAGATTATTAGAGTAGTAGTCCCAAAATTGCCTGAATTAGTTGGCTGCTAAAGAGTTAAAACACTGTAAACACTCTAAAGCATCAAAAGGAATATAATTCATCAGGCCACTTGCACTGGTATGTGGCTCATAGGTGTAAGGAAACCAGCACAGGCTAAACCATCATCCATAACAACACAAGGAAGGACTTCAAAATGGATCATCCTACTGGAACTTGAAATAGGAATAGAAGCTCTTACCTTCAAAAGTAATTGTGGGGTGTTCTTTCCTGACACATTGCTGATGTTCAGCTTCAGAATATTCAGGTACATTCTGTGATGCTGAGAGATGAAAAGCAAGAAGAAAAAGGCTTGGCAATGACAGGGAAATGGCTTTTAATCTTGAAACAACCATGACTGAAGGGCAGCTGCAGATCTAGCTTCCAAGGTAGGCCCAGGGAGGATACCTGAAAAACAAATAATTCCACTTTCAGGAAGATGAATGCTTATTCGGGATATGTAACATGAGTAGAAAAGGGCAGAGGTTCCCCTTTCATCCCAACCCCACTTGTGCTAAGTACACAGGATAATATTCCACAAACAGTATCTAGAAAAAAAATGACCCAATTTACAACTATATTTGGGCTTCTAACTTCAAAGAGAAGGGAAATGCACAGCTCCTTAAATATCTACCTTGGTGTACCTTTGGGATATGTGTCCTTATATAGCAGCTGGTATGTAACAGACAGCACTGACAACATGAAATCTCTAATATCCCAGATGAAAATGTGTCCCCCAGTATGGACATCTCATACTTCAGTTTCATGATATGCCCATGTTTAACCGTCGTGCTACATTCAGGAGATCGCTGAGGGAAGGCCAACATCAGTCACCACAAAAACACATCTGCAATTAATGCTCCTCTAATGGGAGTTTTATACATTTTACCACCACTGTTTTAAATGTCTTGAAATAAGAAAAGCCAAT
The DNA here is from genome assembly GCA_013401255.1 of Urocolius indicus. NCBI lineage: Eukaryota > Metazoa > Chordata > Aves > Coliiformes > Coliidae > Urocolius > Urocolius indicus. The sequence goes on from WBNH01011000.1 coordinate 52,954, forward strand.
TTAAAGGCATTGTCAGGAGGGTGCTAATTAAGGTAATACAAAAATTAAAACAGCTTAATGGAGGGGAATGGTGAGAAGTGAGTCAATTGCCTGCATTGTCATGGGATGCTATAGCTCCGAGTCACTTCAGCTGAGGCACAGCTAAAGAGAAGGAACATTCGGTCAAAAGCTAAGAGCGGGGAAAGTCATGTATTTTCTATGTGAGCATTTTTAACAATAGCAGTAGAAAATATATACCTCTAAAAACTCCCCTGGGCCTATGAGGCCTGAGGCAGGGGATGGAGGATTAATTAGCCCGTGCCACAAGCTCCCCAAGATGCTGCTGCAGTTTAGCAAAATCTGCATTGCCAAATCTAATCTTACTGGTGTGCAGATTGTATTTTGCTATGTAACTTTGTTCAATTATTGCAAACACGTGTTTTCAAACAAATGGAGTCTCCTACCCTTAAATCTTACCTAATGATAAAGCTGATTCTGATTAAATTCACACATAATGAGATTTTCAATTCCCGTGGGTGTAGTGATTCATAAAGGCAGTGTAACAGTCAACACCTGCAGTGCCCAATACCTCTATATTTCTGTTCAGAGTCTCCAAAACACCTTCAGTGAGCTGAAGTGGCCAGGCCAGTGGCCGGTAACATGAGGCACTGACACATAATGACAAGCTCATGGCATGGAGTGAGCTCCAATATAGGGGACAATATTGCAACACTGAGGAGTTCGTAAAAGTCTTTGAGCATCACAAAAGCAATAAGGGACTGTTTAGAGTAGCAATTTGAGACAGCTGGTTTGAAAGATGGATCCTATGTTTTATTCTTATCTGTATTTCCCCATGATTTTAAACACTGGCATAAAGATGAGTTGCCACAGCATCCATTAAGACTGTCCTCAGCAGTAGCTACATCCCATTGACTGAAAATAGCATTGGCATTCAGGATTTGGGCTAGTTCTAGGACTTGGTTTCCCAAATAGTGTGAATGAGAGATTATAGCATTTCACATTTTTTCCATCCCCATATCCAAGCAGATTTTATGCAGGGATGTATAAAATCCCCTTCCAGTTCTCCAAAGGAGGTTCTACAGTGCTTCACTAAGGAGGGCTTGGGTTTTTTTTAAACACAGAAAATATCATGTTGAATTAAAAAATGGCACTGGCAGAAGCAGGAGATGTGAAATCATTCAAAGCTAAAGCCAGCACAGCATTTACTCATTAAGCACAAGCATATTGCAGGGTGTACACCACCGAGTACTGTGGCATATCAGATGATGTAGATGTACAAGTCACACTGTAATGGAAATTATTGATGAGGAAGCATCAGATTATATTTTTAGCCATTGGTTTAAACTATTTCTTTTTTCCAGTACAGATCCAGAACTGAAACATAGATCAGAGATGTGAGCCCCAGAGAGATGTATTTTGTATAGTTCTCGAATCGCCTTAAAGTTCTAGAAGAGATAAAGCCAAACTTTTCTTAGATATGAGATGGTTGTTGTGGGAAATGCACAAGAGGTAAAAGGGTTTCTTCATTGTCAGATATCCCTGCTGGAAACTGGAAAAGACAGCTATGGAAATCTCACTTTATGCACGCTCTACTCCTCCCAGTGAAGCCATTACTGGCTAATCCTAGAAATAAAGTATAAACTAGACAGGCTTTTAGTCTGAGACAATGTAGCCATGTACTAATCATCCAAACAATGATCTCAAGTTAGGTGAAAAAATTTCTTAAATCAAAGACACATGGTAGGGTTCCACACTCCTCTAAGGCCCTATGTGGTCTACAATAAGCAGATGAGTAAATTCAAGTCTCACATTCATAAGGGTCATGAAATGATAAAAAGTTGCATACAGAAAAGCTTCATAACATCCCACAGCCTATTCTGTGCCAAAGCAGAGTACATTTACTAGTGTTTTGTCTGGACTAGTTGTAAAATGTGCCAAGTAGCTGGATTTCTGCCACTTTCCCTGGGAGAATTTACCACAGTCCAAGAGACTTCAGTGTTCCTTAGAAAGCTGTAACCAGTATTTGGGGTAAAGTTCCACCTTTTTTTTTTTCTTTATTGTCATAGGGAAATCCAAAGCAAGTAATGGTTTCAAACTTGATGTGAAGTGGAAATATAGGAACAAAGATAAAAAATAAACATTATAAAACACTTGTATCCCTTCCCATGTCCACTGTCTCCTATATGCAATTGAATGTGTGCAGCTCTCACGTTGTGTGAAGTTCAACAAAATCAGTGTCATGTGCAGCCCTGAATTGGTGTCTACTGGAGCCAGTCAATGGGTAAATGCCAGCTTGATCAAGAGTGACAGAAGTCAGGGCCCCAGAGCACCAGCTGAACAATGCTCAGACAGTGGATAGCACTGCAAAAGGTTACTCCTTAACCTGCCCCTTCCCAGGCTGCCTTGCTCATTTTGTTCTCAATGTTTTAAGAGAGACTCTAGCTCAGTAATTGCTATTCCCAGCTGACAAAACTTTATTTTTATTAAAAAAAGCATACTATGATTATGAGGCAATGCCACGTGCAAGAGCAGGTCAATTGCATGCCAAGAGCAAACTGGTAACTGTCTGCAAGAGTCCAGCAGCTAGTTATAAAGTGTAAATATTTTAATTCTACTGGAAATGAACAAACTCAAGCCCTCAGTTTTGCTCAAGCTGCAGATTTTCACTGGGAGACCTGCAGTATTTAGGAACAGTGCTTAGGACCAGCCCTCATCCAGACTGCTAAAACACTGAATGTCCTAAGCATAGCCCAGCTAGCAGTGGTTTGCACTGCTGTACTTGTTCTAGCGTTAAGCCATTTAGATATGGTTAAATGCTATAAAAAGAGCACTTCTTATTAGACTCTGTGCTCAAAATGGCTTAGAGCTCAAGGAATCAGCTGTCAAGGTTCCAGTGCAGATGAGAGACAAGAGCTCGAATCCCTGGTTAAACTCAAATCTCAAACAGAACATATTGCTTCAATTCCTTGTTTGCTCATCTTGATGTATCTTCACCATTTTAGCTATTCACTCTCCCAACAATGCAGACACGTTAAAAAAAAAAACAAAAAGGGCAAAAATGACCAACGAGATTATCCATCCAAATTTATCAGTATTCTCTCCCACAAAGCCCTGTCCTCTGTGCCTCTGCACAGTCCCAAGGCCAAGTGATGGGGCATCTCTCTCCTCTCTCCTACTCTGCACAGTGAATCCCGCGGCCCTCTGCCAAAAAAAAGGTCATCAAATTCAGGCTCCATTGGATCCAGTGAAATATGCTCCAGAGACAGATATTTTGTAGAGCACCACTTCTGCCACCATCCTCTTGTCTCTTAAATCAGTCTCTCAGCTCATGGGCCTCCCTGACTGTAGCAGTGCTGGCAGGTGATGGGCAAAGGGCTGATCCCTCAGGGTAAAACGAAAGCTCTGCACATTCAATGCATCCCCAAAGCTGAGATTTGCAACTCCAGCACCATATGAGCACAAGCCCACTGCCACATGACCATTTCTCACCCAGGCCATTTCATGGCAGCCCAACAGTGACAGCATATCATTCTGCTTTGCTTCACGGGTTCACTCCCTCACACAAGAGCAGCATTCAAGGATCACCCACGGTCCCTCCCTTATTTATTCTTGGGGCATGAGTCTTTTCCAACTCGCCCTGTATTGTATCATTGTAACTCCATTGATTTCACAGGAACTAATCCTGATTTACAGAGGGTAACTCAGATCAGGCCCCCTTTGACTAAAGCTCCACGTCTAAAAGAAAAATACCTTCAATCAATCTTCAGAGCTTTTAAAACAAAGCACACTTTAAAAATGGCTGTACCAGGAATTCATATCCCGCTTTCCTCTGACTGTAACTATCATTTTGACTTAATAAAATGTGACAGTAAAGTTTAAGAATAAAAGAAAATGCTTCATCTTTCATTTTAAAGAAAAGAGATGCCTTTAAAAAAGGAACTAAAAAAGGAACTGCCTGTAAAAGCATTAATTCCTCCATTCGGGATCTTTTGTGATTGGCACAGTTATGATTTTATTAGAATGGGATACCAAAGGGAAGAAGAGCAATGGAAAGAAGTGGACGTTAAAGTATTCAAAATAGCACTGGAAGAATAAGAGAAATAAATATAAACATTCTAAAGCAAGACAGCTCAGCAATGCAGCTATGACAGGCTGGCACAGGCAGCTCTGCCCTAGAAAACAGAGAACTCTAAGGCCAACAAAACCAAGATCCTTTATTCAGCCCCTGCTCCTTGCCCTCCCCTCCTACCCTCACCATCTGGAATTCATCCCAATGGACTGTCTCCATGGGCTGTTCCATGCTACTGAGGAAAAGGCACAGCTTTTTTCTCTCTGCCCCTGGCCATATCTGTACACTCAGCCTTCAGCTGTGCCTGAGCTGAGGAGAGGGATCTGTCCCATCACCAAAACACAGCACACTGTGCTTGCAAGTCCAGACGTCAGATCTCATGTGCTTGCTTAGACTGGCCTCCCACGTACCAAGCTTCTCTCATTTATTAACTTGTGAGGCAAACTTATGAGAATGGTCAACCTACTGTTCAGATAATCTGTGAAGAGATCTTACTTTGCATTAATTAAATCACCCTACAGTCTTCTGGAAAATCGGTGAGCTCACTTCTAACGTCACAATGGCTTGCATGCTGCAGCTCTTGTTCCAGTTGCACCATGCTCTTCTGTGCACATCCTCTTCAAGGCTTCCCCTGGCCTTCACTATGACGTGATCTATGAGCCTCATTCTCAACTTGCTCTCACAACATCCATGAAGACAAAACCACATTTCCATGCATATAATCCAAGGGTTATCTTTTTGAAAACCCTTGCAATTCAGCAGCAGGGTGGATGGCAAGCGTGTGCAGACAATACCCTCTCCTATGGCAAAGCAGGAGCTTGACCACTCTCAGAGCTCCTGCCTCACACAACCTGCAAGGCACTGGTTGCAGTATCACAGTAAGCTTTACATCAGGAATAAAACAACTGACACCTCACAGCACAGGTCACTTTTTTTTTGCAGTCTTTCTGTTATCTGGCTCTGTATTAGTAATTCAAGTAACTCTTTGCAAAGGAGAAATCAGTTTAACCTAACGTAATGTTGGGTTCATGGCTCGTGAAGCCTGTATTGGGGCTGAATAGTAATAGTCCATAGTTTGATCTTCTTACGACTATATCCCACAAAAGATTGACAGCACATTTTGAGGTACTTTATTTCTCGAGTGCCTTCTGATTGCTATTCAAACACACTCAGGACTGGTGAAGGTCCCAAACCAAGCCCACAAAACACAGGATGTTCTCATTCAGATCAGCTAACACAGACAAAACTCTTAACAGCAGCTTGGTGCAAAATGAATTGGTTGGTGCCTTTCCATTTCATTATAGACTGATCTAAGTCCTGAATGAGCCATCAGCCATCACTTGGTTATTTGGCCTCAGCAGCACGGTCAGTGGCTGCACGGTCTTGAAAATCGAACTGCTTCCTCACCATTAGAGGAAGACCTCCAGAACAAGAACCTATTATAGAAAGCTCCAATTAAATAAAGCTGATTCAACAATAAAAGCTTGTGTAACAGAGCAAAATATTTTGTACCACTGGGTTCCTGCCAAACCCAGTGGACATAAATAAATAAATAACTGATCTACTGACACTCAGATCTGCCTTTGAAGAGTGCTAACCAACCTGACCACACACAGAGTGTGTCCCCAAGTGCTTCAACAGATTCTCTCCTAAGGGCTCTAGAATTTTTTTTTTTTTTACTGTTTACAAATAAGATAGAGACATGAGAGGGTTTGTTAAAATTTGTTTGGGGTATGAATTTAGCACTTGTGAAAAGGTGCCTTGGAGTTTGAAGTCTTCCATTTACCCAGAGATCGTATTTGGCAATGAAGGCTTCCACTCATTTATTTCCCTGGTAGTATGCCTCCACTGTTCTCTAGAAGACTACCTCTAGAGTGGGGATGGAGACACTTTCTATTTGCTGTTGACAGAATGGCCTCTCCGAAGGACTGTCAACAGAGATGTCAAAGTGGAGATGTTTTTCGTTATTCGAGGACCTGGACTACTACTCCTATGCTCTATCTGTGAAACACAAAGGCAGAGACTAACACAAGAGCAGAAGGCAATGGATGCTATGGTACTTAGCACAACTGCAATTGCAGACAAAGTTTATTGCAGTCTAGATTAGAAATCAGGAGCTCCTGGACCGCAGTCAAAGTGTCTGGATGCTCCATCAAAAGGAGAGGATGAATGAGTGTAAAACAGCACAGGAGAAGACTCAGTCGTCACAGGGCTCATGAGACAGCAAGAATAACTATTCAGAGGCTCTGCCTGCAGCAGGGAACTGTGCCCATAGCTCAGCATCCCTTGCAGTACAGATGCTTTTCTCACTGTATGCATGATGTAGACTCCTCTGGATGGGTGCTGTAAATCCAAGGTTCCAGATGTGCTGTTTAACACACAGATCAGCTACATAATGCAAGTACAGGAGATTCAGCATCAGATTTACTGCAAATAGTCACTTGGCTGCAAGGGCTCTTTCTGGCTTGAGGTTTGGTACTCAATGCAGACCCATACCTTAAGCCTACATCACCTGCAGAAACACTAGCATAGCATCCTTTCTTGAAGTTGTTTCCCTATACAAAGTGGGAATAGGTTGTAAACATGCAAATTAGGAGAACCACAGTCCTTAACACAATACCCCACAGCCAATGTCATTTCAACCCACTCTGGTGTCTGACAATGTCGAGATGCTCCTTTCTTTGCAGTGATTTTCAGACACGTAATATTCCTGCTCACTGTAGCTGTGACATTACAGCTGGAGAAACAGAGGCATGACACAACTCTATGCCTCAGTTACTAGTCACTGCAATTAGTTTTTGGTAGAGACAGAAAGAAAATCAAACTGATACTGACTCTTCCAAATGCTTTTGGTACGAGGCTTTCTTGTCACAGAGTTTAGTATGAAAACCCATAAGTGTTCTTGATTAGAGTACTAACCATTGTTTTACTGACACTAGCTTTTCATTCAGCTCTAATTAAAGGATCCACTGGAGATATCCCATGGGATTTTTAGTAAGGCTGTTAGTGACGACAGTTTCAAATTGTATTAGACCTAATACAGGTTGGTAACTTGCAAGGTCTCTCTTTTCAACACTGTGAGGGCAAGCCAGGGACAACTACAGTCCCTAGACTGTGACAAGCAGATAGGCAATCGCAATAAACTATATAGCAGCCACTATGATGACCCTGTGACCACACAGTTGGGAAAACAGTAAGAAGATGAAATTAAAAACAAAACAAAACACTTAATTCTCCTTTGACCTGAAGCAATCTCAAAATTCAAGTTTCCAGCAGATGAAAACTGAGCTATGAAATCATCACACCAATCAACCTCCTGCCTGAGAGTCAGTCATAACATATGGGTTTGACTTTCCCTAGAGCCTTATTTTTCCAGTTTAAAGACTCCAGCACTAGCTCCAGGCCTAGAGCTCCTGCCATGCACCCTCCTTTTCCTCCATCCCACAAATTCTCTTGGATCACTCAAGCAGCCCCACAAGCCAGGGTCAAAGGTGGTTGCTGCACATCACAAACTCGTCGCTCCCAGTAGCTCCTTCCTCTACTGCTACGTCGCAACAACAGGATGAAAAGAACTTTTAATGCTTGCCCATTAAAAGAGAAACCACAGCTTGTTTGGGTTTGTCAGAGATTTGTGATTTCCCAGTGCCATGTAACACAAACTCACAGTTTAATTATAACTCTAGGAGAATAAGCATAAAGCATCGGTGTAGCACAGGGCCAAATTGCAGCTTGCTTGGAAACAATGTGTTTTGGTGCAGCATCTTCTTGGCACGGCACAGCAGCATTTATCACATGGAGACCTTCGTCTAGAATGCATTCAAATGCCCTATATATGCCTCAAATCTAAACAGACAAAATAATCATTGTCAGCCTGACTTTTTTCTCCTGTCATGTCCAGTGTTTCGCACAGTTCTTGCAACAGCAGCTACCTGTTGGGCTCTGTTAACTCTTCCCCTTGTTGGAGTAGCAGGGCTGCTTTGGTCTGCCCTGATTCTTGCATTGCACTTGGAATATTGCAGAGGGGAGCTGCTCTTCCCAAAGCTACTCAGCTGCAGGAGAGCACTTAAGGGAAGCAGTGCAGAAAATATACAGCTCACAAATGACAGGTTATTACCCACTGCCGTGTGTAAACAAAACAAGACTTATTCCTTATCTGCCAAAACCAAAAGTGCCATCAATTTTTCTCAAAAAAAAAATATAATCTGGTGATCGACAGTTTCTGAAAAGGCTGAGCTGAATTTTCCTCTTCCTCCAAGCGTACTATGCAACTTCTCTGATACCAAGAGCATGGTACCGTGCCATTGCTTAACTGAAACTCACCAGACTAAGGACACGGGTCCTTACTGTGCTGGGTCACAGCAACATCCTTTTCAAGCTTTTCTCAAAAACGATATTTAGGCAAAGTAAAGCAGGATAAGTGACTTTCAAAAAGCTCTTAGCTACATTCTTGTAATGAACTGTGGTTGTAATTTTCAGTGTCCACAGATTTATGATACCTAAAAAGTAAACAGTACAGCCTCCATTCTATAAGGTATCCCTCTCTCTAAACTCCCAAAGACACCAAGGTGCTAAACAGCTCCATGCTGGAATGGGAGAGGAATATCTGAGACTGGAAGCTGGGATCACGTTTTTGACAAGTCCAAACAAAACTGGACACTTCAATCCGATCAGGCAGGACAAGCAGTGTGTCAGCTGATGCCCCAGCCCCGATGTGCCAGCTCTTCTCCTCAGAAATGCTTTAAAACCCCAACCAATCCCTCAGACAGAGTTCTTGTTGTCATCTTCTGGGAGGCAGGGTCTGACCAAGCATCTGAGGGCGGATATTACTTTAATACACTCCGAGGCCAGGCTTTTTGGAGAAGATGAATTATTTGTAATGAATTCCAATCACACGGCACTCCAGCCCCCACAACTTCATCCTGCATATATAACCAAATTAGTTTAGGAGATGTAAGTTATTCAGGGACTTAGCTGTTCAGTCTGGCCTTGGAGGATTTGCTCTCATTATGGCTTTTATGCAAATTCTGTCCTCCAAATCTCTTCTGAATCAATTATTACTAGATTAATTTAAACATGTCCACCTGGGGTGCCTGTATATCATGTGCCTCATGTTAAAAAGTAAAAAGGATGATAATGAATTCAGGAGGTGACTGAAACAGATTCCTGCTTTGTGGAAATGTGACCTTTTTGCATAACGTCATGAAAGAAAGAAGTTCTTTCAAGAAACATAGCAGATAGGGTCGTTGGTTGGATCAGCTGGGCTTTCCATCACTCTTTGGAAATTAGCATGATACAATAAAAAATTAATAAGAAATTAGAAAAAAAATATCACTCTAATGCTCCAGACTATTAAAGTCTTCGATGGACTACTAATTGAAATGTAATGCTTAATTTTAAGCAATGCCATTTTATTAATGGTAAAAACTTGAATTAATGTCATTAACCAATGTTAATATTACAAATCCCCTGAGGGATAACAAAGCAATTATCTTATTCACAGAACTGAAGGCTGGGGGGGGGAAGGATGTAGTCTGTACCTGGCTGTGCTAAGGCGGAAGGGACTGCTTCCACCTGCATTTCCTCTGCTGAGAAAAGGGGTTTGTTTTGGTTTTTTTTTTTTGAGCAAAGAGGAGGGAGAGGAAGAGAAGAGTTTGAGCTAAGTTAATTACTGCTGATTTTCAGGCACTTAATAGCAAGGAAATTATTCTGTTACTCAAACACCATACCGCGGGGATCCTGGAAAAATAATTTGGGAATGAGAAATTCATTACAAACCCTCTTTCCTGGAGGCCTCACTGCACGAGCTTGGATCCCAACACACACACCAACAGCCTTCACCTGATGAGAAAGCCTGATGCAATTAGATGGCTCCTCACCTGGCACTAAATGGCCTTATGGAGCTGTGCTGGTTTGTCTCTGCCAGAGATCACCAAGAAGATCACCTAAATGGTCCTAAATGACCTCAAGTCCATGTGAAGGCAGGTGTCTTTATTTTATACAGTTTAGCAAGTTCAGATCCACTGCTCATACAGAGGGATAGCTGGGCTTAGCCTTAATTAAAGAACCAAAACCAGTATCCTTGCCAACTGGCAGAAGTTGTATTGCCTAGAGAGAGTAAGAACCTTGTATGGCACTGGGATAATACTGCATTTACCCCAGAAAAAAAACACATTTGAGATAAACTCTTGATTAACTATTTTTTCTTGTCTGTCTGATAATTTAGAGACAATGGAGAGATTCAGCAAGCCAGAGCCTGAAGATTTCCTCAAGGGGTCATATACCTTGTTACTATTCCCCAGAATCCCAAAGGCTTTTGCTTTTTAGTCACAAAAAAGTGAAAGTAGTCCAACATACCCAACACACCATTGTCAAAATCTACAAGTAGCACAAGTGCCTCTTTCAGGGCGCACTTTTCAAGACAATCACACAAGTGTGGAACAAATTCACAAACACTAATATTCTATGGGAAAATTAGTTTTCTCTGTTTCATGTAATGTGCTGATTCTCTCCTGCAAACCAGCTCTTAGGATGCTTGGGAGACTTTTCTAACACTATCCAGCCAAGTACTTTTAAAAAATTAACCTCATCTCCCTCTTAGAAGAAAAGCATTGACACCAATTACTACCAATCTTCCTATTCATGTTGCACAAGGCTTAAAAACTCAACACTAACCCAAAAGAAATTAGGTGAAAAATACCAAGGCTTTAAGTGGAATGAGAATCTGTTCCTGAATTTGGCTGGGACCAGGGGGGTCTTCTCTTCTTTGTAGCCCAAGCACAGAGCACTCAAGCACCTATATGTTTCTATTCAGGATAAAGATACAGTTGTAAAACACAACAAGATTTGGGGGTTTTACTTAAATTGATATTTTACTAAGCAATCATTGTAAATGGGAGAGGGAGAAAGAGGAACAATTACCAAAAGGTTTCAGCTGTGCTTACCAAAGAGGCCTGAGTCTATGGAGCCAGTTGTGCTCAACAGCACAATGCCTTTTCTCCTGCAAATTTGCAAATCATTGCATTTTGTCTTCCAGTAATGCTTTCTCTCTTACCTCTTGCCTCCCCCATTTCCTCCGAGGACAATATTAAACCTCCTGTGAAATATCACCAAAGTCCATTCTGTCACACTCCCAATTTTCTCTCCCAACTCCTCACTCTTGATTTGAAAACAGAGGGAGGAGAAGCCACTGAAGACACCAAGGTCAAGGCAGAGTGAGACAAAGTCAAATTCATGCAATCCTTTAAAACCACACGCCATCAGACCATTACAGACACACCAGACGTTATGGATTGCAGCTTAATAGATCGCAATGGACGATGATGGGGGAGAGGAGAGAAATGTTCCTCCTGGGTTCAGGCTTGCTGATTAAAGTGCACGAGTGGGCAGGGGACCACGACAGCGTTTGTGTTCATGAAGCCGAGACGTACTCCTCGGTATTAATGGACACACCATTGTCGCCAGACGCAATGTTTTGTTATCGCGTGATTAATTGAAAGTCACACGCAATGACATATTACAGGCGGGATAAAGCTGTCACTGGAAAGCAATTCTTCACAGTAATTCCTGCCAGTCTCTCCAATCTGAAATTGCATACCCCATTACAGACGACCCTTCAAGCACAAACGCATTACATATCTTTATATAAATAACAGTGACTAACAACAGCAGTCTGAGGTAATCTCTATGCAACAGAGAAAAAGGTAAGACAGAGAAATTGCCTTCAAATATTAGTAAGCTTGTCTGTGCTAATCTCCATCAAATGAGCCATTTCTCTTTTCCTCTAAAATAAAAACTGTTCCTGCTGGAGACACATAAAGTATGATAAAAGGACATGTTGTGGCATAAATGACAACTGGAAGCCTTTCTTCTTCAAAAGGCCACTAGTTCTAAATCCTAAAAACTTATCTTTATCAAGACTAATTAAACTTCGACACAGTCGCTTTATCACTTACTTAGGTCAGTAAGTAAGCATCAGTAACTGGTCCAGCTCACTTTTTTTAAGCAGATCAAAGACTCTTTTATATTTCTTTTGGCAGAAGCAAGAAGAAATCAAATCATTAATTTTCTCCATGCATTTTATTTCAGTCAGAAACACTGCATTCAAAATACAATATGGAAAATAAAATCTACAGTGCCCAAGGGAAAGGGCACAGCCCAAGGGAAATACCAGTTGCCCAGGAAATAGCTCGTGTCAGTTGTATTTTGTGTATGACAAATTCACAGCTGAATTGCCAGTAATGGTACACAGTTGTCTAATCTTCACTTGGCGCTTAGCGCTCCATTTCCCGTACCATTGGGTAATGTTTAGGTCTGTCACACTGCTTAATTTATTTTCTTGCTCTCTGAACATAAATTGGAGGCAATACCCCACTACTCAGATGAGCAATACTTTAAGACTCACCTTAGATAGGGCAGCAGCATCCAAAAGCAAGCAAGACTCTCTCTTTTGCAGCTTCTCCATTAAAGAGTTCCATTTCACATCCCTACAGAGATGGTCAGAGTTTTTAAGCCCTTTCAAGCTCACCCACTTGGCCTTTCTGTTACCAACCACTTGTAAAATAAGGAAAAGTGACACAAAGGTCTTTAGCTGCTCAGAAGATGGTCTCTTGCTAACTCTTGCCAGTGACAGGAGCCAAGAGAAATGGGGACAGAAAAGCACAAAGCCTGGGCTGTTCTGTGGCCTGGAGGCAAATAGTAATCTCTGCCTTCACCTAACCCAACCAGAGCCATGCAAGAGAGTAAATCTGTGTCCACTGGTCTTTTTAACAGTCCCTTAATGACCGTTAACTTTTTTTCAGCCAGCCATTGATTCTAATGGCATGTGCATTCACACACAATAATACCTCAGACGGCCTTCATTAATTTACCATGCATAATTTCTCTGAAAGCTTTTGCCAATAGAATACCCCTAAACTGACTCACTAACTCGTGAAGATAAAGCATTTTCTGTGTGAAACCATTATGTAGACTCACAGTATTCTCCTCAAATAAGTTAAAAAGTAGGTATTGTTCAGTCTCTACCCATTTTTTGGATGCAGCAAAGTACTGGGCCTCGCAAATGTAAAGCTGCTGCTGGAGTATCCGGTGTGACAATGAATATGTAAGATACCCCAGGCTTGGGAAGGAACAACAAGAAAAAAGGCAACTTTTATGAAAAAGCTTTTCTGCTGTGAAGTTCCTGGAATCTCTTACACATTTCAACAATAGAAAGTCCTAAAAGTGAAAGGCTGTTAAAATACCAAAGGAAAACACAGCAATATAGATATTCACCAGCATTTAACAGGGGAGACGATCCAGCAAAGACAATGGATTAGAAACAAACTATCCCAGAGAACAAAAGTTTGGAGTGGTCAGGAACTACAGTGTTACCCGTTAGCCTTGCAATAAATTACAGAGCTGTCAGCATTTCCCCATCATAAATCTCTCAAGTTTCCTTTTACGTATATTGATACAAGATTCAGATCTTAGTCCCATGGCGGCTATGAAATTGCAGACAAAAGCACCATGGCCCTGCCAATGGACGTATAAGAGCCATAAATACAAACCATTGATCTTATAAACTTTACAGGATGTTTGCTTTAGGGAAGAAAAATGAATTTCTTTTTTTTTCTAATTAGAATTTGTTTGGTGTTAAACAAAATCACAGAATGAGAAATGAAAAGGTGTTTGCAACGGTGATTGGGAACAAGCTCCTCTTCTGTATCAGATTCAAGTCTTTTATTGGCGTCTCTTATCCCTTCTGGAGGATTGATCACAGAGTCCACGAATGCTAAGACTCCACTTGCAAGGTTACAGGTGGCAACTCGACTTATGTAAAAAACACCTTCCATGGACAGACACTTGTTATGTCCTCTAATATTAAACCTGGAGGTAAATAAAGATTAAAAAAAAAATAGAACAGAAAACTTAATTTAGTCTGTTTCAAATTCATGACTCGGGGCTCTGGGTTTTCATCAACGAGCAGTGAACCACTTGCAGAGAGCAAATGTGGCCTCAGAGCAGGTGGATTAAGAGCAGAGAAAGCATCACATTTTTAAGAAGTGGCTATTTTGTTGTTGTTGTTGTTTTTCAAAGCAGAGACTGCACAAGAGGCCTCACGTACTTCAGTGAAAAAACATAAAGAATGGGGACTGACAGCGTATGTGAGGGGAAAATGCACACACAGAGAAAACCACCAGAAGGATTTTGGCAACATTCATTTAATACAAAGGATGTAAGCTATTATCAGCATAAAGGTAATGAAAACTCAGGGAAAACAACATTACTTAGAGTTAGGGTTGTTAAAGACCACTAATATTGTTGCTAATTACACATCCTTTGCCTGCAACTGTAACATCACAGAATTGCCAATGAATTGGTCTGTCTAGAGAGAACCAGACTTCTTCAAAAGCCCCTAAATATAGGTTTACAGGTGATATAAAGAACAGTGATCCGAAGGGGAATATCTCCCCTCTTTTTTTTTGTACATTTGACTTGCTCCAAACAACAAACCCTTCCCCCTTGGTCTGACACAGAGGCTGGTCAGTGACGCTGGCACCCTGAGCCTGGCCGACCAACCAGGAAAAACACGAGCATGGGCTGCAGTTCTCCAGTTACTCAAGTGCCAGTAGTAAATCTTAGCACAACATACACTACTGTACTAGACATCAAGTAGTGCGTATGCTGGAGGATTTGGGACTGGAAGCAGTCTGTCTACTTCAGAGAAAGTAATGACTCAAACACAAGGCAAGAGACACTCGAGGTTCCCCATGGGCGCGACAGCCCAGCAGAGTTACAGCCACCCTCAGCCCTCCACTCAGCACTAATAGCAAATCACTCTTCACATTTTTCTAACCCTTTCACAGTGCTTCCGTACAGTACCATCCTTTGCTCCTGGCTTGTGTGTTGCAGGGAAACAGTAGGACAACGTTTCCATTTTTAATTGTTGACTTTTACATTAATTTTTGTA
This sequence comes from Urocolius indicus, assembly GCA_013401255.1. Taxonomy (NCBI): domain Eukaryota; kingdom Metazoa; phylum Chordata; class Aves; order Coliiformes; family Coliidae; genus Urocolius; species Urocolius indicus. The sequence continues at coordinate 67,971 of WBNH01011000.1, forward strand.
TTGTATAGGGTTTTTTACTGAAACCTTGCATTGCAGCTGCTCACAAACAGCACAGCGCTCTGCTTCAGAGAGAACATATAACAGCAGAATAAAATTCTATCCATATGTCCGAAGTACAAGAGGTTCGCAGTCAGAGCTGGCAAATGGTGTGATTAATCCTGACTGCATTTCAGTGAAGACAAATCTAGAAATAATGTACAATTTCTCTCTTTGTGAATTACCACTTGAGAAAACTCCCTGCCTGTATCGTATACACCCAGAGCAATTTTTGAAGATTGTTTACAATAAATCAAATTTGGGACAGTCCTTGACTGATGAAATTTCAAACACCATCTCTTTATTCTTTGGGTGCTCCTTTCATAATGTCAAGTTAACAGAAAAAACACAGCGGATACACAGACGCCAGACACATTCAAAGGTTTCCATCTGGGCTTTAATTACTATCACAGTTGCCTCACTAAATTGAATAAGTTCCTCCCTCTCCTAAGGGCTTCGCTTTCTATCTGATTTAGCTTACTTTGCCTTGATGAACAAAATCTGGTATAATCATTTTCTATAATGCCCCAAAGGAGCATCATCCTGTGTATAAACTTGCTGTCCCATATCTCAGCTTTTTACGTTTCTGTCTTCAGACATCACTCTGAACTTTACTCTGAGAGGTTTTCGTACTTTTTTCTTTTTCTCCAGGAAATTATTTTGGAAAAGTCCTAGAGCAGGTTTTCTCCACAGGCCACATATAGATTAAATTAAGTCACCGCCATTATCATAAAGTTAAAAAAGAGGCAGCACTGTTTAAACCACTTCTTCCAAATGCAGAAGAGGAACAAAACACTCTTTCTCCCCCTCCACACACCATCACCTGTTCCTGACCCCACTGACCAGTTCATTATTGCTTTCAGATGGTAATTAGGGAGCCCAGACAGCCTGATCTTTGCCATTACTCCTGACCTGTTAGGCTTGGCCTCTCTCAGTTGTTATCAGTGTCTTTCTATAGGTGTTCTCAGAGAGCACTAACAAGTACACCATCTGTTTTAGCTCTCCTGATTTGAGCTGTTAAATAAAAAACACGTAACATCATCCACAAAAATACCTTTGTTAGAGTTCTGCAGCAAGCTCTGAAGCCTTTATAATTAACTACAGACCTACTTGTTGGTTTCCAATAAGGTCACTCTTTCAGTAATCAGAGGTGGTCCCAGGAGGTAGTACATAAATAGCCTATATTGAAGCCTAAATTAGGCTAACTCAGAACTTCCTGTACTCTTCCCTGCAAATAAAGCAAATATTTATAGACTCTTGCAATCTTTGAGGTTCCTGCCTAAGAATTAGGACGAGAGCAGCTCTTCTTGCACATGGTAAATCACAATCCAAGCAAATCTCCCAAAGCCTGGATTCCTCACTGTATCTTTTCTTTTCTAAACTTCCCTCTGCCATCGTTTCGATAGCCTTTAAAAAATAAGACAACCAAAGGATCATTCAAAATGTAGATGAAAACAGACTTTGAAGGAACACACCTCCCTGTTAGATTAATCTTAAGGCATATTGTCAAAGACTTAGAACATCTGGCTTCTATTCTAGGCCTTGCCACTGACTCTCTTTGTGGCCCCAGGCAAGTTGTTTCAGCTTTAAGCCTCCATCTTTTCTTTCTTTTCAAGCAAATAGGAGTTTTCCTTTCTTCTCCCTTTGCTGTTCATCTTGGCCATCTGGAGATGTGCCCGATTTTAAAGATGACAAGTTACAACATCTTCTCACTGGACAATATCATGTAAGTAGACACTTCTCTGAAGGATGGAGGCCTTGGACTGTAAACACTTCAGGATAAAGACCAGCTCCTAACATTTGTCAAGTCTTCTGTTTTATAGACTATTTAAAGAAGGCTAATGGTATGCTGTAGGAGTTTCTGGAAGCAGCTGGCTGAGTTTCTGCTGGAAACATCACTTTCAGCACTGTCAGGATGTCATTGTTTTATTCAGAGGTGTCAGAATGCCTAGAGCTTTGGCCAGCCATCTTTTCTCATTAGTAATTTTCACCCAAGTCTAAATAAACGTATTTGTACCTTGCCCAGTGTAATGCAGCTCCTGTGTGCCACATTAACACAGCTAATAAAGAAAAAATCCTATTCATTATATTCTTGCACCAAGCCAGCAGTAGGAAATGGACACTCATCAGGCAAGTGGGAAGCATTAGTGGCTGAAGCGGACAGTGTTAGCAAACAGGCTCCAGCTGGAAGTGTAAGCATTAAGAATTACTTTATCATTTATTTTCAACAGCTAACTCTGCGTTTCCTTAGCCCTCTGCCACCTCAGAGAGAAAGTCTGGTGAAAAGCATGGTACCCATTTATCCTTGGCTGATGAGCCAGCAAGCCTCTTTGTTACATTTTGGCCTGGAAACCAGCAGCAGACCTGAATGATCAATGCTATTTGGCTTCTGCCTTTACACAGCCAATAATGCAGGAAGAATGATACCAATGGGTAATGAAGAATAGTGCTTCCTAAATAGCTGCCACCAACATGCTGGATGCTTTTCAAATATACAATACCCAGCCTAAAAGTGTCCTCAAAGACCTTTCAAACACCACTGGAACACAAAATTAATACACAGGGGACTGTCTCTGTGAATACATCAGTGCAACTCCATGCCTCTTTTCTTCACTGTACCCAGGTGTGGTGCAGCTTCCTTACATTTCTTTATCACTATCGATCTTAAGTGGAATGACAAAATGATCAGGTTTCACAAGAAAGTGTTTTAAGAACAGAGACTTTGCTTTGGGGCCAAACATAGCTAATTACCATACCATGCACACACATTAACCCCCAGAATCTGGAATTTCAGACTAATCTGGTTATTTCTTTCTTCCAGGTAGCAAACATAATGGTTTTCCTGATCTAATATGACTAAACATATTACAAGAAACATTGTACAGCCACAGCATCCCACTGAACTCCCTTCAGCCTGTGCAAAAGTTCCCATCTTCTCTAGCCAATAAACTAGCTCCTCTCCTTTTAGGACTAAGTTCTACCAATACAAATAATCCCATATCTTCTTACTGAGATTCACTGAGTCTTTGATAGAAGCAATTTCATGGACAGTCTGCAGAAGATTCCTCCCTCAAGAGCTCCAGCCTAGAGCTCTTTTCTTTCCACTGCTTTTCTCCTTACCTCTTGTTCTTCAAATGAGAAGCACAGCTCCTAGACTGCTACATTTTTTTACAAAGCAGTGAAGCTAATGTCATCAAAGTTCAAGAGAGTTAACAGGTAATATTCTTGGCCAAAACCCCTTGCCTAGGAAGAGGAGAAAGCTGAAGCCTTGTAAAAATCCAAGACAAGAAATCGTTTGTCTGTGTTCATAAATAACACTAATACTTTGCTGTTGTGATTTCAGAAATTGAGCTACTGAAATCTGTAAGTGCTGAAGGAAAGGAAACCTCTAAGAGCAGCCTCCTGTGAATCCTGAGGAGATGCTGTGTTTCATATGCTATGAAAATGTCAGTTGCCCTAGAATCCTCATAAACTGGAGTGGCAGATAACCGAAGCAGACAAGGTTTGTCAGAAAAAGTTTGGCACCATCAACTAATACTTTGAAAGTATAAAAATGACTAATTGTCTATTTTTCCTTTCCACACCTGACGAAAGTTCCGGCAATGAGGGACAGAATCGTGTTTTGCTATTCACTCATCTGTTTAAAGGCAGAGTATAGGATTTAAAGCTTATTTATGTTTTTTAAAAGCTTGTTTCATTCAAATGAAAGCTAAGGAAGTAGCAGGCTTGCCTTTGTTCCTCTTCTCTTTTAAAACCCAGAGGCAATCCTGCTTTAGCAGGGTGTTTGGACTAGATGATATTTAGAAGTACCTTCCAACCCCTATCGTTCTGTGATTTTGTGATGCTGTGAGACAACCTTCTGAAAATGACTGGTGTCCTGCTTGCCCTAAACCTTACTTAACACCACTATAAAGATGCCATATAACTGGGCATGGGTCTTATTTTCTGGACAAGACTAAAAAAAACTGAAGATCTGACCTGCAGTGCATTGAAGTACAAATCCTATATTTAACCAGATTCTGACTTGTCATATCAAAGCAGATTAACTACTCCAGAGGCAACAGAAATCAAGGTTTGGTTTACTAAACTGAAGCATCAGAAGACATTGGCTTTTGCCAAGCCTACCGATCCACATTTTTCAGCAGCAACATTGAAAACAACAACACTGAAAAAGAGCAAGATGAGCTCTTAAAAAAAAAGAACAAAACATATTATCTATAATGCACTTGGAGTCACATTTTCTTCTTTGTCCTCTTTGTGTGTATTTCTCATTCCCTCTCTCCTTTTAATGGGCCAATTGTCAAATGAGGAGAAGAGAAAAGGAATAAAAATTAATTATAAGCAATAAATGTCATTCTAAACTTTCCTCAGGACTGATGCCAGAGAAGGAGAACTCAGGAACTCTGGATTTGCTACACTTGCCTTTGCAGGTCCCTGACGATGCTGGTGTACCTGGTTAACCAGCACACAGATAACAGCACAGCTGTTTGCATTCTCTCAGGGAAGCAATTTTCCCCTTTCATACATTATTCACAACTTGCTGCAGCCATTCCACAAATTCAGTGCATCTCCTTCAATGCAATGATGAGACTGAGATGCAGATTCTCTCCCTTCTTGTTGTTTTTTTTTATACTGAGATCACTGGATATGGGGTTTCTTTCTATTTAAATTTCCTTTTTCTATTTGGAGATGAGTTAGAATATGCATAATGCACACAGGCAATCAAGAAGGATTTCCTGCTCTAATCCACGATGCCTCCTCCAGTCAAACCTGAAGAAATGACCCTCCAAGTCTGGGTTCCAAAGAAATATTTCTTCTCTGTTCAGGTGAGGGAGCACTGGCAGGGGCTGCCCAGAGGGGTTGTGGAGTCTCCTTCTCTGCAGACATTCAAAACCCACCTGGACAAGTTCCTGTGTGACCTACTGTAGGTGGTCCTGCTCTGGCAGGGCGGTTGGACTGGATGATCCTTTGAGGTTCATTTCAGCCCTTGAGATTCTGTGATTCTGTGTGACATAGACACATCCCCTAGAGTTTAGAGATGAGATAGTCCCAGTTCCCCCAAAATTTCAAAGTGGTTTGGGAATGTAACATCTTCAGAGAAACTACTCTACAGTGAATAGTACAAAACACAGTCAGTGCCTTTGCAAAAAGCAAACATTTAACACCAATAGCTACTACCATTAGTAACTCCCTGCTTTTCAAAAAACCCTAGACTGCAGCCACCAAAATTTATTCTCACTTGACGTTAAGATGACAGATTTGCCAACAGACTTGAGAGGTGAAATAACATCACTGGGCCACCTGCTCCCTTGGAGTTTAGTTTTAATAATGTAATGCAATACCATAAGCTGAAGTCATTTAATGCACTTGATGCAGGAGGGAAATGTAGATTTTCTCGCTTTCTCTGAAAGTTTTGGTTTAGGCACTACAGTGAGCTCTATTGTTCTGCTCCTACATCCTCAGACCGAACAAAGTAAAGAGTCAGATTCATCCCCTGTGTCAGCCTTGGCTTGGCATGAGACCAAATAGGAAAAGAAACTGTGATTTTATTGCTATTTCTAAAAGACTTGGTTGAGCACACAGAGCACAGATTTCTTTCCACTACTCAAGTTTGGCAGCCACCTTACATTCCTTCACCAGATAAAGTGGAGTATCTCTGGTTTGTTTTGAGAAGTTAATCATTTTATTAGCGAGGCTTCATAACATACTGCATAGGAGTGTCTCTGGAAAGCATCCATCTTGTGGCTCGGCATGGTTGGTTACCTGTTCACTCACTACAGCGTCACTGCAGTAGCTATGTTGTCAAGGCTGCTTGACACAAATTGGATTTCATTTCAATATTGTATTGACACTGTACCCTGAACATGAAACTCCAATTTGCACACAATATTGTAGAAGCCGGTTCCACACGCTTGTAACTCAGGCCAAATCCGCTGACAAGAGCAGAAGTGTATCATTCATATTAGTAGATTACCTGCTGCAGGTTTGATGTTTAGAGGCAGGACTGTTGAGCAAGAACTACGGACTTGAATCTCAGTACAGTCTGGCCAGTTCTTTTAACATCTCTAAACACTTAATTGCCTTTTTGATCGTGTGATGTTTATCTTGCCTGACCACCTTGGCAAAATACCTTAGTTTGGTGTGTGAAATGCTTTGAGATTTTAGAGTGAAACAAAATGTGGGGATTAAGAGCATTGCTGCAGATGAGATCAAATGCACTGTATGCTGTGGAGGATGTTACAGGTCTGCACTTTGCAGCTTGATACAGCTTACTACATGTGATAAGAATCATAGAATCATTACAATTGGAAAAGATCTTTAAGATCATTGAGTCTAACCACTCACCCTACACTGCCAAGCCCATCACTACACTAAACCATATCCCTCAGCATCTCATCTTTGCATCTTTTCAGTATCTCCAGGGGTGGTGACTCCACCACCTCCCTGGGCAGCCCATTCCAATGCTTAAAAAACTCTCTCGATGAAAAAGTTTCTCCTAACGTCCAATCTAAACCACTCCTAGTGCAACGAGCTCATTTCTCTGTGTCCTATCATCCATTACTAGAGAGAAGAGATCGACTCCCACCTCACTACAACCTCCTTTCAGGTGGCTATAGAGAGTGATCATGTCTTGCCTCAGCCTCCTCTAGGCTAAACATCCCCAGCTCCCTCTGCCACTTCTCATAAGACCTGTTCTCTAGACCCTTCACCGGCTTTGTTGCGCATCTGTGGACATGCTTCAGCACCTCAATGTCCTTCTTGTAGTGAGAGGCCCAGAACTGGACACAATATTCAAATTGTGGCCTCATCAGTGCTGAGTACAAGGGGACAATCACCTCCATGATCTTGCTGGTCACACTATTTCTGACGCAAACCATCATGCCATTGGCCTTCTTGGCCACCTGTGCACACTGTTGGCTTGTATTCAGTCAGCTGTTGATTAACATCCCCAGGTCTTTTCCTGCCAGACAGCTTTCCAGCCACTCTGCTCCAAGCAGAGGTGGTTGTTGTGGCCCAAGTGCAGCACTTGGCCTTGGTGAATCTCATACAATTGGCCTCATCCCATTACTCCAGACTGTCCAGGTGCCTCTGAAGAGCCTTCTTGCCCTCAAGCAGATCAACACTCCTGACCAACTTGGTGTCATCAGCAAATTTACTGAGGATGTACTTGATCCTCTCATCTAGATCATTGATAAAGACATTAAACAAAACAGGCCTCAGCACTGAACCCTGGGGAACACCACTTGTAACTGGCCACCAACTGGATTTAACTCCACTACAACAATTTAATTCACTACAACTCTCTGGGCCCAGCCATCCAGCTAAGTTTCAGAGGAAAATTTCAGTAGTACAAGCCTCATCATCCCAACCTTGCTATCCACGTGACTGGTGTTTGCTTAAGTGGGTTATCGTAATAACCTAACTGCAATATTCACACTTCTCAATGAAGATCATCACTGGCATCTGAGAGGCACCCAATACCTCCTTTGTTCCCACTGATGTAACGTCATTTCAGGAAAAGCTGCTAAGCTGTAGACTACCTCTGTACTAAGCCAGAAAGTAGAGGACCATTCTAAACAAATATGAAAGCCTGGCTCCTTCACTGTTGGTGAGGCTCAGGGCTCAGATGAAAGTCCTCCTTTTTGTACATGGGCTGACATGTTAAATACAAAGGTCTTGACAGTGAGGTCAGGTCCAGGTTTAAATTACAAGGCAGAAAATCCCTGTGTAATTTCAGTAGTGCTGCATTTACTGAGTAAATGCTTACACCAAGTTCAGGTCAAACCAAACGCCATCTACATAGGATGATATGGCATGGAATGAGTAAAGGTTTCTACATACGAAGGAAGTGCTTCTAGGGCTGTTTCCTACATATTCAGGGAAAAGGAATTGATCATTTACAGAGACATATATACACTGAAGTGTCATCTAAGGCACAGCCTCTATCAGAACAGAGTGTTACCAGTTGCAGGGGCTCGTGTTGTTCTTCCTCCTCTATTGAAGAGGCTGTTAAATGAACAAAACCAATTTGATCTCACACATCCAACTAGCATATAAAAAAAAGCTCAAGAGCAGCTGCTGCCTACCTACAACTCTCTAATTCCAGCCCAAACAATCTGTTTCCCAGTTGTGGGAGAGCAGTCCGCAGAAGGACCCGACAATCAGACAGAGTCAGCAAAGACGTGACGTTGCGCCTCCAGCTCTGGCATGCAGCTAATTACGAAGGACAATTATTATAATTAATGCCAGTGGATGTGGCCAAGTCTCCCTGCAACTGCTGTGGGGAATTTCTACCCCTGCTTTAACCAAAAACCATCTGTCAGACAGAAAAAGCACAAAACAAAACCCCTTCTTGCCAAATATTCTCAGTAAAATGTGTTACTGCCACTAACCTGGCAGTCACAGGGAGGTCACACAAGCTTCAGATAGGAACTATTCTGTGAACTGAAGCTCCTTGACTTCATATTCTCTGCCTCATCAGTCCATTGAATTATGCACCAAGAGGCTATTGCTGGAGAGGTGCAGGCATGGATATGTTACACACTCTTGTTTGTCCCAACTGGTTTGGTTTGTACAGCAGGGCTGGCAGCAGGGATCAGCTAGAGAAAACAGACTGAAAATGCTGCTACTGCACAGCTCTATTAAGGTAGTGAGTTTTGCAAAAGCTGCTTGTTATTGGGCATCTACACATTTAAATTTCCTTGTCCTTGTACATCAGTGACCACTTGAATAGGAATAAGGAAAAACTATTAAAACAGACATCATGTTCCTTTCTGACCCATGCACAGATTGCTAAGAGGAAAAGTTTATACAGGAAAGTTATTGCCTATGTCGAACTACTTTCTGTGCAACTAGGAGACATAGCTCACAACTGTCTGCCACAGCACTCCAGTTTCTTCTCATCTCTCCTCTTCTTGCTGCAGCACTGGTGGTGAGCTTTCATCACAAAATACCCACCCATGGACCTCTTGAGCGACTTGATTCAGGCATCAGACTTGAGTCTGTGCAGAGACCTTCACTTGCCAAGTATTAGCATCCAGGCCACTGTAAGAATTTTGGTGGTGGTACTCAGGGATATCTAAACCAGCTGAGACTGTCAAAGACTCAAGCACTTGTCCTCCACTAGAGGAAAAAACAAAGGCAAAACAGTAGTAAAACAGAAGGAGTGTTTTCAAAAACATTACATAGTGAACAGCATTAGGTCTTTTTTTCTTCCCAAAGTGTAGTTCTTACTAGAATATAAAAGTAACAACAAACAAATTTTTGATATAATCTTTTTCTGGACTGCCCAATCATGTTTTGCAGTTGTACCAGTGCAAGTGAGGAGCTCCTCACATGTTAAGGCTGACCTACCCTGGAAGCCCTGCGTCAGATGCAGATACACTCACACCACCTTCAAAGCATGTACCAGGGATAACGTTAGCAACTTAGTCACAGCAGAATGGAGCATGATTGCCCAACCTCCCTGAGAATATTTGGACAGTAACGTTGCTTAAAAGGTACAAATCATAGTATTGAGCTTGGTAGACAGGCTCTGAGGAGCTGAAAAGGCTGCTGAAGAAGGAGACACTTTCAGATAAATCCAAATCTCGGGTCCATGCCATTCATTTCCATCAAGCTATTACAAGATCAAAGAGAACTTTAATTTGGACTAATATGGCTGGAACACCCGGTTCAGCTCTTAGCTCTGCAAGAGGTAACTTAGACAATTTAATGCAAGCAGATAGATGACATATAGGCACCATTAAGCACTACTAGAAGCAAAAGCATCTGAGGCCATATTCCTATTCATCCCTGTTACTACAATAATTATTAAAATAGACATCTGCTGTCTGCGAAGCCTCATGGGTCAGAGTTAAGGTGTCTTCATAGGATATTTCTGTAACAGGTGTAATGAATTATGTACATGTATTGATCTGAGCTGAATGAAGATTTGTTCTTCTTGTAAGTTCTTGTTGATGTACCACTATGCAGCGTTTGACAGAAGTTAATTAAAAACTGCTTAGTAGTCTTCACACAGAGGCTAACAGTGACTACATCTGTAAAACTGAAACTATTACACAGGACAGTTGTTTTGAGCTAGAATATACACGTGTAGGTTTGAGCCATACTAGAGAACACTGAAATATTACTGTTTATTTGGAACACTTTCAGAGTCATGACAATTGTATATTTTTTAGCCCATTTAAAATGTTGTCATGATTTCTTATCAATATTTAATTCTTCACTTGATGATGATCAGCCCCAAAAGAGACTAAAACACTATAGAGGAATAAAGAAAGCAATTCATAACTTTACAGAATAATCTTCTACAGCTTCCAGCTATGAAATCAAGCTATTGTATGATATAATGTGGGCAAGACAATATATCAGTGAAGTATGTTTATTCTAAGGTTTTAAATTTAAAAGCGTTCACAAAAATCTAGCTCATCCTTTTACATTCAAAATCATTCTTGTTCAGACTAGTCAAAGAAAATGATCTTCTCAGCTTTCAAAAAGAGCATCTGAAGTAAAAAGCTTCTCACCATGGTGGTGATTCAAACACTGGTGTGGGTTTTTTTTAATGTCTAAAAGGACTTCTGCTTTGATTTTGATTTCTGGAACAACTGTGAGAATATAATCTTCATATCAAAGATATGAATCTTCTGGACTACCTGAGCCTGCCAAGAGGGGAAAAATAGAGATGTCCAAGCTGTGGAAAGTAGTTTAGTGTAATAACTAAGCATGTGTTGCAGCAATTGTTTTTAAACCGCCTTCCTGTCAGATAACATACTCATAAATCCATCAGCACCGGGTCACCGCTGCGTCCCTCTGGGATGCAAATGTAATTGAAACCTCACAGCCACTTAGAGCTGTTGTTTTTCCATATTTAAAAGGCTAGAGAGGTTAGACTCAACTGCACTAATAGATCAGATCAGGCTGGCATTTCTACCACCACTGTCTAACTGAAAAACTCAGGCAAACGTTTTGCTTCTGATTTGCATCAACTTGCTATACACACATCCAGATTGCTTGGCCCGTGAGGGTCAGGGGAGATGAGCCTTTTGAAGAATATAATAAGACAATCAGTTAACTGTGCTTAACATCTGTTACTTAACTACATTATGTCTCATCAATCAGTTTTCATTCTACTTCCCATTGGTGTTTTTCTTTATCACTCTATCTTCTTTCCATTACTGCTGTTCAATGGGGTAAAGACAGTAGATGAAATGTTAAAATGACTTAAGATTTGCAACTGTAAGAAGAGTGTATAAGCAACATTAGGAGTCTGATTTCAGTGTAAGAGAGGATATTTGAGTTAATCGGAGATCCCAAAGCAATCCATCAGCTTGGAACTGCAGGGGAAAGAAAGACTTGCCATTCTCTTCCAAGAATGGTGAAGAGTTGTGCATGCAGCTGACTTGGGCATGCTCATTATATTTCCTTTCTCTGTTTTTTTCTTTTTCCCTCCTTTTTTGAAAGTTGCCTTTTAAATATTTTAGGCATTGCTTTGAACCCAAGACAGGATCATCACAGACTCTAAAGCAACTGCGAGAGTTCTTGCGGCACAGTGTAGATAAAAGTGGGCCAATTCTCATCTAGATACATCTGGAAAGAAAGCAGCCAAGCTGGAAGAGCATGGACATCAGCACAGCGTAGCCACAAAATTTGGGCAATTTAGAACAAGCTGATTTCTGCATTATCACAGCTTTACTGATCCAGCAAACAGCTAAGCTCCCAGGAAACCAGCATACAAGAGTTCAAAGTAGAGAGCAACATGCACTGCTTCTGTGTTAACAGTCTTCTACAGGGGACTATTTTGTATCTGAAACTGGGAGATGTGCTGAAGCTTTCAAAACACAAGAGAAAAAAATCCAAACCCACAAAGTCAAGTTGATTACTTTCTGAGGAGAGCAAGAGGTGGAATCGCAGTGCCTGTGAGTCTGCCTGGGCAGCAATGTCTGCTGTGTCCCTGAGGGCAGCAGTGTGAAATTGGCCTCTACACCACGGGCCAATGTACTTGACAATTTGCAGTCCTCCCCAGTTTCACTCTGCTGATAGTGCTGGATGAAAATAGATCTGCCCACATAACCATGGCTAAAGCTGCTGCAATTCTTCAGCTTACTCAGGCCTTTCTCCAGTAAATGCTCCCTGAAAAATGCAGGAGCGGAGCCTCACAGCCGTGCCAACGTCTGTACCTCCTGCACTTACGAAACCAGCCAATAATGCATGGTGTCATGTCATTATACAGCCAGAAAGCAAGAAACACACAAACCTTATTTGAAAGTTCTTGTTAATAACGTTTTACACAGCTGACTACAATTCTTTGGGATATTTAATCTCTCTTTGTTCCAGGGAACCACCTGCCAGAATAACTGATATGGTGCAGCCTCCCTAGGCAGGTGATGTCAGGGTTGGCAATGCTCACATCTGACACTCTACAGGCAGGATATTTCAGGCTGATGCTGACATCCTATATATTGAGGTTTTATAGCCAAGTCATCTGTATCAATTCTGTGTTACTTCTCTGCTCAATAGGTGGTGCGTCAAGAAATTACAGAAAATCAAGTGTCCCTCATCTCCTACATGGTTATTAGATCAAAACTGAGTGATCATTCTGCTGGCTCAAATGCATGAGGAAAGATGAGCAAAATCCCAGTCACTCAAACATACGAAAGCAGTTAAAAGTGAAAGCAAAATTAGGCTAGTTAAATAATGAGGAAAAAAAGCACATCTATTTTTCATTCAAGTCCTATGGTAATTCAGAGGCTTACAAGTCTTCACAGCTTCATGATAGACTCTAAGAACTCATTAGCAAAGCTCATTTTAATTCTGAGCAAATTAAGACACACGTTATTGTAATATTTGCCTATGGACTTGCATAAATGACTTAATTTATCCAACTAACAGAAAGGACTAAATGGTATGGATTGTAAGTGATAAATGTAATTAAAAATTAAGAATTTCCACTGCACTGTTTCAATTTACTCAGACCTTCCCTGGTTCCACGCTCAGCCAAGCCATACTACTCAAGCTACCTTTGCTTTCATCACTGCTCTGCTTTGTAACACTGACAACTCATTCCTAATGTCAGTCACAAGCTAAAAATCACTGTCTACCCTTCCTCAGCACACTTCAGAACACGAGTCAGTTCTGAGAGGTGTGAGTCAGAGGAAGTTCCTTTATGGTACATAATAATTGCTTGCATCTTCCTTAAAGTATCCAACACTGCATACTGTCACAGGTAGTATGTTGGAGAAGAATGATTGCTAGTTTGGTCTGGTGTGGCAACTCTTATTCTCCTAACAAGTAACAAGAGTTGTAAGCATGTCCCGAAAACCCTGAAAATATGCACCCTGAATTGTTGTGCCAGTGAACTTCTGGAATCCTGTAGGGATGTACTACCCACAAGAAGGATTGATGTGTCAAAGAACTGTCTTCCTGCTGAATAGAAGTTATCTTCAGAAAAGTATTAAAAAAATTGTGCTGGATAGCAGACACAACTATGCCAGGGAAAAGACTTTGTGTTATTCAACCCTTTGTATAACGTGCAAAGTTACCAGCCAGCTTCCTAACCCAGACTTCTTAGTGCTACTGCATCCCTTTAAAAAGCAAGAGGGAAACACATTTTCTTCTCTACATAAAAGGAACAGTTTGCAGTGGTCAGAGACAGAGAAAAGAATGTTCTAATTTGGAAACTGGCTGGCTCTAGTGTGTGAACATTAATCAGAAATAAATAAGTAATATCAAGGTATGTATTGCACTATTGGCCTGGACCGTGCTCTGATTTTTATTACTGCTAAAAATATTCACTAAAATAGGAAATGCCTCAAAGCTGAGGATGTCTCAATGCCAAAAGGAGGAGTCGAGGCAACAAGGATTAGAAGTTATGGTGAGAAGGAAAAGAAACAAGCCTAAATAAAATGTAAAGGTATGGAAAACAAGTGGTAATTTACTCTGGAGAACAATGGGAAAGCAAAGCAGAGTGTGTCAGGGTCTGTGACAAAAGAGCTTTGGTGACTCTCCTTTCCTTTCTACTCATCCAGTCCTAACAGACAGGGACAAAATGAATAAAAATCAAATCCACTGAAGGCAAAGGAGAAACAACATTTTTCATTAGCTTTCATATCTGACAATGCGCTGAGAGTCCCTGGAGAAGGAGTGCAACGTGCATTAGACTGGACACGGAGCTGCAGTCCGTGCTCACAGACTGGGTGAAAGTCATTTAGAGGTAGGACAGAGCAAGCAACCCGTTATTAAATGGAAACCCAAAAGATCAAACAAATAGGCAAGTGCTCACATCTTCAAAATCAACTGGCTGCTTTATTGGGAATCAATTTTGCTCCCTTAGGAAAGAAATAAGATAATGGGAAGACTTAGATCCGGAAAAGAGCCCAGCTCCTGAATTCTGTACAGGAGGGCAGGGTTAAAGGACACCCCTCCAGCAGTGACTCACAATAAAAATGGCCAAAAGCAGGTTGAGATGGAATAAAAGCAGGGAGTATATTTCTGTACTACCATTGAAATGAATAGTCTTAATTCATGTGGTTAGTCCATTTGCCTCTTAGACACAGTATTTCTCTTTAACATCACCCTCTGTTTCAAATCAGATCATTTTTCTTCTTTCTTTGCAAAAAAAAATGCAGGTTCTGGCTTTCTACAGCTTCTATTAAGCTTTGTCCTAGTGCTTTTCTAGGCTAATTCCTCCACTGTCACCCGTGGCCCTGATGTTCTCACAGGTTCTCCAATAGCAGTTATCTAACCAATGCTCCCTTACAATTAGTCATAGAACAACACAGCATGCAAAACAGCAACTTCTAGATGTCTGAAACCACATCCTTCCTCTTTCTACTTTCCTTGCCTGCTTCCATGCCCTCTCCTGTCTGCTGAATCTCCACCATATGCCTGCTTGATCCATCTCTTTTCTAGACTGGAGAATCCTGGTTGGTTCTTTGTTGTTTTGTTACAACTGAGGTCACTACTTTCCCCAACATCAAGTCCAAACCGCTCTGAAGGCTGAAACAACACTCCCCCAGTCTCCCAGATCTGAGTTTGTCCATGGCTAGCCAAAATTTCCCTGAACGTGACAAATATCCCCTACCCCAGCTCAGCTCCAGGGGTGACAGTATCCATCAGCAACGTGTCAAAAGTACTAGTTCACTCTGAAATTCAGAGTCAAAGCAAAGATGATAAAGGTTTTATGGGCAAGACTCTAGCATATTATTTTGACTCACTTTGCAACAGACACCAGGCAGGAGAGATCTCCTTCCAAGGCCTGGTCTCGTTAAACTGAAACAGAATTTCACTGAACATTCATTCAGTTCTCTGTGCTTTTTGCCCTTTTTGGCAGGAAAAGGCGCTTTTGATAGCTCGGCTGTTTAATAAGGAAATTCCTCAGAGGGTCTCTGCCGAGAACACACAAAAATCCACTGACAGCTGCTGTGATGGTTGCTCATTTTTCTGCTAGCACACAGTATTTAGACAGGAAGAAGTTGAGGAAAAGGTATGATTTATTAAAAACGGGCCCGGTTCCAAAACTCACATTATGGTACAACACATGGCACAGAGACAACACACTCCCACCACAACTACCTGCACAGATAGGCAACCCCAAATCCCTCCTATTGTGTGAGCAGGAGCTGCAGTTATACCGGGGAGAATAGGACCCACACCACTGGCAGTCCTTTCAGAACTACAACACTGTGATAAATTCCTTTTTTGAAACACACATCCTGCTCTTCCACATGTTGCAAAGTGAAGCCAAGTCTTTGCATTTCTTTTTACATCTGTAAAGCAGCTGTCAGACAGAAAGCTGTCTCTCTGAAGGGCCCACATGGTCCCTCACAGCATTGCTGTAATGTAATCATTTTTACAGCATCTTTGGGAAAGATCTCTTCCAATTTACAGGAGGGGAAACTGAGTCAGAAAGCCACTCAGTGATTTTGCACAGTGCCCCCCACTGCAGAGCAAGATGATGATCACCCTAGCTTTTATAGAACTCCCAGCACTTGTCTCACTGAAAAAGGTGTTTGCACACCATACCATCCACTCCAGCAGTGGGGCAGAGGTGGGATTTTGCCCCCCTGCCCACACTACAGCTGCAGCCCCCATCACAGGCAGCCTTCCCCACTCTGCTCTTCTTCTCCCAGGGAGGCTGCATTGCTTTGGTGAGTTGATTTGTCACAGCAAACGAACACTCATGGAGGCTCCCTCCAGGAGTGCTGTAAAGTGCACATCTCCCTTTGGGCAGAGAAATGACCTGGTGTGTCCTGCCAAGCAACACCGCTACCAGACAGCCACAGCTCATACCAGCACTAGGCCTGTGCTCCAGACACACAGCCCTGCTCTCTTCAAGCAGCCAGCAAAGGAAACTTCTGAAACAGGGTTCATAAAGCACCTGATGTCAGCCTAAATGAAACAGCGACGAATAGATAGCTTCCAAAAGATGGTTGCTGTAAAAAAATGATGAGGTTTTGCCATTCACTTCACTAAGTCCTGCTTCCAGGTGGTGACTATTTTACTCACTTCACAAAAGCATGGAAACTCCTGTCTCTCCCTCCTTGCCCGTGTCAGCAGGCTCGCCTGGTTGTTTTCATGTACACCCACATTTGTCTCTCTTGCATGATATTACAGAAACATTTCATTTTGCTCTTTTTGTACACTATGTTCCAAAGCATTTCTGTCAACACTGAGCTGTATCCCCAGCGTAAGCTCATGTGTGTAGTCAACTGGTAGGCAGGCATCAAATCCCCCATACAGCCAGAGCCTGGTAGTAACAAAGAAGATCAGAGCCAAGCCATGACACACAAGCACACACACACACACTTACCTTTCCTGTCCTCACTACCATGGCTTTTTGGTCAGTTTAAGCCCTACACAAACCCTGAATGTGCATAACAAGCCTGGCAAAATTTCAGTGGAATTTCACAGAAGTTCACACAAGGATGTGCAGCTTGGTTATGCACAACTTGGAGTGGCTGGCTGCTGTACCCACCATGAGCACTGATAGTTAACGTTAACGTATAGGTGGAGGATCTGGCCACTGGTCACAGCTGACATGAAAGTCAGAGGTCTTGTGCACTTAGAAATTGAGCCCTGGCTGCTACACTGAACAAAAGGCCTTCAGCAGGGGCACTAGACCATGGAAGGGGGGAGGGAAGCAGTTGCTTGCCTGGAAGAAGTAGGACTTGGCATTTTTTTCACAATTAGATAGCTCAGCAGTGGTTGAATGGATTTCTATCTAAAGTATCAAAAATAATATCTTTTTTTTTTTTTTCCGGAGAAAATAGCATCCTAAGTGCTAATTTTTATTTAAGCAACTGTAGAGAGAAGTCTAGAATTAAACTGCCATCTGAATCTTAATTACACCTTCACATTGAAACACTGTAGCAAATTACATGTAAGATTTTTTTTTTTTTAAAGAGAGATATTAACATATAATGAGCTTCATCAATTACTATAGATCAGGAAAAGTAGCCCTCATATTATTGAAATAGTTTAATTTGCATGTCTGGATGAATCTGATTCTTCTTGGTCATTCATTCAAATCTCTCCAGAAGTCATAGTCACAGACAAATGTCCCGTAGCAGGCTTGGCCTTAAATAACTAAATGAAATAAACTGTTAGCTACCTTATTGTTTTCGCAATAGGGAAATTGAGAAGATTTCCTACAGTGAGTCTAGGGGGAAGCACAGATCTGCAGCCATTACTGATCTAACTGTATATGTATACAAAGTCAATATGATTTTTGTAGTGTAGCAGTATTTAAAATGACTTGCATCTTTGAGTTTAGCTTCTCATGGACCAAGGTTCAGCCCCATGCTAGAAGCAGTGAATACATTTTAGTAGTATGGCAAGGGATGGAGTTAAAGACAAGGATCTCTGTTGTCATCACTTTCACAGGAGCTCAACAACTAATAAACCATCCAGAAAACAAATAAACTACACTCAGAAATAAAGACTATGTGTGTCCTTGTGTTTAGTCATGGTTTAGCTACTGGCAATGAGCAGTTGACAGATCTGAGACCACAAAAGCACATACAGGGGGAGGCCACTTTGAAATGTTTCCTCTAATTTTGCCAAACTCTGGCTTTCTTGGCCATCCTTGGGAGTTTTTTCCCAGCTGCAGCTTCACTGGTTGATGATGACAAACAGCAGGATGACAGGTACAAAGATACAAGTCAGGAGCTGCTCAGCATTGCTTTGGACATCCCATTTATCCTCTCTGCTTTAATATATCCTGCTCAAGAGTTACATTATTTCCCCGCTTTGCAGGGACGTTGGGAAAATCCATTTAATACCGTTGAGCAGATTAAGATGTTGGATGAATATCGATCATGGAGCTCATTCTGGCTTTAGTACTGTACACACATACAGGCCAATCTTCAAGACAATTTTGATGATCAGCGTTGACCGATTATATTTAATGAAAACTATTTTAGAAACACATTTGAGTCGGGTATCATTCATTCATTTCCAGATTCAATCAGCAAAGGAGTGGGGGAAAGTTTGTTTCCTTTTCTGCAGATTAAAGGTTGTGTCTGCTTTGAAAATTAATCACTTTCTGCTGTCATAAAGTACTCCAAGTGGCAAACTGATGGATTGGCATGAGATTGACTCACAATAAACAGATACCCACATGCCTGCAAGCGTTTGTAAAGATTAGGGATGGGAAGGGATTTTTTAGAGGTACACGGAGATACCATCATGAGTAATGAAATGAAGAAAACAAAGACAAAATCTTTAGTTTAAAATGCACCGTGGAGTGCTTATTAGAGAATGGGGCAGGGAAACTTCCAAAGGGAGCTCTGAAAACTTCATCACTTGCAACTGGATATAAATGAACTAGACAAAAGAACCTTGGAACATAATGTCAGATGTGTTCATGTTTTAGCAGGCAGATGATTTAGATGACCTAAAAAGCTCTTTCTTCAGACACTATTCCACGAAGGCCCATAGTTGGAATTATTACGAGCCCATGGTCCAGTGAGGCCCTACACTGAGTCTGGGCTGTTAGTAGGGGAAGGAAGAGGGTAGGAAGTACTGGTATGTCCCTGAGACACCGACATCTCTTACAAGCACAACCCAGCCATGCACTGTGGCCCCCCTTTCTCTCCTCTGTCACCCTGCACAGAAAAAGAGCCTGCAGTCATTTATCGCCTTTAAAAACTATCTATCTGACAAAGTGACTGCCTTGTCATGTCCTGGCTTTAAATCAAAGATGGCAGAACATTCACCACCTCCCTCTGTATCCCTTGTGGTCCACAGGCATCCTTCTGCCCTACCTCAGGGACCCCTGGGACAGCGGTGCCCTTGTTGTGGGCAGCATGATAACAAGTACAGATAATGACTCCAATTAAGAGGTGTGAATGTCACTCCACTCCCCCTATTCTCTTCCAGGTCACTATGTGAATCTGTTTGAAAACTACTGGCACAGCAATTTGACGATAATTCAGATTTAATTTGCACTCTGTCATCTCTGTTTTTTTCTATAGGCTTTAATAGTTTAATTTAACAGTCTTAAGCACTGTCTATATTACTGAGACATAATGTGCATTTCAGATCTGAGCAGCTGCGTGGCACAAAATAATATTTCACATTTATATTGTGACTTTCATGACGAAGATGCTTAAAAATGCCTTGATTATTATATCCACACGAGAATCAACTCATCCATCACTGAAATGCAGCCACTTCTAGGTTAGAAACCTCATCAGTTTTTAATAATTTAGGCAAAACAGAGCATAATATTCCACTGAAATGAGGAAGCAAGTTGAGCAGGTAAAATTAAGTTACCCAAAACTGCAGTTGGGCAGGGCTGTCAGATACTCTCACCCTCATTATAGGAAGTTCTTTATGACTCTCGGATATCTAATCAAAAGGCAGTGCCTGTGGGAACAATTTCCCTTACACCAGCATCAGTTTACTACTGGTTGAGAGAAGGAAGGCTCTATTGTCTGCTGCGTGGCTCAGCAGCACAGCTCTGCCTCTCCCTCTGCCACCTCCCCTCCAAGTCAGTATGTCCCAACCTGATAACAGTCACAACTAAGCTTTGGAAAGATAAGGAAGCAGTGAAATGATTGTCAAAGTTTTTCACTCCAGCACTGGCCAGGCCAGATTC
The DNA here is from genome assembly GCA_013401255.1 of Urocolius indicus. NCBI lineage: Eukaryota > Metazoa > Chordata > Aves > Coliiformes > Coliidae > Urocolius > Urocolius indicus. Next base: position 88,108 of record WBNH01011000.1, read on the forward strand.
TCCAAGCCAGTGAGAAGCGCCCACTGATGTCAATATGCTCAGAATCAGGCTCTAATGAAGCACAGCTCAGTTCTGCCCATCAGCCTCGATGCCTGCTAGCATCACCAGCTGCCAATTTTCTAACTGAATGGCTGTACGGGGAGAGCAACTTTCATGTCTCAGTGAGCTCTCTGCTTAATCTGTCAACAATCAGTGTAAGAGAGCTCTCTTACACATGTAGATGGAAGCCATCTGGCAATAAATTTGGCTCCGGAAGTGGAGTCCCACTTGCTTTAGCTGCCCCACGACCCCTGCTCCGATCAGCAGGAATCCATGGTGTTGCAACCTCTTCCCAAAGAAGAGGCCCTGGAAACGATGGAAGGTAATGCTTTCCCATGCAGTTTCCCAGCTAAAGCTGTGTCTCACTGGTGCATTTTTGTGACAGTGATCTGGGGACCAACTAAAGTAGCAGGGAAGTGGGTGGGTGGAGAACAAATGTGTCAACCTTAATAAAGATTCCCTCTATTTTCAAGCACATTATCATTCATGTTCATCACTTATTGAAAGCCTTTCATTTATAAAGTCTTTAAAGCTTAGTTTTATAACCTGCAATCATTACTTGAATCACAAAATTTGTTTTTTATTATATTGTGTAAATGAAGTACTGTAGCATTTAATATATATTTTTTTCTCTCTCTCTCTTTTATCACTGTTTTTAAAGCCGTTATGATCAGGTATTTTTCTCAACCTACCCTGAAACTGCACAGCACACTATCTATAGCCCAAAGTATCACTGTTTCTGGGATCTGAGTATAGCAAAGAAAGAACAAAGATAATAAACCATCCTCTCCTGTGTGCTTGCTGCCTCTGAGGTTTCTAACTGGGCTGTTCAGACCATTCTCTCTCCCCGGGGAAAGGCTCGAGGTCCTCTTATATCCAGGAGACATAAAAAGGAATTTGTTCATTATTAATACACTGTCTCCAAGAGGCTTTTCTTTTTAATCAAAGTATAAATTCTGCGATGCAGTTGATACACATGCAAAGTGAGAACACTGAACCATGGATGGTGTTACCATGCCTTCTGCCGTTATGGGTGAAGGCATGATAACAAATGATCAGTTAGGTTTGTGGCTGGGGGACTGGTCAGGAGTCACAGCCACTTCAGGCCATTCAAGCACAGGACGACTTCCCAGGGACTGTATTTTACTGAGCTGACAGAATGAGCAGCCACCCGCCCGCATAGATGGCACGGGAATTTTTATCAGCCCAAAGCCTAGTACACGTTCCCCTGACACATATCAGCGCATGCTGCTACCAAATTCTGCCTCTGCGGCCCCAGAGGGACCTGTGGCAGCAGGTCTCAGGTCCATCTCTGAGGCCAGTCTTTCACAGAGGCAAAATGAAAACATTAAAACACCTGGAGTAAAACCAGAAGGAAAAATGAAACGGAAAGAGAATTAAACACTGGAAACTGGTCCAACTGCAAAGCTGAGAGATGTGGATCCAAAATCTAGAGCAATTCTAATCAGGATTTTGGTTCTGGCTCATCTGTAATTAAAATGAAGTACAAATCTGCCTGAGACAGTCAACAATCTCAGCTGTTTCCAAGATCTGGCTTTCATTAATTTCATTAACATCTTAAATGCATTCTTATTGCTTGTTCTTATGCTGAAGAGCAAGTGAAATAACAACACACCATGAACCAGTTTATCTTTGTCTTCACAGAGGAGCAGATGTGATATCAGTCTCAGGGGCATGCAGGCCCCTTTACATGGAAAATAGTAGTGAAGGGAGTCGTGCAAGTGTGGAAATCTTTGGCCTGAAAAAGAAATAAATTGAAACTAGCACTTTCTTCAGTGCCTCATGCACTTTGAAGAGCTGCACCAGCATGATTAGTATTAATTGGTGTGACAATCTCAAGCTATAATTTGCCAGTCTTGTGCAAGAGAAACAGTCAAAAAGTCAAAACTCATACGGAGCCCTCTCAGGTACCAGATCTGGGAATCTTTCAGGATGTTCACACTCTTTCCTGATGCTTATGAAGGGAGAACAAGTTCCTGGTCAGTGGTACACATAAAACATGCTCTAGTTAGGCGTGAGACCCAACATATAATGGCACTTCGGCCCTTTACTTCAATTCAGATATTTAAGAGCAGGGTGAAAATGAGAAGTTGGAGGCTGGCTCTTCATCTCCCAGAAACAAAGCTGTAGCAGTTGATGAGATGTCTTTCCCATGTGCTCCCACTTTGCTGGTGTTACAACCTTAACCCAGGGAGCAGAACAGGCAGCATGTAGCCACAGCCCCAGCAATGTCAATGGCAAACCGTGCCCCCTATCACAAGCTTTGTCATGCAGCAGGACAGGCAGCACAAGAGAAACCTTGTGCTCACCAAAGCCAACCTCAGCAGAGCTCCAGGGTACACACCACTGTTTGGCAGGGGGAAAGAAGCCGCTTTTAACCTACGTAGTGTATCAGGGCACGGAAATTCTGGATAAACTTTTAATCAGGTTTCACTTGATCTAAATTCTTTTGCCAGACTACATCACTTCTCTATAGTGAGGCAAGTTACCAACGAAGCGACTAGAGGGTGCTGCAACACATGGGCCTCGGACTCTGACCGCCTGGCGTTCAGAAATTCCTGGCATAAATTAACTATTCAGCTCTATGATGATGTTGATCTGCTCTACTTGGCATAAGCCGATATTTTCATACAAGAGAGATCATACTTTCTGAGACCTGTCATCCTCAGGTTTTCAAACCCATTGGCACGTTTAATAGCAAAAGAGATGAAAGACAAAAATAGCCTCATACCGATAAAGACCTTTGTGTCATGAACGAAAATTCAGTTTAATTAAGCCAACTCACATACATTATATTCCACCCATGAAACTTAATATCACTTAAAAATTGCCATCAAATGCAAATTTTCCTCAGTGTAATTGTGTACTTGTGAGATGAGGAGAGAGCACACAAAGCAGTGCAAGCTGCAGGCTGAAGTAAACAGTCTTGTCAGAATATGCAAAACAAGGGAAGAACACAAAAAAAGAGAGAGAGAAGGAAGGGACAAACATTCCCTGGCTGGAAAGTTATTGAGTGCTTAGAGCCAAAGAGGAGTGGAAAGCTTGTCCTACACGTAACCTACAGACTGTATCCTATTTCCACTCCCTGCATCTCTCCTATTTAACTAATAGATGAAAAATCTTTTTTGGGGTAGATGTAGGGTTAGGTTTGTGGTTTTAAAGGTCACTGCCCAAAATCAGCACCGCAGAGCAGAAAGGAGTTTTGCAGTTGGTCGGCTTCAGAGTATCCCACACTTTGAGGAGCGCTGGCAGTGAGGTAATCCCCATGGAATGTGTGTGCGGTTGGATGGCTGTGAAAAGAGAGCGGTCAGCTACCAAAGCTCTGTGCTGAATATTCACGTCACACACACACAATCATTTTTCTTGTTAAGTATCGAGAAGAATGGGAACATTATAAATGCAGTATCTTTTTTGGCTACGAGTTTAGCTGCTTTAAAAAGATCTGCCTCCCTCCCTGCTCCTCCACTCCACCAGCTGTGCTCCACCTCCATCCCCAAACCAAATCTGCACATACTGTACTGTAGAAGACAAAAAAAAACCCAAGGGAAAAATGAAAATACAACTGAACTAAAGCTAAAGTGGAAGAAGTTGAAAAGATGACAATGCAGCAAAGTGGTATAAGCATTTTAAGGTCACTTGTCTGTCACCTCATTGAACACATATCCCCATGCCACGCGCCTGAGTTATATCCACATCCATACCCATATCCATATCCATGTCTTATTACTCAAAGCAACTATTTTCCTCTCTACATGTTGAAGAGTCATTACGGCCACAGCAGATTAAGTTTGCTTTGTGAGTGAGTGCCAGGTAGTGTTAGTAGCGCTGGTTGTTGAAAATATCTTTATTTGCCTGAGGCACTTAGCAATATGTTGCAGTGAGACAGAGTAAGTAAGAATCAGGTGTCTCAGCCCAAAGTTTAAGCACATTGTGGAAAGTTTTCCACTCATTTGGGTGAGTTTTGGATAAAGCCCTAAGCAACGAAAAAATACTTCCAGTCACCTTTCTGATTATTTGCCAGTAAGGCTAGACAGATAATCTTCTCTTCTCTTTTTGTTTTGCCTGTTTGAAATGCCCCTGCATTGACATTTATCTTTCCACTTCCATATGTCCTTGACGATCCTGTGTTTAGCTCAGTGGGTTCATATGCAGTTTGCCTGCACTGAATCAAGACAACAGCACCACACAGAACTAATTTTCAAATTAATATCTACCAAAGGGGAGAGAATTAGACCAATTGCATCCAAAATGCATCTCAATTGCATTGAAAATAATAATTTTTCTATTTTCAAAAAAAAATTGCACATACTCATACTCACAAGACCACATTAAGTTTCTAGGTCACTAGACTCCTGATTATGAGGTGATTAGCTTGAATGGCACATTTAAATACTAATCTGTTCTCTTGCAGGAAACAGCCAGTTCAAACATGCAATTCTTGGCCTACTCCAGTACTTTAAAGATTACTGTTTTACAAAAAGAAAGAAAGAAAGGTGACGAAAAGTTGCTCATGAACTTCAAAACTGCTACTGTGTTTGTGAGTAAGCCAAGTCCAATAAGCATTAATGCATGTGCTCAGAGAGATGAAAACTCATTTGGAACAAACTTTGTAGCAGCAAAAAACTCAAACAGGTGCTCTGTCCCAGAGACTAGAATGCAAATTTATTCCAAATTGATTACAAATTTTAGCCTTCAACTTCCAAACATGTATACTGACATGTCCTTACAGATGTAACTCCAGCATAGAGGACTTAATCAGGTACAGCATTGGGAAAGGTCCTGGACACTGGTACTGTTTACATTCATCTGAGGACTGCCTCAGAGGGTACCATCTCTCCCTCAGAAGATACTAACTCTCCACAGATATTAACTGACTAAGCCTGAAAATCCCAATGTGTTCCAGTAACTAAAACCCCTCTAGTTTACCAGTGGGAAAAGTGAGATTCAGTGCCACCAAGGGATGACTTCTCCGGGTCTTTCTACAAATCTGTAACTAGAAGGTAAAAGTCCCTTGTCTGTTAGGAATTTAACTCCTATATGAGACCATATCTGAACACCATCTCCAAGTAGTTCACAAAAGGATGTGAACTGTCCACACAGACAAAAGGTACTTTCTGGGTTTCTATCATTACCACCATGGCTACAGCAAAGTCTGATCATGCTTCAGTTTCCAGAATGGAATCTCTGCAGATGGTCCATGTGCCATGCAGGAAGCTGATTTAAAAAATGTCCATATCAAATCATGGTCACAAATTCAGACTTGCCCCAATTGCACATGTTTTGAAAGAGACAATCAGGGGCTACGGTTTAAAAAAAATTACAGTATTAAAAAGTTATTTTCCTTTCTACTATCTTATCTAGTTCGTTAATACCTTCTGCTGTTGGTGAAATGATCCCCCATTAACATTTCAATTTATTATTGCTGTTCCATTAATGAGACCACAAGAAATGGAAATGAGGCCTATAAATATGCTAAGAGTTAAAGTCAGGAATCGTAACAGTGTGTGCACTTTATGAGTAATGTTTCAGTAATGCTAGCATTCAAAGCAGCATGGAAGGATGGCTCTGCAGCATAAGCATCTGGCTTAACAAACAAAACCCCCAAAAGACAAAACAAAAATGCACCACAACTCCTGAAACTATAGGCTAAAATATCAGCAAAGTCAACTCAGTCTTAACCCCTGCTGCAGCAGACAGGTGAACACCATGCAGGTCACTGCTATAATGTCTTCAGAGAAGGGCTTTCTCAGTGAAGGTCACTTGCACTGTTGAACTTCACAACGCAAATTCTGCGGGAGGAAGGATTTGTATCCACGTCCTTTGTAAAAAAACCCTCCTCTCCATGCTAGTGTCTACTTACTGCCACCATACCCAGTGCTGAGGGGGTGAAAGCATCTCAGGTCCTCCAGGAAAAAAATGCAGGCTATAAATAGAGAAATCCAGTCTTGGGAACCACATTAACATTCATTTGAGAAACATTTTTATTGCCAGGTAGCCTTTTAGATCCATCAGGCTCCCACAGTTACTCTGGTGATTTTTTTCTCCAACAGTGAATATCCTCTATGGGTCAAGAAACATCCTTATGCAAATGGCATTACTGCAACTTGCATTTTCAATTATTAATATTCCCCTTCTCGTCTTACAAACTTTTTTCAAAAAAAAGGAGGAAAGCAGCAGCTTGTTCCCCTGGGAACAGAAACAAAAACTGCAGTACCTCGCTGAGCCATGAAAGAAACAGTCCCTTCAGCATAGAGATGTCATATCATGCTAGCAACAGTCTTGTTTCTGCATATTTTTTCTCTCTAGTGATTAAAAAGTATCGATCCTACCCTATTTTCTGTGCATAGCCGATGGCACTAGGCTTATGCTAAATTAATTGTGTAGCCACACTTCCACTGGCACTATTATCTTGCAAGGAACAAACTTATCATTATTACATTGACTTTATAATGTATTTTCCAGCAAGCTCAGATGTCATGACAGGGACTGGGTTTGTGCTGAGGTCCCACTACATCAGCAAGAACAAGCCACTGCAGCCCATGCTTCTTTTAAGGATTAACAGAAGAAATGATCTAAATTAGCCAGTTTGCCATGGCAGTAATAGTAGGTTTGAAAAAAATTCAGATACCTTCAGGAAGATGAAATAAAATGAAAACATAAAAAGCAAACTATTTAATGAGAGCACAGGCCATTTCAATAAATCTAGTTGTGTGATAAGCAGACTGCCACTGTCAGCCTTTTATCATCTGTGAAAACACATGATGGATCTTCCTTGTTTGCTTACAATTTCAAACCTTCCCCTTCTGATCAGCATTAGCATTTTGCTGCTGTGCCTCTAATGACATGGACTGCTAGCAAACAAACCGGATTCCACCTGTCAAGGAGAGTCCAAGCACTGAGAACACAGGCATGGCTCAGTGGCACATACATACGGCACACAGATTGGGTGGTTTGAGGGTGTTAAATGTTCTTCCTCTTCTGAGTTTGCCTAAAGGGAAGGAAAATGGCCCCTGCTGAGAGTGTACGTACATAAAGCTGTAACAAACATTTAGTTTTAGCTGTTCTAAAAGAGCATTACTCTGTGCATTTTGCTCTGTCAGTTCCTACTGCAGTTGCTCAAAAGAAGTGGCTTGGGGGGGGTTATTAATTCTCATATTAACAGTCAGCCTCCTCCTCGTGACTGAAATACAAGCTCATGAGCGTGTTTCAGTCTTACTTTCACACATCTCTTTCAGTTCTTCCATTATAAGAAAATAAAGTCATTATTCGGCTGAAAAGGACCTCAGTCCAACACAGGCTCACAAAACATTATCTAGCTTCATGATTCAACTACACACTTTTCTTTCTGAGTAAAAAAAAAAAAAAACCAAGAAGAAAGAAAAGAATTAAAAATGTACAGCAAGTTCCAGGGAAACCACTGAAATGGCTGCTGTCTGTGTGCATCATTTGTGCTAAACCAGTTAGCAGCTACAGGAGGGAAAGATTCAGGTATTATTTTTAAACTAGGCTAGTGAAAAACATTTCACTCTCTATCAGAGTTGATTTGAAAGGATTATTTCTCTGCTATGCTTTGAGAGGGCAATGCTGTCAGACATCACGAATCTGAATGCACTTTATGTAGCACATAAGGCATCTCAGGAAATCTTGTGTACTTTACATACCACGCAATGTCTTTCTGTCCCTTTGCTGAGGTTTAAGTATTAAGTGTAAGGATACTACAGGAAAAACCCCTGAAAAACTCCACAGAGATCTGACTCTGCCTGAACTTCATGAAAATCAGCTCTTCAGCACTAAACTTTGGCTCATTTAGGCCGGCTAAGGAACTAACTACTATCTATAGATTGAAAGATGCTAAAAAAAGGGCTATTTTCATATGCTTTACCAAATATAAAACATGTGATTGAAATACAGGCAGAGATTCATCCCACCCTACTTTATTCACCTGAAAGCTGGGCTAGGCTAGGCAGTGAGGCACTTGGTACGTCAGCAGGAGGAAATGAGCACTCCGGAAGGTCGGCTCTTGTCACCTCTGGGAACGCCCTTGGGATGAGTCACCCTCATCTCCTTCCTCCACTACACATCAAAACTAGATTGTGATGGATCATCCCAATCAGTTGTAACAAAACAATCTGACCAATATGCAAAATCCTGATCCTTCTCCTCCTTTTCTCCCCCAGTGTTTTTTGTTCCGGCATGAACCCACTGACTTTTGAAGGTTATTCAAACTCAAACCCATCTAGTCGTAATACTCACTCCAAAGTCATGTTCACCTGGACTGCTGAGGGCACTGAATTCAAATGTCCTGACTTCTTTAGAAAAGGTGCACAAAAAAAAAGACACTCACAGATCGTCCTTTACATAAAGTCTTTCATTTCTTTTTCATCAAGGTTTTGCCTCAACAATAAGTTCTTTTAAGAAGCTTGGTCTGACACAAGGCAACTCTACCATAAAACTATTAAGAAATAGAAATCACTGTAACAGCCTCTCACCACAGGCTGAATTGCCCTGGATGTGGAGCAAAAGCAAGTACTGTTCACACTTCACTGCATCACTTCCTGTGAATTTTGCTGGAGTTTGTGAGAGTTAATAAGCTGCATGCTTCTTGTTTAGTCTTCAACAGTGTCAAGGCCATATACACAGAGATGTATGGAAACACTATCTGATCTAAAGCTAGAAATAAAAGAGCTTATTTTCTCTTATCTGATGAAGAATCCAGTAAGCCTCTTGGGCACGCAGTTGAAAGCACACTAAGGACAGTAAAATCCTTCCTGGAATTGAAGGATTGGGAAGAAAGCAAGAAAAAAAGGAAAATGGGTTGTTAAAGTAGACTTGAAGAGAGCTTTAATCAAAGGTGATGCATTGTGTTGGCCCTTTAGCAGACACTTCAGCACTTAGTAGCAGGAGATACTTAGGACAGGTGACAGACTGAGACTGTTTCTTGTTCTTGACTCAACTGGGGCTGCATTCCCACCTTTGGGCATTTCTCTCTTACCTACCATAAGTAAAATAGTGATACCTCCTTATGAACAAAATGCAGTAGATGAGAGCTAAGCCTTATTAGTTAGATAAGGCTACATCTTCCATGTCTTAAGGCAGGCAACACTCCAGGGAAATCAGTGTGGGATTTCCCAGTCAAAGGGTTAGAGGACAGAGCCCAAGGCTGTGGGACAAAGCCTGCAAAACTAAGAAGTAATGACCAAAGTGTCATGCGCTTCACATATCTCCAAAGTGGTGCAAAGTAATTCCCATGTTTATTGTTGCAAAGCAAAACTGAGATATATTGGTCCTTTACAAATACAGACATTTCATCAGAGGATATGAATGCAAGTTTTGACTTAGTTTTGCCCTTCATAACAAAAAAACTCATCCCACGAAATAACCAAAATCCCTTCTTTCATTATCTCCAAACACACTGCTTCCACCAGGAGCCAGCCTCTGTAGGAGCTATCATTTTGCTCCAATCTGCTAAATGCCTTCTCCCCTCTTCCCCTACTTCTGCCTTTTCCTACCTGGGGAATTCAGCTGCTTGCAGAGAAACTTGAAAAGAGGAAAAAAAAGAATCTAAAAAGTTAGCTTGCATGGCTCAGAAATGAGAAGTAAATAAAGTGGAATCGTATGCCTTGCCCCCAGTCACTCTGAGACTTGGAACCAAACCAAGGCCACGAAAACAGAATATTGCTCTTTGTTAGCCAAAAATAATGAAATAAAGGACTCCTCACTCTTGCCCTTTGGGATATGTTTTCTAAGGAGGCAGAAATTCCCTGTGGAGTTTATTATGTGTAGACGGGAAGTGTGCCTCCTAGGGAAAAGCAGTGGGGGTAGTTTTTCCCTTGGTGATTTCTTTCCCGCCTTTCCCTCACTCCTTTATTCATTTTGCAAGTCTCCCCTCCTCCCTTCTGCAATAAGGGAAGCCACACAAAGGAACACGCAGGTAATTCAGCCACTGAAAACTACACAGCATCTCCTTTCCTATATAAACGATCAGTGTGTGGCCTGGGTTTCATTTGCAACTGTAAATGAAACAGGCCTACAACTGTGTTCATAATCCTCCTTAATTGAATTTCTGTGACAAAACCCAGACAAAATTATTACCCTCAAGTTAACAGTTTGCGTGAACTAGCCAAGGGTTCCTGGGAAGCTTTAAAACAAATGCAGGACAAAACTAGATACCACAAAGCAGTTATTTGGTGTTGGTACCATTTGTTTGAACGAGGGGAAGTTTCCCTGGAGGAACCAGGTCATTTTAATATGAGAGACAACCCAGGAATTCAACAAAGGCCCCAAAAATGTGAGAATTAAACAAGCAGCGGAAGAGCTTGGATGTAAACCAGCACATGCTGCTCACGCCTCCGCTACTGGAAGTAGGTGTTGGGCTATCCTGGCTGTATAATTCACAACTTGGTGTGGCTAATTGAGAGAGTTCTACAAATCCAGAAGGATTTGAAGTAACTGGTTTGTGTTGATGTTCACACCCCATTGTAAGGGGGTGCTCTCCATGTGATCATTTCCTTCAACTAGATCACCAGTTATGTAGTAAACATGCAGAGTGTTAGTAATGATGTCAGGCTGCTGGTAAAATATCTAGACTTATTTTTAAGATGTGAGAACCACTGCTAAATGGAAGCAGGGATGCAAAAAAGGGCACTGCCCTGCAGGGCACTCCCATTGCTAGCGGAAGAAGATAATTAAAGCTTTACTATTAGCAAAATTTGGTGGGACTTATTTTTTCAAATGATACAGATGTTTTCTTGAAGGACTGACCAAAGCTGTTGTGAACAGAGATGTCTGTTTGCAACAGCTAATTTTCTGCCATGTGCTTGGACAGACACTCTATTTTACCCCAAAGTACCATGTTTTAGTCATTTCTGTATCATTTGGTAACTAAAGCAAACCAGCAAAGTTATTAGGGATCAAAGCAAGCTCTTTATGCTTCAGTTTACACAGAGCTGATCAGATCGGGGAAAACCATGTCATCCCAAGGCCTGCCTGGGTTACCACCCCACAAGCTCATAGAAGTTAATATCCTTTGCAATTTAAGCAGAAGGCAAGGCTGTGAGGGAATGGGGAAGGCTGAGGTAATGGAAAGAGAAATGCTGTAGTTCCTCAGCATGCGCCCATGTCCTGTGTGTCACTCACCTCTCTCCCAGGCAGAGAGTCAACGGAAAGTTAGGGTAGAGGAAGCTGGTGGGGCCTCATATTAAAATTCCCTCCAATTTCATTATTCAACATGGAAGTAAAATATTGCTAGAAGTGATTAAATGAGCAATAATGTTCAGAGACAGGCAGCCAGAGACCCCACCTCTCCCACGCCACTGTGAGACGGTGTGTCCCTGTCCTCACCTTCCCTTGCAAGGCAAAGCTGGTGCAATGAGGCACCTCAGAAGAGTTTCTAGGAGACATTTCCTCTCCCAGGGATGCACTGGGGCAACAACCAGGTGCTACTGCCTTTCTCAAGGTCTTTGCTGTACCAAATGTCTCAGCAGTTGCATTAACACCTGGTTCAGAGAGATTGCTCATTAGCCCTTGGAACCCGAGCCACTTTAAGCAACCTTTTAAGAACACCTTTTTATAGCTTGTGTGCTCTGTTTTTCCTCAGGACATGAGTTAAATGCACTGAACAACACCAGGGGCAAAGTGAGACAGAAATAAATGTATATGCCTACAACCCCCCACATACACACACACACACAAATCAGAGCCAGAGATCAATGTCTTCAGGAAAAGCCATGAGGGGATAAATTCATCAGAGTGCTTTGTCACTGGTGGCAAAGGAAAGAAAAAGGAACATTTAAAGGGGTGATGAAACGTTTCAAGAAAAAGCAATATATTTTTATGTACTTGTAAATTCCATTGGCAATGACTTTTCTGGTTAATTGGTTTCATCTTATTAAACTAAAAACCTATTTGTAAAATACAGACATATCCAAGCATAAGTCCAATTTCTTCCCCAAAAGGCAATACGCCGTTTCGAAAAAGAAAATTAAGCAATACACACCAGCTTGCATTAGTCTGAAAGCATAGCACTTGGTAGGGGGAATGAAAATGGAACAGAGTGCTTGACTTTTCTAAAATGCATTTTGGAAAAATCCCGTTACTCATTTACCCCAAAATTGCAGTTGTCTTCCTCCCTGGCCCTGAGAAAATGGATTAATATTTTGGCCAAATTATGCAGTGATTTATAAATCAGCCTTCTGCTATCTTTCCCTGCACTTGTCATGTTCAACTTCTTCCCCCTTATTAGACCACTCTTCTTCTCATTAAATAGTCCCTCTGTCTCACTTGCCAAAAAACTGCCAATGGGCCCCTCATTTTACAGAAGAATAGACCCAGCTTTACCAATAGGAAAGAGCCTCTAATGTGCCATGGACACAGCACACTGAAGCATGGTAATTTGCCTGTGTTAATGATGCTACTTCACAATGATCAGGAAAACAAAAATCTTTAATAGCTAAATGACACCCAGTCCTTCTGCAGCCTGTTGAATTCAAAAACAGTGGAAGCAAAGCTCAATGTCCATTAAGAGATGAGCTAAAAGCTGCTGCAATGTTCTCTTTGTTTCCAAATTCCTAATCTACACGGAATGACTAAGAGGGGTGATGTGGACAGAAAAATCGATCCAAGTGTTTTTAAATGTTTTATTCATTTAAATGCAAGGTGTATTAGGGGGAAAAGTGATGAACATGTATGTAAACATTTTCAGATGTACTACACACATGCACAACTTGCAACCTGCAGTTTCTCCACTCTACTCTGTGCAAAATACCACTTAAAAATAAGACCAAAGCATAGTTACTAATTTTCTTCTTTTTAAGTGAAAAGAGGAAGTCATCATGGAAAGGACAGAGGGGCAGTCTGCATGTGTCACGCCTTATTTTTGACGATGCTCCAACTCCAAAAGCACTCTTGAGTGCTAAATCAACCCTAAGAAGTGCTTTCAACCTCAGTTCTCATCTGAAACTTACTTCTTACAGTTGGGTTCTCCAGGCTGACTAGCCAGACAACAGACTGAATGCTTTGGCCTGTCAAAGTCTGGTTGCTCCAAAAAGTCAATCTTCAAATACAGCACATGAAGCTACTCAGTGGGGAAAATTCTGCTCTTATATTTGGGCCAAACACAACAGGCAGAATGGCACTGACTTTGATGACATTATTTCATGTGCACAAGAAGGAACCAGAAATCATTAAGCAATCATATGGTTCATATTTGGTAATCTTTTAGCACTAATGAAAGTTTAAGAAACAGATTTAATGGGAAAAAATGACCAATATTTACAATATTGCTCATCCAAGACAAGGCTTCTATGATATCTTCCAAGGGCAGAGGGAGTGATTTGGAAGAAGTTGGACAGCTGCAATTTTGGAGATTTTGGAACTGTCTGATTGGCACACTTCACATATTCCTGGTCCAAAACTTTCTGGTACAACTGTGCAAAACAGAAGCAAGACTTGAATTTAAGAGGGCTGTAGGAAGGCAGAATCACTGAGACACTCGGACTGAGCCATTTCAGTGCAGCACTTGTCCAGGCATTCTTTGATTCACAATGTGAATAATAAATAAACTTTGAGGTGTCTATCACAATTAAGCCATAGTTTCTACTGTAGTGTGTTTGGGGTGGGGTATTTTAAGATCACTGTGAAGTTCATCCACTGATTATCTTATTGTTCCGTGAAATTATGTGCCTGCCACAGGAAAAGTTTGGCAATCTAGGCTTGAAATAAGCACCTAAAGGCTCCCTAAATACATGTTTACTCAATCTGGAGTAGCACTCAATCGGAGTACCAAAAGCTCTGAGACAGATACTACACACTGCATGTTAAAAGTTTCCCAAAGTGTTGTATTCTTCAGAATTCCTTTAGTAATGTGCCAGTTTCAATTAAAACACGTGCTCTAAAAATCCTCCAAGGTGTGTGTTTCAACGGCTGGCTCAACATTTCATTGGCAGAAAATGCACTACAGCCCTAGCAACAGGGCTTTGGGAATGTTTTCTTGTCCTTTAAAGACCAAATGATTACAGTCATTTGAAGTCCTAACAATTTCTGAATTAATAATTTTTACACCTTGTATCTTGAGTGCTGTGGTCCCTCACAAGTTGAGACTATTATACTTGACCATAACACTTATCACTAATTTATCAGCAAAATCATGGGTGATGCTTTAGCAGCCTGATACTGGAGACCTATCCAGGCAATATCCCTCTGAAGTCAAGGAGCCAAGGAAAGATTCCCAGCTGTGACTCAGCACAAGTACTTCTCCAGTGAGGCGTTCAATCTCCCTCCTTGACCTTGCTCACAGCTGCTTGGAAGTGAGAAAAAAGCATGTTGCCTTCCAGGGGCTGAGAGCAAAATAAGCCTTCGTCCTTGGGACAAATTCAGTTGAGCTGCAGAACTGGCAGAGATGAAGCTCTTCTGGACATTGCACATCTCAAATTGGCCAGGGCATGAAACCAAGAGAGCACTCCTGGCTTGTAATGAACATCCATCCCCCAATATGGCCCAGTCAGTGCAATGTCACTTCCTCCTTTAGGGCTGCAGAAGCAGTGGAAGTAAATACAGAGGCTGAGGACAGAACAGGTACACAAGCCACTGCCACATTTTACTGAGGCCAAGGAGAGCCCATGCTGCAAAGCCTTGAGCCATCCAGCAACCACACTCAGAATGGCCTTGTGCCCTTGCTACTCCCTCCTCTGCCCTTGTCTAAAGCAACAGCAATGCAACAAAGGCATGTGAACAGAAAGGCTGGAGCATTTCACATAGCACAGTTCCATCTCTTTCTTTTTCTCTTGATATCAAACTGCTGGAGTGGACACTACTGGCCATGTACAGGCTTGCTAACACCATTCAGTGTGGTAGAGTTGATACCAGGTACCTGTCATAGCAAATTATGGAACATCCATCATTTTCCTTCTAGATTTTACAAGATGAGTGCATAGGTGCAATCATCAATTTCACTCATTTTAAAATAGTGGTATTTCTTTAGCTTGCCACTTGCCAGACAGGTACAGCCAACAGAGTATGTAGCTATTAAGTGCAAACCACAGTTCCATCCCTCTTTTTTGTTCTTTGCCTTTCTTTTACTGTGCATTTTCCTTGAGTTCTTTCTCTTTTGATCTCCTTGAGAAAAATGACCTTCTTTATTGATTAAATTACAAATTCCAATGGCGGATGATTGAGTTATAAGATAACACCTGACGAAAGCCATCAACTACAATTGAAATAAAAGGGAGAATTAGCACTCTCTTTATTACAAAAGGTTTGGATGTTGAGTAGCTGACTGAATTAAATGGAGATTGAGCAGATCTGAGAGAATTGATGAGGAAAAACAATGCAGAATTCAGAAAAAGAGCTACAAAATTAACAGCTCACTAATTCACCCTAGAAAAAAAAAGATGGGAAAAGTTGAGGAAGAGAAGGAAATTGTATCTTTTTCAAGTATTCACAACCAGAAATTGCAAAAAAACCCACACTTGCCTCTGTGATAAGAATCCTCAGGTACCTAACCTTGACACCAAGTTACAAAAGGCCAATAAACACACGACCAGGTCAGCAGCCCCTAAAGTTCATTAACTCAGCCTCTAGTAGACCTTTTTTCATTAGTGGTATCACAAGCAAAATAAGATTATTGGCCTTTGTTCTGTGCCTGGGAACCAACTGCATGCAGCTTGTGGTAATGTATCATTGCATTTTATTCACTGCTCATCTACACTAATGAGGTATCTTTATTTTTGTGTGCTTGTGGCATTTCCTGCAGTACTAACAGATGTCTTGGGCTTTCCTCCCGCAGATTAAGAAAATTAACCATTATTGGAGTTCTTAAACAAAACAAGAAGCTGATAAAGCCAAGTATTTAAAATGACACAATTCACTTTAGAAACACGTCATCTTCCAGTCACTTCCTTGCAAGGTAGAGTCTAGCAAAGATAAGTTCTAGAAAAGCTCTGGAAAGAGTGTAATCATGGCTGTAAAAGAAGGGTTGCAAACATTATATTCTTTACTTACAGCCTCTGCATTACTGTAGTGTCATATTCGAAGTCATGCTGCAGTGAAACTCCTTAGTAACCTGTGGAAATATCAGAAAAAAAAAAAAAAGAGTCTTCAGTGGATATTTCTAACTACATCTTCTATCGGATGGGGAACAGAAATTAATGTCAGATGTTGACATTATTTTAAAAACTAAATGTAAAGAAGATATTATTTAACCACAAAGCAGTGTAAAAATTTTCCTTAATACTCATCTGAAGGTTGCTTCAAGACTTGATTCAGCTGCAATCACTTTCTTCATATTGGCTCTCTGCAATAAATCCTAGCCTACAGATTTGCTAGCAGCAAATGCTTGTAGAAACAATAAATATTTTAGCACATTCAATCTAACTTAGAAATTGAGCAGCCCTGCTTGAGCTTTTCACAGTCCTGAATGCTTCACCCTCATGGAAGAGACAAGGAATTGCTCTTATCCCAGTTTCCAAGAGGGATATTTGCACCAGTGAGAAATGTAGGCTGTGAACACACATCTTATTCCTCACTGCTTGGGGACATTCGTGATCTGCTTGGGGACATTCCTGTCCCTGTCACCCCTCACCCTGCCTCATCATTCACTCCTGCCAGAGTTCATTGCACCCTCTATTCTGTCAGCAGAACTCCTCACAAATGCAGCCAGATACGGGTCAGTAAAGACCTATTTAAACTGTTCAAATCAATCCAGGAGCTGCAAGCAGATGAAGACACGTGAACACAACCTACACAATTTGTTCCAGGTCTCACAGCAAACTTGACAGAGCAGACAGCTAGCATGCTATTTGTGAGCTCTTATCCCCACTATTTCAAACACCAAAGGTACTGATCCTAAAGCATAGCACAGAATGAACATAAAACCCCCACATCTCAGAGATTATTGTCATTATTTTCATCCCTCTGTTTTATGCAAAACCCCCAATTCCAACACAATCTGGTGAAAGTAAAGAGGCAAAATATCTAACAAATTATAGCAAACTCTAGATTATTTACTCATCATTTTAGTTTCATATTACAGCAGCATCTCAAAGCCTAGCCTATGCCTGATCTCTGTGCAAAGGACAGTGCAGACATTGACCATGGTAATCTCTGTTCCCTGGAGTAAGAGAGGAAGGAGCTAAAAATGTAGGCAGGGAAAAGACAGGGACAGCAAAAATCAGAGGACAGTTCTGCACAATGGCTTGTGAGCACAAATCCCACTCAGTCACCAAGAAATGATTCACTCTGAAGAGATTCTGACCCTGCTACCTCTGATGCTCGACACATAATCTCACTGAAATCATTTATCTAGTTATTTACATGGCTTCCATTAGAGCAAAGTTTGAGCATTCACAAACAGATGGGTCTTTCCTCACCACACTGCTGAGAAGGAGCACATGCTGCTAACTCTGCATCACAGACAAGTAATGGAGATACTAAAAAGAAAAAATGGGGTTTTTTCCCCAGGGAAACTAAAATCTGGTCTGCCAAAACCTTACATGATACCAGAGAGCTCCTACGGGTTATTGTGCCACGTTCAGAGACAAGCCATCAGACTTTAGCCACGGGAAGATCACTCACCACCCTGGTAATTCCTTCTGGAACAATGGCTTCTAAATAGAGTGGAAAAGGAAAAGAGAAAGGGGGAAAAAAAAGGGAGGGGGAGGGGGAAGGAAAAAGAAAAAGGAAAAAAGGAAAAAAGGGAAAAAGCAAAGGCAATGGAATGGAAAAGGAAAAACAAAAGGAAAAAGGGGAAGGGGAAAGGGAAAAGGGAAAAGGGAAAAAAGAGAGTGAGAAAGGAAAACAAAATTAAAAAGAATAAAGCAAAAGTCATAATAAATGTAGCAACATCTGAAAGAAGCGAGCTGCAGCAACAGAGGAACCAGTCACCCAGTACTCACTGAGAGTACTGCAGCAATTGTTTTTCACAAGAAGCCTCATTCATCACATTTCCATAACGCAGAAAATTCTCTCACAGTCTCTTCTTTCAACATTTTAAGACTAACATGCACACACACTCTCGTATTTCCTTCCTTCTATCAGTCTTCTCTTGTGGAAGAAATCCTAGGAAAGGGACAAAGATGTGAAAACTTCTAGCAGTTGTTCTGCAAGGGCTGAATCCCGAAGGTGGGAAATCCAATGGAACCTAGGAGTGACAGAGCACCTGACAAAAGGACTCAGCCTTCATTGCCACTTGACTCTTGCTTTTTAAAATGATATCAGTGAAAATGGTTTTTTGGAGATATAACAGGAGGCAGTTCAGAGCCCAGCATACCAGGTTGTGAGAAAATTTAATTCATCTGTTAGCTCAAGCCTCCAGGACTCATCGTCTTTTCTAAAAAGTAAGTCACTGGTTGTCAAAAGCTCTCAGATTTGATCACCAGAAGGATTTTTGGTCTGCAAACTACCTAACTCTCTAAACATAATAGCTCCCTCCTGGCCAGAGAATAGAGGATTCCCTAAACTCACCCTTTGATCTGCAAGAAACTGAGCCTTCTGAAATTACTTCTCAGACGCTTGAATTCCCTCTCAGGTTACAGCATGAAACCCTTTCTATCTCTCCATTAAAGCAGCAGATAGAGAGATGGGATAGTCTTCATCTTTCAGGACTCATTTCACATTAATTTTAACTGGAATGAGAGGCTCAGAGCTTCTGTTGAGGTTAAAAGAACCAAACCTGTGGACTGTGTTCAGCCAAAGATAGGGAAATCTTGAGCCTAGTAGTCCCTCCATAGTGCTGGGTAATATAAGTAGTGTTAATATAATGATCAAACTTGCTCCTCCACACACCTCCAAATCCATGCTGTCTTAGCCAAAAGCAGGGCATTCCAAAATTAAAAGAATAAAGTGCCCATGCTGAGCCAAGGAGCCTGTGAGACTAGTGCCAGAGCCAGCTCACAACCTTTGCAGAGCAAGAGAAAGCAGACACCTCTGCTCTTCCCAGCAGTATGCTTACACCTCCAGGGCTGTCAGCTCAGCTCTGCTAAGTGGGATGTGCTGGCAGGGGTATGACTGCCATCTTGTCACTGACTGTTCCCCACCCCTGGGCAAGCTGCATCACCTTCCTCTGACCCTGCACAAGAGAATAAAAATGTTTGCAAACATTTCTGAAAAATCTTCAGTCACTGCAGACAAAAAGCCCAGCAACTGCTGTAGAAGAGGTGGAGCTGTAGCAGAACCACCACGGGATCTGAATGTCTTCTCTTCATTAGTGGATTTGATCCTCTCTTCATCCCCAGTCTAAGGCAGTGTGTTGCCCTTTTGCAAAAACCCAACACAGCAGATGGATTAAACACCTCGCCCAAGGTCCCTCAGGACATGCACATCTGCACTTCAAACTCATCCCAAAATGCCACAAACCCAGTCTACTGCCCTTCCCTCCAGCCCAGCCTAATTCTCTGAATTTCATGATGATTCAAAGCTCTATTTAAAGCTACTACAGCTATGGGTGTGTGTGAGGAATTAAGGCTGAGCCAAAAAGTTTGAATTTAGTAGTTTTGATTGTGATTTTTCTTGGTAACAGTGAAACACGGAGCTGTGGGGGTTTAATCTGACATGGAAGAAAAAAAGTGACATGTGTCATTACTTGTGATGTAAAACCCCAAGAAGATACAGTAGCCATGCTGATGCCTTCTCCTTCCAAATAACCTGTCTCCTAAATAGTCGAGTGGTAGCCACTCAGCCTACCACAGCTTTCAAGGAATCACAGAATCACAGGACGGTAGGGGTTGGAAGGGACCTAAGCCTGCTGCTTGCTCACATAGCAAGGGCTGGTATGAAACAGGAGAAAATGGATACAGAAGAACAGCTACTAATATCTCTCACAATCTAATGGTGTAAAGGGGGTGGTTGGGTAGTTACATGCTGAAAAGAAGGGCAGTCAGGATAGCTGTCAAGGCTCAGAGACACTCAGCCATGGTTTACTACTCAAACCATCCTAAGCTCTTTAGGTAAGCTTTATTATTACAGATGGTATTGCTTGCCCTAGATCTGATGACCAAAATGAGGTTGCTCTCCATAATCCTTCTGAGGCTGCTTGTAAATCAGAGAATACTTCACCTCTGGACACACGGCACTAATAGATAATAACGTAAATGACCCAATGTTTTAACCTTAACAGGCATTTGCTTGGGTTACTGTAGACAGAAATGAGGTCAGGAACCATGGTCACAAGCCTCAAGTTAGAAGAGCCTCAGTCTGGGGTCATCTGGACCACCCTGGCCTTTAGAATACTGTGCACATAGCTGACGTGACAGCGAACTATAGGCTGGAGTTGCAATGATGACAGTGGGTTATACTGTATGCAGCTGCACCTCACAGGCCTCCTGGACCCCATCAAAGAAACAGTAACAGTAGTAATGTGACTGCTATGAAAACAATTTTAAAGGTATCAACCCCTGAACACACAGAGGAAATAAAATCTCCTTCTATATGAGCCCTTCCACTTTTCTCAGGCATCTGAGGGATGTCCTTTACAAAACAGGAGATAAGAGCAAACTCGTTGTTCAGACTGCATAACTGTATGGTTCCTTAGATACCAATGAAAGCCCAAAGGCAGGTCTTGGCATCTCATCCCCTTCTTATAAACTCTTTCAGAAAGTTAGAGCTGACTTTGACATGTGATGAGAAATGGGGAGCTATCTGTACCATTCTGGGGAACGTGCCAAACCTTGTATTAACATCCCCCCACCCCCCCATCCCCTTAAAAACAAAACAAAGCAAAAAAAAAAAAACAACAAAAAACAACCCTCCTGTTTGCTACTGATTAGGCAGCCGAATTAAAACCGATGAAGTGATTGGACAGAATCCAAAGCTGTTTATCTGCACATAAATCACAGACATGCTTTACTCAGCCAGTATGGATTTACTGAGCTAGGGGAAAGACCTCTTATTCAGAATGCTGATTATTACAGCAATTAAAATATCAATGAAGCAAACATTTGGGGTGAAAGCTGTTAGGGGCTTTTGGAGAACTCATTCCATTAAATATGAATTCAAACAAGTTTCTAATTAAAAAAAAAAAAAGGAAGTTTTAATGGAAAGTTGGTTTGTCTCTTCTGGTTAGGTATATGATGTTAGAAAAATCAGATGCTGAAGGAAGACACAAATTAACTAGCTGGACATGTCAAAGGAGACGTAAAGGGAAGGCTGATACATATTTTATGACCTCAAGGGAATAAAGAAAAATTAAGAGAGATGTACTGTCAAACCAGACACAGTGTTAATAGCTAAAGTATACAGCAATAAGAACTGCTGTTCCCACAGCTATTAATGTAAACTGAAAATTGGGAGCAGGCTGCAGTGAAAGAGAATAAATCACACTTCTTTTTTTTTTTTTTCCCAGTTTGAAAATATGTGTAAAATAAATCCCTACCCCCAGCATTCATGCTCTGCATCCCAGTCCCCCAACAGCAAGACAAGGGTTGTCATTTTAGCAAGCTACAACTTCCAGGCAGACAAGTAACAATTTCTTACTATTAATCACAGCTAATTTGTTTATGCAATTTTTCTACTTATCAGAATCATTGGCCTGGAGATTATCTCCCTCTCCCCTTTGAGTCCTGAGAAACTATTTAACATGGGAAGTTGCTAAAGGGGGGCAAAGAGGGGAGAGTGTCATGTAGCCAAGTTACGCATCCCAGCTGGAATTTGGGATGATGTCTTGCAGTTCTGGCTCCTTCAGCCAAGTTTCATACAGGAAGCACGAATGCGCCAAGGGTGCAGTGAGATACACTGGAGCCAATAAATAGCACTTGACTCCATTAACACACTCATGCTATGGATCCCATCATGAAACCCTTAGTCACCTTGCAATGTGTTTGTTCACGAGGTAGCCAACGACTTGCCCAAGGGAAAGGTTCAGCAGCCAAGAGGATCCTCTGATGCAGCTTTACAGATGCAGAGTGTGTACGTATGTGGGATGTGTGAATGCAGAGCCCTTCCAGCAGAGGAAAACACTGTTCATATGTACATGGAAATACAGATCACAGTGTCACCAGTGAGGTAAAGGGCAAATTACTGTGAGAAACATCACCAGCTCTTGGAAGACCACCCACTTTTGGCACAAAGTCTCCTCTCCAAGCCTGGGATGGGTAAGGGGGGTACCAGAGAGGAGCAGGCATCCCCAGCAGTTTATACAGTTTTCACCCCTACACAACAATCTGTTCCAGCTGTGTCACAGAACAGGAATTTGTCACTAAGTGATTGTCAGAAGGGGATCTTTCTAAGACTGTTTTTTTCTTCAGTGTTGTATTATTTATGGATTTTTTTTTCCCAGTTACTCAGTACACATGCAGATTCCCTCTGGCTTCATTAGAATGAGACAGTGGCTTCATGTTTAATTAAATCCCCTTAGATGACCAGGTAAAAGTTTTTTTAAATTCTTCAATTAAAATGTAGCAATGCATGCACTACAAGTTTGACAGTTACTTTACAAAACTACTAGTAGCAAGAATAATTTCAACCAGCAGAGAAATACTTCCATTTTTGTGTTGAAGTAAGAGATAACTTTTCAGGAAAGTAGTTGACAAATTACTTGACAAATTTGTCAACTGCTTTGGAACCATCAAGATGAAAGGCTTTATATAAATGTTGCATGATTTTTTTATGTATATATATAAAACACTTTCACTGGACTGTTGATAAAAGCCTGAGCTACAAAGGAACACTTTCCCCAGCTGAGAAAAGGCAAGCTGCTAGACAAATCAGTTCAATCTCTGCCTTTCAAACAATATAAAGCAGTGTAACTTTCAGAAGCAACACCTCATCTGTTTTTTTTTCTAGACTGCCTATCAGGAATCAAGCAGTAAGTAAACATTTGAAAAGTGTTCCTCTGAGAGCAAAGGTTTAGATTTGAGTCACAGCATCCATTGAAAAGAAAAATTGCTTCTGTGCATTGGGACAGTGCCTTCCCTTCTGAAAACTTTATAAAAAGAATAAATGGAGATAATCTTTTTACAAGGTATAGCCCATATGGAAATTCACTGTTGCTTCCCTTGAAAAAAAGTCAAGATAGTTCAGAAAGTGAGAATGAGGTCACTTAAAAAGATATATATGCAAAAGATTTCCTAACAAATATAACCAGTTATAGTATGGTTAAAAAGCTTTATCGTGGTCTGAAGTGAAGCTCCTGTGGAGAGAACATGAGATAAACAAAAGCAGGAAAGACATAATAAAGCCTTAAATCACTAAGAGTATTTAAGGCGGGGGGTGGGATATATATATCCAGAGATTGTTGATTAAATATTTTAAGGATCCATTCTTCTCCTGGTACAAAACACTAGCTGGACTAGCTTCAGCGCTGCCGCTCCCTGAAGACTGCATTACTGCTTGTTAGCCCTGCTCAATCACTGCTGTGGAGGCACAGCTGAAAGGAATCATTGTTCCCGCTTCACAAAAGCAAAACTGAACCTCTAGAGAAGGTGAGTGATTTGCAGAGGATTTTACGTCAAGCCAGTGGCACAGCTGAGGGAAGAGAGGAAAGCCAGCTTATGGACCAGTGCCTCTCAAAAGCTAGTCCCCATTGCCTGCAACATTTCTACCATGAACGCTATGGATTTAGGCACTAATTTCTTTCCTGCTTGTTCCACATACAGCCATGACTATTAATTTAAAGCTACTGCCAAAAGCATGTACATATACATGGAAGGTCACAGAGGCAGAGCCTAGGATACTGCTTGAAGACAACATTTAGGTTTAGATTCTACTTCCAACAGGTGTGTATCTAAATAAATTCTTCCCCTCGTTGGATTTATACTGGAAATGAAAATTTGATCCTAAATTAAACCTACAGCTGCTTGGAAATAATTCTCTGTTGTAGTCGACATTCATCCCAAATGCAGTCTGATTATATTGTGTAAGTGTGGCAGGCACCTGAGGACAGACCGGAATCCCACACCATACGTAGGCTGTGATACCCTGACAAAGCAGCTTAAGTCATGGAGCCAGACAGAGCTCCCTGGGTGGTCTCACCAAGCCACACACTTTTCTTTACCACTGATTAATTTAGGTGATATGATGAGTCGAAGACTCAGAGAGCTTTAGTTCCTTACTTTTTTTTTTGTCTTTGGCTATTGCAAGAGAAGTTTTAAGGGAGAGAGGATCTTTTCAGCATATAGTCATGATTCTCATTAGCATGGAAAATATGAATATGAAAAGAGTTCAAGAGGAGACAGGAAATAACTGCAAACATCTTTAGTCTAAGAAAATGCCTATTCATTCTCCAAAGAGTACAGCTGCTACACATGATTCTGAGCAATCAAGATCAGAGAAGTAAAAGCCATTGAGCAAAGTTCACTTTTTGCATTGTTTCTAAACCAGACCCTGGATGCAGTAAGCAGATCCACCCAGGAGATTTCCAATACAACTGTCTTCTGACAGTAAAGCTTGATTTGTCAGCATTGACACAGTCAGTCTTTTGCTTTTGTCAGGTCTATCAAAAAAGAGGTGTGAGGGAACCAAACTATCTTGTTGGTCCCTACTGGTACTCTGCATGGCTTCCCACTGGCTCATGCTGCAGGATGCCAGAGAAACAGTTCATAGAGTTTGTGCTTTTACAGTGCTGATGGCTCCAGACCAACAACCCCACTCTTGCAGCAGCCATATTGCAAAACAGAGTACTGGACATTCATGCAGTTTTAAGATCAAACTCAAAGGGTTTCTAAGATCCCCAATAAGCCGTCAAGTAGCTTTCAGTAAGATAACATTCCTCCAACTCTATACTACTGGTACAGGAGGGACTTGCTTGAGCAAGCCTCGAGAGCATAAGTAGCACACAACTATTCCTTCTTCTCTAGGAACAGTGGCACTTGGTTCCTTGGTGTATTTTTTCAGTAGCAGGATTAGGCCATACGGTCCTGTCCTCCCTTGTCAGATGACCAAATGTATGCTCAGCATAGCAACCCACAAATGAACACTGTATGTGGGATTTCTGGAGCTTAATGAACACTTTTCTGCAGATTGTTCTCTGCAAATGGCATCACTTGATCAATTCTTTCAGCCTCCTTCACACCTCCTTTTTTTCAGAGGACTCCCAGGCTGGGAGACACCCGCAGGACCAATACTGCCACTTTGCCTTGAACAGCTTTGTATGGGCCCATCTGGCAAACAGTCCAAAGGGAGATAAATCAAGAGGATGGGACTAGATTGGTTATTCCTGAAAATTCTGTATTGGGTCTATGATTCTATAATAATAGAGGTAAACATTTTCTACTTCTGTCAAATTAAAAACTTGTTTTTCTATAAGGAACTCCAAAATGCCTTTCTGTTTTCCAAACAGAAGCTCCAACCTTTCCGAAGTGGAAACTTTTCCTAGTTTCAGACAGCACAAATTGGGCACAAACTGTAAATAGTATCTTCTTGTAATCTTGCAGTGGACAAGCAGTGTTACAAAGCTAACCCCTTGCAATGCTCTTTACTTGGTCTGGGATATATTCTGGAACCAAACTAAACAATTTCCATTCACAGTTCTCCTGCACACACTGCTTCACATCTACCTATACTGAGTGGTTGTGAAGTGGTAGGTATTCGTGTAACGATTAACTCTGGCTAAACACAGCAATATTATTTTGGATTTGAACTGGTTCAAATGCGATCTGCCTTTTTCCCTAAACTGTGCTTATAAGGTCTTGTTCTCAAGAGAGAAAGTCCCACTGAGTCCGATGACAGCAGAGTTAAGTGATCCCTAAGCCATTTGGAAAACACTACATCTAATGTCTATCATTCTGTGCCTTGTCCAAAATCACAAATAGGCTGTGGCAGCCTTAGAAACAGAGGCCAAGCCTTCCAGCTCCCAGATTTCTGCTTTAACTACTTGACACATTCTCTCATCACTGGAGCAGGAGAAACAGAATGATCAGAGACCAAAACCTCTCATACCAAGCAATCTGAAAACATCATGTTTCAGCACAACAGAGAGAGACATGTGTCATTCCATCACTAACTCACCAGCCGAGCAGCCAAGTCCAAGACAAATGTCACGGCAGCAGTCCAAGGTCGGAGTCCCAGAAGGTAAACCCGTCAAGAATTAGTGATGTAAATACTCCCTCTCAAAGGCAGTCCCACTGCAGTCTTCTCTGAACTCCTTGGACTCTGCAAACTTCCTTCTCTGGCATGCCTCTTTGGCCTTCTTCCTTCTATTTTTCTCATAAGCTTGTCTGTAGATGATTTAGCTGAAAAAATAAGAAAAAAGTCATTTTCTTCCTTCATTAAAAGAGAAGTGTGTCTGCATTTGGCTGATACGATAATGATGTTATAAAGTCCTCCTTGAGGATGGTGCTCTCTATTTCTGTCAGGTCCTTCCTCTTTCCTGAGTTATATGGTCAAGATATGGGGAAAATAGCTCATAGCCTTCATGGTAAGCATCATCTCCCCTTCTCCTTCCTCACAACATTTTTTGAAACAATTTAAATGATCCTATGTCTGGTCTGAGCATCGAGTCTGATATAGTCATCATCTCCTTACTTTTCATCCATCACTGACCAGGACACAGAATCCCTATCCACTGTAAACGTGACTCAATTTAATTTTTCCAAGGAACATTTGTTTACTTTCTGGTAGAGACTAAAGAATAAACATTATTTGATAGGCTAGAATTTCATAAAGCTTAACTAAAATGAGGGCTCCAGATCACTTGATGCAGCATAAACATATGGTAAAAAGTTTGTAATCATCCCCAAGACTACAGAGGCGTCCTGTGAGGCAGCCAGGAAAGGAACTGAGGTCTATTTTCTGAGTCCCAGTGTACATCCTTAAGCATAAGCCATATTTCCTCCACAACTCTGTTCTCAGAAAACACTTATTTTCTGAATTTCTCCCTAGCTAGCAAATATCTAAGGCTAGCAGTTATCCATCTCCAGTATCAACTCAGTTACAGTTTTAATTGCAATTGGCTTCCTAAAGTCATTGTCTTTTCTCACAGTAATTTTTGCTGAAAATAGACCTCCCCTTATTGCATGGGCTCCACTCTAATCTAGCTGCACTGTTCTCTCCACATGTTTGGCACCACATTTGAAAATCAAAGTGCCAAATTCCTCTGTGAACTACTCAGATGCAGCACTCATATATGTCTATCAAATGCAGAGAGAAGCCAAACTTTGACCCTGAATAAGTTGATATACGAAAACATGACAGTGTTTCTTTGGCTAGAGGAAAAGAGAGATTACTTACAAAGCATTTACTTAATTCTTTGTGGCTTTATTATAAAACAAGCAATTATAAATCTCCTCAGATTGTTCTAAAGGCTACAAGTAAACTTAGCAAAATGAGACACACATGCCAACACCATAAACACTTCTCCAAACAGAAATGTTAGGCACAGTTACAGCACTGCTTTAGGTCAGTCCAGTCCGGTAGTAATTACAAGCGTTAAGAACATACAAAGCAAAGACCAGACTCAGAGCAGAATCTGGCCTTTCTCACCTGTAAAGAAAATAAAAGTTCAAAGGAAAACCAAGAAAGAGTGAACAAAACTTCAGAGAAGCAACGAAATTCCCCAGCCTGCCCTACATGCGGAGGTGATGATGGCTCTGTTAGTGAGCTGCAGAGGAATGGCATAAAAGGGTGGAGAATCTGCCAGACACAGACAAGTTGAGACAAAATGAAGAGAAACAGTTGCTAAGAAAGATTTGTTTTCCCTTGGTGGTCACAGAATCACACAATGGTGATTCTTCTCTGCTCAACTACAGACTCAGAGCAGAGAGCAGGGATTATTAGTCTGTGCTATCTAACCTGAGAGAGGCTATTGACACATACTTAAAGGAGGGAAGATATTGGAAATAAGTCTTTAGTTTAACAACACAGGAAAGTTTTCTCATCCCACAAAGCTTCTCTTATTTCACAGGGGGATAAAAAGGAGACCTTATAGAGAAAGTACACCTGATATCTGCATCCAAAGAGACAACTCCCTGATGAAAGACTGAAGTTTAAACCTCCATGCCATCTAATCTAACCAGACCCTCTATCATTTGTCTTTCACTTCTCAGCTGAAAGTCTAAGTCACAAAGTTACTGGCTGTTTAGAGAGATTTATATAGCTGTATATATACACACGTAATAGTGACCTGCAACCACTAGCACAGTCCCAGCTAACTCTGCTTTCTAATAATACAAGACACCAGCCTGCCTAAGCTATAGAAAATATCCCAACAAATTCTGAAACATCCAAGCTTTCCCTTTCCAAAAACACAGAGGATTGCCTGCATGAAGGCATGTTTTTTGTGCTAATCATTTAAGCTTTCTGCAACTTCACGCTTCCTTTGCTCAGTGTAAACAGACACATGCTTGTGAGCATTCATAGGGGCATCTAGAGAAGTGAGGGCAAGAAGTAACCAACAGATCTTCTTCTCTGATCTCCTGCTGACAGCTCAACTTCTGCAGTTACACTGCTCAGTCCAGTAAGTGCTACATATGAGCTGATGAACACTGGTAATGTGCTATATAGGTATAAAAAATATTCCCATGAAACACCCAGGGAATGTTACCTTTCCTAGGGTACTGGAACAGCTCTACTAGTATACATACCATGAGTTAGTATTCAACAAGTTCAGCAACTCATATGAAAAATGGATTACGTCTGTGATTGTTCCTCTCTTGATCCCAGCCAAAAAGATTATTTCAGGAAAAAAATGTTTTTGCTTACTCTTGCTAATTTGCATCTACTTTCCTCAGACTTTACAGCTTCTTTCATTGACATTTACTGCTACAGCAACTGCTATTATTGCTATCACTGGACATCACAAACACTTTGTTATTAATTCTCTGCTCATCTGCAAAGCAGAGTGATCTGAGAGCAACTGGAATGACAAGCCCTCTGAGCACTGCACAAACTCACAGTTGGAAGAGAAACTTAGAAACCAAAACTCACATCTGGAAAAGGAATTAGCAGCTCAGGTGGACAGTATATCCAGTAAGGGATGTACAGAACCAAGGGACAAAACCGAATAGACAGAAAAAAAAAAAAGGATTAAGTTCTGTTGCAGAGGAAACAACATCTACACCAGTAAAAATGGCTACTCCCGCAAGCATTTATGTGTTTTCACTGTGGAAAAAAAATTGACCAGAAACCAGGTTTCCATCTGAAATTTTCTGGTAGTTGGAAACTGGCAATTTTCAATTTTTCCAATGAAAATCTCAAGGCTTAAAGAAAGATTGCTATAAAAGCAATGTTTTCACAGGAATAAATTAATTTTCCAACCAGCTCTCCAACACACACATCTATAGTAGCATGTATCAACCAATGCCAGTAGGCCAACCTAATTTCCTTGCAAAAAGCAACAAAACAGGACACCACTCATTTTCAACTCAGAGAAATTATGGAATAAAAGCTACTGTCTTCCCCACTGCCATTGCTGCTGGCAGAGACCAATGCCTTAAGATTTTTTTTCTTTCTCAGTATACAGTTAGATCCCTAGCAAGCTCTGCCCATCAGATTATTCCATTAACTTTCAAAATGAAATGAGATCACAGTTTTACATTTGCTTCCTGATCATTATCAAGGTCCTGGAAAAATTGCATTAATTTTTTGAGCAGGTCAAATCCTCATGAGAATTCCATTACTTAAACACAGTAATCATCAGCTGTGTTGGACAATATGAGCCATTTCCATGCACCAAATGTTACCATTTTGTTTCAGTTTCAGGCACTACAAAACCCATCAGTTGGTGATCATTGCCTGTTAACTGGGATCCCTATGAAACCTCATTAATGAGGTACTTGGTACCCATCAATATACTGTGCCACAGATAGCACACTTCTGTCAATCACTTGTCTTAATCACATTAGAATCACTGACTTAAATATCAATATCAATTCTTGATAATTGATTCCAGAAAGTTTACACTGGAAATACTTTTGATCCACTTCTACTCAGATGTGATATTTATGGCAGTTATGCGTTCATGGTCCTTTTTTTCATAAAACTTTCCTGGCAATACAGATACAAGGTTGTTTTCAGACATGTTCCTAAAAAGTGCTGTAGCAGGCAGGAGACTAAGAGCCCATTTGGAGCAATGAGACCTGTAGGTGGTTAATTAAGATGAACCGTTGCATTACTAACAGCCATCAGGTCTGCTCTGCTTCAAGGAAATGATGGAAGTGGAATACAAGGGTAGGAGTTTGAACAAGTACCTTCGGGGTGGCCCATTTTCTCTGCAACATGGAGAAGAGCGAAGCACCTGAGTTCCACACAACCCTAGGAAAAATCCCCACCAGCCTTTCTATAGCACAGTTCTGATCAGACACAAATGCAGTGAGGCTGGAAATCTCCATGTGATCTATGAATCTCATCTCATACAACCACAGCACCCCTAAATTTCATATTGTAAAACCACAACAAAATCTAATTTCTTTCTTCACTGTTAAAGATGAAAGAATAATTCTCAACATGCACAGATGCTACTGTAGTGCCTTTACTCAAATACTATGACTGCAACTAATGGTCATGATGGACAAGGTAGACAGAACACCAGTGGGCTCCCTGGCTGAACTCACCATATCAGGCAAGAAAGATTCAAGTCCACACTTGCTCATTTCGGAAACCAGAATATTTCTTCCTACTTTGTCATAGCTACCTCATTAAGCAAATTATTTCCCTTTCTGTCTGCCTTTAACCATCTAAAAGTTTAGCCTCATTTCCAATTTGAATTTGCCCTTTATTAAATTGAATTCATTGCTCTTTGTGTTACTACTTGTGTTATGTGCCATTTCCTTTTCCTGGTATTAAATGACCCTTAAGATGATCATCCTGCTATTATACATTTCTTTAGACAAAATTGCCTAAATTCATTCCTACTTTCGTTATCACCTTTAATGTTGTGGTCTTCCTTTGGAGACTGCTTTCTGAAGTTAAGAGCATGATCCTGGTGCATCATACTACAGCTGTGATCTTAGCAACAGCATAATAATGCATTTGTAAATTGCCTTAATCTGACAAAGCTGTTTTTCAACCTTCAGGCCTTACAAGTGATTCTGTCCTTCTCAAATACATCACTCTCAAATGAGATGTGTATTGTTAACTTCCATCAACAAACTTTGCTTTACCTGACTGCTTTCCTTTTGCATCACTCATACTCAGGATACATTTGCTGAAGGCTCTGGTTCAGACCAGACTCTGCAAACACCTACACATGGAATTAAAAAACCATGGGGTCTGAGCACTGCCTCAAGCCTCATGAGAGTTGGTAACCAGGTTCACAGTGATGCAAGAGGCACTGGATCACACTGTCAAGTCGGGATGGTATGTTTTCCTTTTGAAAAAAAAAATCTGAATTTGAATTTTAGGGTACAGGATTTATTGTGGAGTCCAACACCAGTAAGATTAATGCAGTTGTGACTTTCACTTGAATTACCTCTCCCTTCAGTTGCATTTTTTTTTAACTCAGCTGTATTGTTTCATTTGCATACCACCTTCTCACTGTTCCCATGCAATTTCACAATGTCATTTCCTCAGTTATGATCTTTTCCTGTATGTCCATCTCTTTATCTGGACCAAATTCCCCCTTTTGTTACAAAAGACCACAGGGTAACAATCCATCTTTCAATGCATCTGTCTGAACAAACGGAGCAAATGCTGAGGGGAACAGATTTTGAAGTGCATCGAGGAAGTAAATGAGTGTGGGAACTGGGGTTCAAAAGTCATTTCAGAAAGACATTTCTGAGCTACTGTAATAGGATCAGCCTGCCATATTTCAAAACAGCATCGATGGACAGAAGAAATAAAACTTGTCTGATCAGTTTAAGCACAGGCATCCCTCACAGTTGCTTCCTGCAGGCATGCACATGCATTCATGCAAGCACACATACTTTTGCAGCCTAGGATCAAACCTCTTAAATTTCTTCCACAGTTAATTTGCAAACTGCTTATACACAACCAGAAACTCACCTACAAGAGAGCATTACAGGACATACATTCTGCCCTCTGAAAGTTCTTATTTCTAATGCTTTCTTTAAACAAATGCATATGTGTCTATGGTTATAAATACAATCTGAGCATCTAAATACATATATGTGTATGTATATAGATATTTATTTATCATTTTGGCCTTGTATGCCCCCAGAGAGGAAAACACTTGCAACTTAAGCTTTCAGTGGGGCAGTGGCAGCATGGTCAAAATCTCTCTGCTCTTAATTAGGCAAAGGCTCTTTAACTCATGGAGATATAAACTGCCAGAAGTAGAAATCTACTGAATGCAAGAAATGTGCTTTAGATAAACAGCAGGGAATAAAGTACAAGACGGCTCAGAGTTAGTTGGCCTGACAAAGTTTTACTTGCTCTGGATCAGCACCAGAGATTTTAGTGTTCCTCTTTTAATGAAACTTAACCACAGACTCTTCATCGTATCACGACCCGGGATTCATAAAGACAATGCAACGGCCTATATATTTTTCTGATTATATTTTCTAAACCAAACTTTACCCAGGCCATTTGTAAGTCTCTCACCAGAAAGCAGAAGACAAGGAAAAGGTGATTTCCACTTCTCTACTAAAAAGCAAAAAGCCTTGAACCAATAAAAAAAGGAAGCAAAAAGCAGCAGCTCCATTCTCTGCATTGTACACAGCTGTGTAACACAGCGGTGGCTTTTATGATGCCATATGCACTGTTGAATGGTGTTTCACTCAACTGATGCAGCCTTATTGGAAGGTTAATAATCTTTGGCTAATAAAGATTGAGTCCATTATAAGGAAGACACATTTCAACATGCAGGGAGAAAGAAAGGGGGGGAAAAAAGACAGACCAAAGAACTCTCTGCTGAGAGCACTGTTGGCATGCCATAATTCACAAAGCAGGGATGAAGGGACTTTTATGGGGATTCATTACGACAGCATGTGGGGCATGCAAAGCTAGGGCTTGCTCCAGAGCCACCTTCAAGGCTCTTTCCTCAGGGCCTCTCAGAGAACCCAGAACTTGTTTCTCAGCTTGAGGATAACAGAAACCAATGTATCAGCCCTCATTTGCTTCTATATTTTATACTACTTATCACTTTGATGGGTTGTGATGCAATTAAAAGACATGAGGGGATTGCCAGCCAGGGGAGCTTTTTACCTCCAGAATACAAAAGAAGGAAGGTCTCACAAGCAACCCACCTCTGAAGCCTGCAGATGCAAATGTAAGCTGCACCCTGAGAGATGGGTCTGGGCTGTCCTCAGGCACAAAACAGCCTCCAAAGAAAAGAGGAATCTTCACCTGCTCTTTCTGCTACTGATGAGAAAATGGGAAGTAAAGTTTGTGCTACTGCAGCAAATCTTCATTTCATATATGTGCCCATTTCTGCACAGTCTAAGCCTGATAGGCTTCTTCCAGCCTCCCAGGAAAGCGTTTCCAGCACTTGTCCTGAGGTCCTCCCTCCCTCTGTTCCCCACACACACATACTCAAATCCTGTCGAGGTAAACAAGTGATAAGACTTCAGGATTAGGTCTACTGACCTCAGAAGGAATTTTGCTCAAACAAGAGTTAAGCTTGGAAGGATTTTGTCCTTACTGAGAAGCTTCTAAAGGTTTCCCACATAAGAGCTTCAGGAAAATGACTTGTGGAATTTACATCCCACTTTGCTCCCTCAGTCACTTTGGCAGCTTCTCCTGGAGAGCACCAGTGCTGGCACTCAGACAAGCCATCAGCTCACAGCCTAACAAATTATTGATTCTCTCCTCACTTTGAAGCAGACAACAACAAACTCCTAAATGCACTGCATCCTTCAATATCTCCCTCTGGAGAAATACCTGTTTGTAACATTGGCAGTAAGAGGGCATTTCCATCTCTCAGGTCATGACGGGTAGATGGAGAACTGCACTTTATGTATTTTGTTCTGCCTTCAACTAAGGATTGGTGACTAGGGGAGATTTCTGCACAGTGTGTGACTTTTAAATCTCCACTCAGAAAGACACAGCAAGACATACACATAAATGTTCAAGTGCACATGTGTAAAATTGCTTGAATTTGGAACGCAGAAGTTGTCCAACAGAAAATGGGGTTAAGAGCTTATTTTCCCCAGTATTCTGTTATTAAGAGGCCAACACAGTTTTCCATGCGTCATGCACTTAATGAGCTCCAGATTGCAGGATACAAAGAGATCTTGACACTGGTTTGAAGAAACAAAGTATTCAAAATGGTCTGGATACATTGAGGCAGTTCATCCTACAGGGCGCATCACCACACTGAGTGACAGTTTTGTGACGTTGCTATTCAATAACTCAGCAACTCATAGCAATGTGTCTCATGCTTTCTTGTTTTCATCCTGGTTTCTCCAATGCCCACTCTTTAGAGATGTAGACTGTCCCTTGACCTACTGCTCTGGAGGGGCTGAGCCTTCTGCTGCAGTCTCCAAATGATGAAACCAGCACGCAGCAGCCATAAAGTGCTGTGGAGTCATCACTAGACTCATGCCAAGAGTGACATCTAATTCTACTTCTTTTCTTGTAGTCATAGGAGCAGCTCTCCTTCATGTCAAAGGATAGAAATAAGGGTGTTGGGCAGGGTCCATCACAGACTGCCCCATTGAGATACATGGGACAGACCCATGGAATACTATGTCCAGTTCTGGGCTCCCCGGCTCAAGAGGTACAGAGAACTGATGGAGAGAGTCCAGCACAGGGCCACCAAGATGATCAGGGGACTGAAGCATCTTCCTTATGAGGAAAAGCTGTGGGAACTGGGGCTGTTTAGTCTGGAGAAGAGGAGACTGAGGGGGGGCCTCATTAATATTTACAAGTAAATAAATGGTGGGTGTCAGGAGGTTGGGGCACAACTTTTTTTCTGTTGTATCAAGTGACAGGACAAAGGGTAATGGGATGAAGCTGGAACACAAAAATTTCCATTTAAACATAGAAAAAACCTATTTCACTGTTGAGGTGAGGGAGCCCTGGCACAGGCTGCCCAGAGAAGGTGTGGAGTCTCCTTCTCTGGAGGTTTTCAAAACCCACCTGTGTAATCTCATCTAGGTAGATCTGCAGGGAGTTGGACTGGATGATCTCTAAAGGTCTCTTCCAACCCCTACCATTCTATGATTCTATGATTCTATGACCCAGGAGCTGAATCTAGGAGCTGCAGCTCACAGTCTCGTATGCAGTGTCTCCCACTGCCTAGTGCCGTCTCATATTAGGGCTAAGAGGGGTCCCTCAGGCAAATTTTGCCTGCTCCTGGCTTAGAATACAGATAAATCCAGCAGCCCATCTACTCTGAATTGAAATGTTTCCTCTGCTCCTGAGATCAACGTGGTTTTCATGCTAATTTGTACTACACGTGCTGCACCAGTTCTAAACATTCATTCAGTCAACACCCCTAAATAGCGCTAAAAATTGTACTATGGCTTATCAGGTCAATGATCTCATTTTTGTATCTCCCTAAATACGTATTTATTAACAGCACTATGAATACTGTTAAGGTTATTGTGTGAAACTCTTGTACCATTTTGAAGTGCATTTTTTGTAAATGCTAATTTTATCAAAAGCATTAAACAGTGAAAAAAACCCTACTTTTTGCTTCAGCTACTCCTTTTGAGAGATTGATAAAACAGACATTTAAAATGTGCAAGAAGTACTCTATCACAAATACTCTTCATTGTCCCTGAGTATTGCAGTATGTCCCAATTTCAAAAGTCTGCTTTGCTTTAGATAATGTTGCCAAGTTACTAAAAAAAAAAAACCCCTCAGTATTGGGCTGTTTGCGTCCCAGGGTCATAATAACGGATCCTGGTGACATTGAAACATGAAGATGTAAACAATAAAGAGATAGAAGGACATTGACACAAGTGGCTAAGTCTAAAAAAACCTGTTATTCCAAAGCAATATGGTATTTAGATCACTGGATACATTGTCAGTATAGGTGCTTGCAGAACTAGGTGCCAATTTTAGCATTTCTCAGATGAATTTGCCAACTGAGTTCATATGTTGAGCTCACTGCAGAATAGAGACCTCTAACAGATGCAAATCCATATGCATTGGAAAGGCTGAAACAATCACTCCTAGCCCCAAGGCAGCGAAAGAGGAGAACATTTGTTTTCAATATTTAAATGGACTAACGCTACAGGATAGCTTATCATTAATATAAACATACATAATAACAGGCAGAGGACAGCACTGAGACACACATCTATCCTGCCTGGACGGTTTTGCAGACTTAGAATACATTGGATACAAATCAAATATGAGCCACCATTAGCTGCAGCAACATTTTAAATAATGGACTGAAAGCAGACAAGGTAGGTCGTGTATACTTTCTACCGGACTAACATGTAAGCTGCTACACGTGAGACTTCAGGCCAAAAGAGTCTTCTGGGGGCTTGCAGCACAAAGAATATTTCTGGCCTGAAAGCCTCTCACTGTTTCAAGCCAACACAAAGTCTCCACCTCTGCCCATTTTATCTCAAGCAGTTGAAAATATTTTTGCAGCCTGTTGGTGACAAACAGTTACAATGACAACTTGTACAAACCCAGCAGGCCCAACAGAAAACTCATCACCGCTGAAGTGCTCTGTTTGCTTTTTGCACTGTCTCTATCCATCCAGGATATTTATAGAGCACAGTCACTGGGACATTCACAGCCCAGTCATTGTGACTTGACAAGTTTTGCAAGAAGGACAGTCACAAAAGGAGCAATTCTCTGTGAAAATGCACAAATATTTTCACCTGTCACTAGCACCTGGGTGTCATTGCAAACTCCTTGGGATGACCGTGCAACTTAGGGAAGGAGAAACACTGTTCTCGAGGTGTTTCTCGGAGAGATCCAAATGGGGATTTGTCCAGGAGTGACTTCCATGTCTCTTCTGATAACGTTTCCATGCAAACTTAAGGGCCACTTAGCACTGACTTGAACAAGGTGTTTCCAAACTGAAAGCCTGAAGGGGTGTTGGCTGAGTTAAAAAGCTGAACTCTAAAATTAAGACTTCAATAACTTGGACCCTGCCTAGACAATCATAGAACCCAACAAGAAAAGCGACTTTATTACTGTTCACATCATATTAAGAAACATGTGAAGCACAGATCTGGTCACCAGGATCAGAAATTTAACTGTCATCTCCCATATTTGTAAAACGCCACCTGCACCAGACTGTGGGCTGGACTTTTCAAATCTCTAGGAAGTACCTGCATATTGAAACAGAGTTTTCAGCAGCACCAAGGCTAAAGTGGTCAGAAAATCTTTGAAAGCTTGTTCTCTTGACCGAAAACTATGTGGGAAATCATATCAGTGCTGCTGAAATTGTGTCTGAAAGGTAAAAAAGGGAAAAAATTGGAAAAGTTCTGAAAATGGGCAAATCAATGGAAAACATGCTGAAATAATGTTTTGTTTCATCATATTTTCTACTGTGCATCTGAAGATAAACATTCTATAAAACAAAGCATTTCCATGAACCTCAAACAAAGCTTTTTTCCCCCCCTTAGAATTTCCATTCTAGTTTTGAAGTTTTCTAGGTTTGTTCCTACTAACTAAAAACATTAAAATCCTATTTAAAACGTAACTTTTTTCTGTCTCACAACTTCCACCTGAAACTCCATCATTCCTCTCTATAGGGACAGCATACCTGTGCACTTCACAAAGACTCTCTGTTGTGTGCCTCTTGGTATTGTTAAGCATCTAAATGTTTTTTTTTTTTCTAAATGTAAACTCGGTTAGCAAGAAATGAAGCCAGGTAGCCCTAGAGCATACATCAAACTGCTTTTCCAGTCAAGTCAGTTAGAAGTAGAGGGCTATGAATAATGTGAGCACAACTCTACTCCCCTCACCACCCCACCCCCCCCCCCCCCCCCCCCCCAAAAAAAAAAAAAGGGACAAAATTAAAGGCAATGGGCGGAAGGGAAGAATTCAAACCACCAGCATCTCTGTGATAACGACAGTGCTGGAGCATCACTTTAGTGTAGCCAGGCTGTGTCAGGAGATAACATTCTTCCCCCAGAGGAACCTTTAGGTTTATGACAAATCAGGGATGATGCTCAACAGCTATTTGATGAGCTCCACAACAGCTGCTGAGGTCTGTGTGCCACCGCAACACAGCTGGAAATGCACAGCGCCACGGCATTAACTGGATAATAACTCAGAGCTTGCCAAGCACTGAGTATCACTAACTTTTTCTGATGAGTTATTTGTGTCCATAATCAGCTGGGAAACTCTTTAGGAAAGACGTTCTTCTGAAAAGGAGGATTTATCTGAAAAGGAACCCACCATCGTTTAATAAAGTTGTCTGGCATCAAAGCCTCAACAAATCAGACTCAAACCCATGATGTGGTCTTAAGCAGTGAAATGTTTTCTTGGAGATGGAAATGTAAGGAGGTTTTAAAAGAGAGGGAAAAAATGGCAAGAAAAGAAAAGAATTGGGGAACTGTTATCTAGAGGAAAAGATGGGTTGCTGGAGGAGCAGAAGAGCTACCGTGTGCCCATCATGGTATGATCAGAGATGAAAAATTTTACATTATTGGAGAGCAATTTTTGACTTGGGGAAAAATCCTCCTAATAGTGCAATCACTTACATCTTGATTGTAAGATATCATCTGCTCTGAGTAAAAGCTGGCACTAGCTCTCCCAGTGAGCAGGACTCGGGGAACAAATAGTGGCACAGGCAGTTCCAGTTCCTTCAGTCCTGCCAGAGAAAAGCTATATCCACTTTACTGCAAGAAAAGTTAAACATCAGGCTGTGTGCAGCCACCCTGTGCAGAAATCGAGGGGCAGAATCAACTTTGTTTCTTCCCCTTGCTGTGGCATGGTGAAACAAGTCAGAGTAGGAGGGAATATTGTGTAGGGTACAGTGTGGGACTACACTCTATCCCCCCTTACACAGGGATAGGTCAGGCCAACCTAGCTCCTCTAGTTAGGCTTGTTTTTGTGTATAGTACAATAAATTCTCTGGCACAGCTCTCAGCCAAAAGTTGTCTGCTTTCATAGAGTGATTGCTCTGGCCAGTTATGGGAGCATCTCTCAGCTGGTGATGAAGCAGTTGCAGTTGTCACCATTTCTGGAACCAGGATGCTCTGCAGCTGCTTGTTTTCTTCATGAGCTCATGAATCACTGCTCACAAAGAGGCAACAAGGGAGGGCATGGCAGGTGAGGGCGATCTGTGGAAGGAAAGCGGGGGTACATTCCTGTCTTTGCTTAAATAAATGAAAGATCAGCTCCCCATTCAGACTTCACATGTTGCCACACTGACCAGTCGTTTCTAGTCTCACATATGCCAAAGGCATCCGCCTTAAAGACTGTAAATTAAACAAGAGTAATTGCATTCTCCTTCATTATACTAATGCCTAGAGCATGGGGGGGGGGGCGGAACATAAAAATCTTACTCTGATTTACATCAAATGCCATTTGTATTTTTCACTGACTGCCTGAGGGGGAGGGAATCTGGAGAATGAATATGGAGGGGTCTTTATCATCACCAAAGGAACAGAAACACACACAAAAAGAGCAGATGGGAGAGGAAGAAAAGAGGAGAAAAAAGTATTTCAGAGAAGTGAGTTTATAGCTCTTGTTTCTTGGGCATTTCGCAGGTTCACGCTAAGCACGTACATTAAGGAAGGCGATTTCTATATCCAATAGCAAAGCTGTGATTTTCTTCCAGAGGTTTCTATTGCTCTACAACAGAGACCCATGCACTGCTCTCTAACAGCCTTTTAGGCTTGATGATGACAAGACTCTACTTTTAGCAGCACTTGATTTTGCTGGCATTAGAGGAAGAGGACTCATTTTAATAGATCTCGGAACATCTGTCATACACAGTTATTTACTGAGAGTAGGGAAAAGCCCATACAGTTCACAAAGACAGGACATCCCCTATAGACTCCTGCTCACATAGTTGGATCAAAGAGCAAGTTTAAGGTGGCTGTTGCTGCAGAAGACCACCCCAGCAGGAGCTGCAATGCTGAAAAGAGCTGTATTAACTGTATTCTCCATGGACAACCTGATAAAGACTGAGCAGGTCACAAACTCCTCTTACTCTCCTCACCTTACACCCCAGACATGCCATGCTGAGCTCACATGGAGAAGGCAGCAATCAAGCAGAACAAAGCAACATCCAGCCTGGTTGTATCATCTCCCCAGGCAGTCTCAGTGGTAATCAGGCCTTTTATTCCCTCGTGCATGATGATCGATCAGGAGAAATCATCACTTTCAACTCTCATTTTTATCACCAGTCTTGCATTGGCTGGTCATTTCTTTAAAGCATTAGTTCCTACAGTTGCACAAAAATCACTGCTGTTCCTAAGGAAATGGGACCCAACGTGCAGTCTGACTGTCTCTTCTTCCTAATAACTGGGAACACATGGACTGGTTTTAATCCAGATCAGAGAAAAGGGGAGGTTTCCAGGACAAGTACTTACAACTTGCAACAAGTAAATTTGTCATGAACACAAACTCTGGAGAGGACATAGATCTAGCAGCTCCAGGAATGGCTGAAACGTGAACTCATGTTTTATTAAACTGAACCACATAGGAAACAGCCTGGAGACCTAACTATGTGCATCAGGGTTTACAACCAACCACAAGACACAAATCTGCCGGAAACCAGGCTTAACCTCTCCCAGTACTCATTTGGAACTGGAGATGGAGAAAGAAGATTGAAAATCTGAACAACAGCAGATTAACCTCCATCCCCATACAATATATGTCAGAATTTTTTTTTAAAAAAAAGAACCTCTAGTCACTTTTTCATTTTTCAAGCTCTATAACAAACCAAACTTCTCTGGGTCTGATCTCACAAGGTCTGAAAACCAATCTGGCAATATGACACTTGCTTCAATGTCTGCAGCTTAATTGTAATTAATACATGAGACCTAGCATCCAAACCAGGGTAGGCACAGCTTTGCCCAGACTACGGGAAGCAAAGCAAAATAAACCACATCAGCCAATTTAATTGCAGACAAACTCCCCTGCCTCAACATATGGTTCAAAAAGCATTTGTTTCTAAGGATTGTTAAGTTAATAATCATGAAAAACAACAATTTTTCCAAAGGCTTTTTTTACTACCCAACCTCAGCTTCTTCGAGCTGCTGAAGAGATGTGAATAGAAATGGCAAGCCTCCTACTTTTTGGCACCATTTTGATGTGCCACATCAAGATGGTGCTATTGTAGAGATTGTGCTATTGTATCTGTCCCCTCCCCAAAACTG
Source organism: Urocolius indicus (assembly GCA_013401255.1). Lineage (NCBI taxonomy): Eukaryota > Metazoa > Chordata > Aves > Coliiformes > Coliidae > Urocolius > Urocolius indicus. Next base: position 129,234 of record WBNH01011000.1, read on the forward strand.
CCTGGGAGACAAATCCATTCCATACTGTGGAGTTTCGGCCAGAACCACCACCACTGCACACCACAACAGTGCTAAGGCTGGCACTCCAGGTACTGCTTTAATACAGTTTAAGATGCTGGTATTTCAGGCTTCCTGAGCAGATCTATCATTTGGCTCCCATTTATGCTGTCACTGATGGAGGGGGCACCCGCAGGGAATTAGAGCTCTGAAAATATCTCCATGCAGACAGGGCCAGCGAGGCCTCCTCCTCATGATGATTTACTTCACTGCAGCAATGAAAATTCCTGTCTGGAACCAAGTGCCTGACTGCAAACTTACCACAGCTCCAGGGCTAGCAGAGTCAAAAGGTCACAGTATTTATTTGTTGCTCTTCCAAGATCACTTTCCCATGAACCTGATGGATTCTCAAATGCTTTCAATCGCACAGAAGACTGTGATGAATCTAAGTCTTGGTTCAGTTTGGGACCAGCAGTGTTTTCTTCCAAAAGCTCATCCTTAAATTCACTCCTCATATCCTTAGCAGTTTTTAAAGTGAACAATTCGTTTTAAACCTAAATATATAAAGGTCTTTTTCTACCCAAGTACAATGACTGCAGATAATAAATTACTCTAGTTCTTAACGTAATACTTCTCCTAGCAGAGGAAGAATCCCACACTCAGGATCGTCATCTGTTCTCTTTTTCCTCTCTATGTTAAGACATGGAAGCAGGCAGCTCTTCTCTCAACCCTGCTACCCACCTTTTGTGCTGTTGCATGTAAAATATGAATTTCATATGTGTTTTCTTAGCTACTAAAAGCGCTACCCCCTGTCTCCAAAATGTGGTATTATTTGATTTTTATGTAATATAATAGAGCATGGTGATTTTATACAGTCTCTCATAACTTTCTCTTCCTTATAAAGCTGTAGTTCCTGGAGCCATGTTGTTACATGAAATTCCCATTACACATACAAAAAAACAGAAAAAGAGGGGGAAAAAAGGGTTTAGTGCTCAGGGTAAGAAAGTGGAGATTGCAGAGATGAATACTATAGGTTCAAAAAACAGATGAGCCCTAGCTAATCATGTTACAGCTCTTTGAGGCATCACCATCCCCAGATGTCTGCCTCGACCATTTGCCAGAGGTTACCACTGCTTGCAGCAATAGGCAGTTAGAACATGTGTCTGTACTTAAACACAACAACTTACAACCAGAGAGCTCAGTTCATGCCCATCACGCTTGCTGGGTTCAGGTAAAAGATGGAGATTGCACAGGAGCCGGAGGCAGCACAGGCTGATCTGCACCTCTGCCTATCCTACTGTGAAACGGGGCCCCTGACAGACAGGGCAGGGCAGACAGCTGAGGTCACGCCTCCAGACCTCATTTCATCAGCCCTCATGTTGGACCCCAGCATTTCAGGCAGGCTGTTTTGGAAGAGAGCAGTGCTGATGCTGCTGTAGGATTCAAGTTGCTTGTCCCTCCCTGCCTAGCCATCCCTGTAACCCCAGTTCTCTTATGTCCACTGTAATCTCACCTTGGCCTTCTAACATCCATTCCTCTTCCAAATCTTCTGACACAAATCTCTCCCACAGCCCCAGCCAGCACACCAACTTTCCCCCCATATACCCTCACTAGTGGCCAGACTTCAGTCGAGCTAAATGCTGCCCATTTACCATGCTGACCAGCCAGTCAGCAGCCAGACACTGCGGATTATGGAGACAGCTTCTCCATGCAGGCATTGATTTGGCTCTCTGTCCATCATACACTCATAGTATATTCATTTACCAGTGGCAGTAATGCTTTTTGCCCCTTCTGTGCATCAGGAACCTTGACAGCAATGGTACAGTCTGTCTCCCATTGCTCTGAGCAAGGGGATACAGATGTTTGCCACACATAAACTAGCTGCTGTTTAAATTCATCACCTTTGGGGTTTACATGTCCCATCCCCAAATAAATCAAAGTTTTAGTCCTGAAATTAGTTTTCCACCCCAAATGCTTATCAAAATTAATAAGGCATGAGGTCTTATGTGCTAAAACGGGCACATTCCCAGTGGGAAAACGGCCGTCCCATAAGTCTCAAGCCTGGCAGGAAACTACAGCTTTCCAAGAGCCTGGAGTTATGTGGGACAAGCTAAATGATGCTCCTCAGCAACAGTTTCCCAGAGAAATACAGCAAGGGCCATGACAAGGCCAACAAAGACTAAAAATATCCCAGAATGTAGCCTATGCTCTACATACTGTTTCACTTAACGTGCCATAATTAAGGCTTTTTGTATACATACAGTGACGTAGGAAATGCAAGATCATCACACAATGGGGAGCAGCAGTGCCGTAGAGACACAAAGACAAGGGTTAGCAGGGCTGAACTGTGCAGAGGCACGCTGGAGTCTCAGGAGGAGAAGCAAATCGAGAGGAACACTGTGGAAGGAAATGGTCTGCTCAAGGAGTGATCAGAAGCTGGAGTAAAAATTAATCTGTCTAGCTGGATGCCAGCAATTTGGTGAACATAGCTGCCCTCAACATTTAAGTTTCTCTCTGAGTTATGTCTACAAATGGTACTTACTTGAGACTGCAAAGCATCTGTTTAAAGTGACTTCTAATTTGAGACATTTTTTTCCCCTTGATAAGATGACGGCATCAAATTCCAAAGTGCTAAAAACCAGACAAAAATCAAGAGCTGAGCCGCTGCAAGATTTGACATTTTTCATGTAGCAGCAAGCCAGTCTGACACTCTCTCATGGATCCCAGTGTGCTGTTACTACGTGAAGCCCTAATGCCATCGATAACAGTTAAAGGATGGTGGCTATGTTTCAGGAGCTAAAAATAAATAACCCCCCCTTGAAGTGCCTTTAAACAAACGTTATTGAAACCTTTCCTTTTGGTCCTTGAATTCCCACTGGGTAGACACCGTACCCTTCATGTAACCCCTGGCTGATGATTAATGAAATTTGGCAGAGGGTAGCAAAACCATGCCAAAGGCAGCACAAAATCCCAAGTTTCTACAAACCCCAGAGGTGAAAATGCACAGACAACAACCGCACCCCCCAATCATTTCCTGATTTCACTTAGCCACGAGTTTGAGGTAAGAGCACTCAAATAGGCTTTGCTTTTCCCTGTGTTCCTGACAATGGCTCCACATTCAAAGCAATCACAGCCATCTCCTGTGTACAATTACTGGCCTTTTACAGTCTCACCTTGTCTAACTTCCCACCACGGACCACAGCTCTAGTCAGACACTACGTGCGTTTGCTGTAACTTTTCATGTAGCTGCCTGGGTCTTTGTCTCCTGTAGGAAACCTGCTGTCTGCAAAGTTAACTGGCATGAAAACATTGGACACAGTTCTCATGTAAGCTAAAACTGAGCTCTTAGGATCATTAGTGTTCATCACACCTAATAATGCTACTGCTAGAGTAACTAGCTCTTTATGCTCTGCAGATATTGGCTTGAGCTGTGAAAGCTGAACATCAAGCCTTGCTGGATGTTCATATTCTACACAACATCATGCTTTCCTGCTTTGTTTCACATACAATTGAAAAGTAATAATCCACATGCCACATGATATGAGAATCTAGGCTCTGGATGGCCCCCAAACCAAAGCAGTGTCCTTCACAGGGTCCAGACACCCCTCTGCAGCAAGATTCAAAAGACAATATATAGAAAGCAGCAGCAGCATCCCAGTTTCTTTCCTACAAAGCAGCAGCTTGGGACCACTGGTGCACAGATAGGTCAAAGCAACACACGGCAGCAACAATCAGAAATGGCCAAGGTGACCTCCTGGTCACCTTGGCTAGACCAGGTCACTCCTGGAACAAGGAGGAGTGCTTGTTCAGCCACGGCACCACGGCACTTGAGATACCCCCAATACTGCTGCATCAGTACCTTCCCCTACACAGCAGAGAAAAGAGGCAAGCCTGTGTCAGGGAGACAAGGGCAGAGCTAGTGTGGGATTGCTACTGCACTGTGGCTACGTTTCTAGTGAAGTAAAGCCCAGGAACAAGAGAATCTTAAAAATGACCCATGGGGATGTCCCACCCCATGCAAAGCCACTATGCTTCATATCAACGCTGGAGTAATACAAAGCATATCACTCCAAATGGCTTACTGACTACATTAGAGCAATTAACATTTATGCTGTTTCACTGTTTGCAAACAGAAGCCTTTCAAGCAGGAATCCTAAATGCAAGCAATGAATTTTTTTAGTGAACTAAAATGAACATTTTTCAAAATATATCTTATGTGTCATGTATCATAACAAATCCATGCTTCTCCCAAAGCTACGTGGCAGTCCAACTGCTCTTCCTTCATCAAAGTTTGTTAGCTATCCATGCTCAGTGACAATTTCCATTGCATATGGTAGAGGATAGATGGTGTGAAAGCACAGGGGGAGCAGAAGACCTGATGAAGACATTTCAAGAACATGCCTGGAAGCACCAGTGCAAAAATCCCAATCCCATTTCTGCTTTTGATTTCCTCCTATGACCCTGGTTAAACGTCTATGTGCCAGCTTTCCTATCTGTGCAAGACTCGAGTCCCAGGAGCTCTGGTGAAATTTAGCTTCTGTGAGGATCCTAGGAGATGAGAAATAAAGTTTTCAAAGCTCTCTGTGTGGAAGTTTCCTGGGCTTCTCAACAGAAATGCAACCGATGGCTCCTGGAGCCCTGCAACAAATGGCTCCTGGAGCCCTGAAACCATGTTCTGCAAAAGGGACACAAAAAATGTGTTTAAAAGAAAAAGAAGAATTAAAGGCTTCTGGGAATATTTCTTAGCCAGCACCTAAAATGCTGGTGCTGGAAGCTTGTGCTCTGTGTAGCTTTACAGGACAATTTAGAAAGCCTCCAAATTCCATTTTCCTGGGTGAAAGACAGACTAAGAAAGCAAAACACCGAGACTGAGACAACAAAATGTAGAGAGAAAATATCAGATGGGGCTGTAATGAAACGTAAAGCATTAAGTGTCTAGGGAGGAGAGGGCAAGAGTGGAAATAATGTTCTAGGTAGGAAAACCAAGGAAAGACGAGGGATAAGAAATCCCTATATATCAGTGAGCGAGCAGTAGTTCCTCTGGGATGAGGTTTGAAAGAATTAATTTAACAGAGAAGTAGAGAAAAGGTAATGAAGCGAAGGCTGGTGTGGCATTTACAGATTGCTCAAAAAAGTTGTGGCAGAAGTGTTAGGGAAGTGCACACTGTTAATTACTGCTTGGCTAGCCCCCACCCCCCACCTGTCAAGATGCAGGATCACAGAACCGGAGCAGATGGGTTTGTTGACCATCTCATCACAAGCCATGGGTAGAGAGCTGAAAATTCAGAGGCCTTATAGAGAAAGGTGAAAAATGCCTGGGCAATGGGGAGAGAGAGAAGGATGTGTAAGCTTCTTGGAGGTGATGATGAGATGTCAGGCTTCTCCCTGTGGAGAAAAATGTATTGGCAACACAGACCTACAGTTTCTTGGTTGCCTCATGTTCAGCAAGTGGCCATAGCAGGAAGCTGGCCACACAGCACCTCACAGACAGAGCTCCAAGCAGCCAGACATTAGGAAACACTGAACATTCAGGCAGCAGGACAACAACATACAGCACTAAGGGAATACCTGTGATTACCAAAGCACTTTGTAAGTATGTGAACGCAACCTTTCACTGTCACTAGGAGACAAATTAATATTTGTCCTCATTATATGGGAAGGAACCAAGACACAGAAAGGTTATGTGATTTGTTCTACACAGCAAAAGCAAACAGCAGAGCAAAGAAGATGGTGACTGAGATATAGGTAGATGTTGAATTTCCTCCATGCTCCCTGTTTTTCCTCTGCTATTGGCTTTGTCAGAGTGCAATGCACTTGTATGGGCAGCTATGGGGAGAAAGTACAACTCACCAAAGTTGGGACTGGGTTTTCACATTGGTAGTGAATCTATCCCACACTGTGACCAAAAACTGTAGCTGCTTAGAGGCAAAAGCTTTTTACAAAATACTGCACATTTCAGAGCCAATCTCTGGATATTAGGAGCTGGGATAAGCCATTCACAAAGGATAGCTTATTGTATTCACACACATCCCACAGAGAAGCAGGTTTTGGCCTGTGTCTGACCCAGAAGATAACACTGCCCAGGTAGCAATCCAAGTCCAGGATGATTTTCCCAAAGTTCCCACCAACATCAGAGAAGAGACAGCAACACAGAGGGGACCTGTTACTAGCTGATACACATGAACAGGCAACTTGAGACAATTCAGTTCCTGGCTGACTTATCCTGCTTAGGGACTATTATCAAACCAGCAAGAGAAAGAGAATAAAAATATTTCCTCCATGGATCTTGACTTCTCTCGCTTCCTGTAATACTTTCATTGTGTTTGCCAGATTGGAAACAGCTTCTGGCCAAAATGTCCCCGCCAGGAACAGAACAGAAAATGAGCTGTCTGCTAATAGATATCACCTAATAATAGGGGAAGGAGTTATTTCACTTGCAGTCTATGCTGATATTTCTGAAGGACCTAGAGAGCTATGCATTCAGAAAGTGAATTCACAAACCCTAAGTACTAGTTTGAACTTCTGACATCTCCTCCACTGGTGAGCAATAGCCTCGCTGGAGGCTAATACCAGGTGCCCCATTCACCTTGCCCTTGCACCTTGTGAATTCACTAAGCCTGTGGTGCCCACTAGCAGCTTCTTAGCTGAACACTGTCAAATGCAGCCCTCATGTTGAGCTGGTTACATTACCAGCTGTGTAGCAAGTACAAGCACAAGTCACTGCTGTAGGGGAAGTGAGCTGATGAAGGTCATTAACTTCTCATCCTGAAACCTCATTGCATGCCTGGTCCAACCTCATCTTTCAGCAGAACAGTCACTCCTTTGCAGAGCTTGTCTGTTCTCCCATCTCTAAATTAGGCTTGGTTCCCCCTCCAGCTCCCCAAGGCATACTGTATGTATTTCATGGCCTTCAGCCACACAGAGAGTTTAGACTGCCCAGAACTTGTAGGGCCAGGAATCTTGGCCATCTCTAAGCTCAGCTAATGAAAAGAAGGAACGGTAGATCTAGAGACAGCTGTGCTGCTCTGGAAGGGAACTGCACAGAAGCACAGCTGCCTCTTCCCCACGTCACAGTGGCAGCAGGCAAAGACCTGCAGCCCCCTCAGGCTGCCCACAAATCCCTGCCCATTTTGACCCACCCACATCTCATACCCTTTTTGCAGAAAGCAAGCAACAAAAGATCTTACCCCAAGAGATAATAAAGCTTTTCAATGAAAAAAACCCACAACAACGTCAGAGTGTGTATTAGGGGACAGAGAAGCACACATGGGTGGCTACTATTTTAAAAGTCAGCATTTGCAAATGCGGTCCTGCTGAGTTCACTTTGTTGCTGCCTTTGCTCTCCCCCTCTAGCATTTGCTGGGAGAACCTGACAACCCATAAAATCAGTTCAATTCCCAAGAAACAGCAGTTTTGTAATCATTTGTGCAAGTCAGGTAGCAGCTTACAGTGCTGGACAGGAGGAACTCCCAGAGCACCTGAGAAGCAAAAATGATAGAACCATCATATTTAGAGTGAGCTCCAGAAAATACATACAAATTTCCCCCACTGTAAACCAGCCCCCACCACCAGGCTCCCGCAGGGCAGCTGCTCCAGCTTCCAGCCTTCCCTGTGGCCACTCACAAAAGGGCTGGAAACCTCAGGGAAATACCAGTGGTCCAGCTCAGAGGATGGAGACAGCTCAGTGAAAATCAGGGGGAAATGAGCTCTGCAGCTGCCAGTGGGGTTCTGCCAGCAATGGTCCCTGAGGCATGGGGAGAGGCTGTGGGAGGCATAAGCCCAAGGGCTGACTGAGGAGAAAAAGAAAGTTCCCTGATGGTTAATGTGTCTTCAAACAGGGCAAAATCCACCTTCCTCCACAGGGTAAAGGTGAAATATGGCTCCACAAAGCCCCACGTGGCAGTGAGAACGCTGCCTCAGCACCAACACTTCTACCTCTCCCCCGAGCATATGAAAACTATTGCGCCTTATCAGCTCCTCTCCACTGGAAACCTCCCGCAACTCCATGCTGGGGACTTAGAAAGAGGTCGGGGAGGGAGAGTTTTACAAGCTGAATCATTCCCAGACAAATCGTTTCCTTATTATACATGGCAGCCTCCCACGGACAGCCTGCCAGAGGGCTCTCTCAGATCATACTAGGTGCCTTTCCCTCGCTTCTCTTTATCCCCCTTGTCATCCTGCTCTCACTTGAAACGTTATAGCTTACAGTCCCACTGGAGAAGGTCTGGGGGGTCATGAGCACTCAAACAGTCCAAGGGGCCCGAGGAAGGGAGCAGTGCTAAGACCTGATGTAAATGGCTCTAGACTCAGGAACTCCCGCCCCGCTCTCCACATGGGGAGGCCATGCTCTCCGCTCCAGCTCCAGCTCCAGCTCCCAGCCTTGTGCAGGACTTGTAACCAGATGTCAGGATCCAGCGAGCCCAGCAGCAGAGCTGCTCTCAGAGCCCCTGAGGCCATTGCTCTGGCACGCTGCCGACCATGCCTGCAAGGCTAGGTGTGCACACTCCTACCACATCTACCCATGCCCTAGGCTTGCTGGATGCATACCAGGAGCCACAGAACTGTTTTTGCAGAGAGCATCAAAGAGAAGCCATTTAATAAGCCCCGAGGAGGCATTTAGCTCCGCGCCATGCCAAGGCTCCAGTTACAGCCTCTAGGCTGGAGTTGACTTGCACCCAGCCAACCAGGAGCGTGGAGGGGTGGGGGTAATTCCCCCCACAAAACCTCACCAGCTCGTGTGGGAGATGACTTGTGCTGGGAGGTGCAAGACTTGGTGCTGGAAGGGCTGCGTGCCTGTGCTTCCCCTCTGCTGCAGGCTGCCTGCAAGGGGAGGGTGGGTGATGAAGGAGCATGAGCTGAGGCTGCAAGCCCCTCTGTGAAGCCTGGGGAGATTAACAAGACACTGAAACTTCACATGGACAGTTTCTGATGTCAGCAGAGTGCCTTGATGGAATTACAGCGGCATTATTGTGAACGGCTGAGGGGTACATTTTTTATTATGTAACTTTTATTTAGCGTACTAATTTCCCTTGTAAATAATGCTATTCGGGCCCCATTTGCTCCAGAGGCATTGTTGATCATGGCTGTATTAGAAGTAAAGTCAGATCTGAATCAAAGGCACAAACCCTTCTGAGGTTCCTCAAAACGTGCTCAAATGCTTTTCAGCAGAGCTAGGTCCAACAGCTCACAGCATGTGCTTGGGCCAGTTCTGGTTTGTTACTCAGACATAGCAATTCCTCTGCAGAAGGAGGGCTGAGGCTGCCACACAGCACTACAAGATTTCCATTTATTCCTGCAGAACTGAACTGCAGTTCTCATGGTGCCTCTCAACTGAAATGCCTCGGAGCCACAAGAATCATTAGGGTGTCAAGAACAACAGAAATCTTTTCTACACGCTCACAATTTCCCCAAAATTGTATCATCAAACCTGGCTACTGGCCATCTCTCTGTGTGTCATTTGTTTTCTCCTAGCCTCTGTGCTCTGCTTTATCTTGCTGGGGAGCAGCCACCCTGCAGAGCTTTCTTCTGTTTCAGGAGTGTTAAGCAGCAAATTACTGACAGCCTCATGATGTCGTAACAGGTACAACAACATGTAAGGATGATCTAGCATCACTGGATCACTTAAAATTCAGCCACAGGAGGATATAGGGATTTGTAATAAACTATTTCAGGTTTCAGCTTGGAGATGACTTGGTACCTTAAGAACTGGCAGCTTCTTAGTGTGGTGTCTTGCATGAGGTTGAACTCACAATGACAACTGTCCTATGGAGTTACAAATGCCATCTTAGCCTCTAGGTTCCTCTGAACCTTACTAGAGGTGCTGTGAACCTCAGGCAAGTAAAACAAGTCCCAGATGTGAGAAATGAAACAAGAACTGCAAGTAGAATTTTATTGCTTTGAAATTACTCTGGTATCTGGACCTGCAGGAATTTGCACAGCACACACACAGTTTCTCCTGTCAGCAGAGCACCTTGTTATTCCTCGTGGCTGACGTGACACTGCATGTCACCGTGCATAGTCCTCGTCTCCAGCACACATCAGCACCGAAACATTTAGCACAGCTCTGAGAGCTCTCCCAGGAGACATGAGTGCCTCAGTCCTGCAGGCACCCATGAGGCATAGCCCCACTCCCAAACTTGGCAAGAACTCCAATTTCAGTTGTCCCAAGCCCAAATCAGCCCAGGTGCCCTGGGTTATTGTTCTATTTTTCCAGTAGCACATGGAGTCTCACTGTCCAGTTACTGCATTACACAAAAGAAAAGGAGACCACAATTGACCTGAGCAGTGCATACACCAGCCAAGAAAGGAAAAGGCTGGGGGAGGATTATCCTATAACTGCAGTACTGAAAGGACATGGAGATTAACTGACTTGCTTGGAGTTACACAGGCAGTCTGTGGTGGAGGCAAGAATTAAACCAAAATCCTCCAAATCCCATGCTGGTGCCTTTACTACAGGCCTTTCCTCTCTGCCTGTGAAGGAGCATCTTTGCCTTTCAAGGCCAAAGCATGGAACGTGGCAGTGCAGCTTTGTTTCCTTCCTGCAGCACAGGCAGGGAAAGAAGAGTTACAGTATAGCTAGGTGGGACTGAAGACAGAGCACTTGAAGAAGCAGTGTCAAGTGGGCAATCTCTTTTGGCAATTAATGATGATGTGCTACAGCCAGAGAACTCCTTTCCCCCATCATGAGATGCTTTTGCCTCCTGAAATGTTTTGGACCAGTTTCCCACTCTTTTCCCACAGCGTATCTGGTGGTGTTACGGAGAGATGGATGCTTGGGCTAGCAGAGCTGATTCACCTTCATTGCTTTGCTTCTCACCAATGCCTGCATCACCACAGAACCTCTGCTTCATACTTTATAGCAGCTTTAATTGGGAGCAAAGCTGAATGCTCAATAACTGTCTCTTTCTTTGGGTACAACAGCCAGGCTCCAATACTATTTTTTATTCCTAATTGGATAACTCTGCCAGGGCAAATCTGAAAGCACAACCAAAACAAGTAACTGCTGAGACTCTGCATGTGTTTTGAGAGAGAGGGCCCACGCAATCCTTACCTCTCAGTTTCCTCCTTGAGCAGTGGGACAAGAAGAAGATGCATTTGACCTTCATAAATTGGGAGGCTATGATGATTTGTGACTACATCTCTCCTTGAAATCAGACTTAAAAGATTAAATCAAGAAAACCAAGTCATAAAATCAGAGCAGAGACTGACCTATGCATCTCTGAGTAACTTTTGTCAGGGCCAGATATCTCAGATGACGACAACTCTCTCTGCTCACAGAATTAAACTGCCACATCTCAAATGTAAACCCCACATTAGAACCACATAAACAAGTCTACTTTAATAGTCTGGAAACAAAACAAAGCTTCTCTGATTTCTATTTTGATTTGCATCCTGAAACATAGATAAAGGTTACCAAAAGACCTAATGTCCATTATCGGAATCCTGACGGTCCTGATAATAAAGATAAATAAGCCAATTTCTCTGTGAAGCGGTAAAGAACACTACTTGACTAAAGAAACAAAGGAATTGGCATCCTGCACTCTCCATCCAGCCTCAGACTGCCTTTCTACAGAAAACAGACCGTTTCCAAACAGAAACACTTTCCAGGTCTGCCACAACAGTCCTGCCTCATGCTTTTAAAAATTTCCTCATGAATCCAACCCTACTTAATGCACTTTGATGGAAATCCTATACTGTTCATCACATAGACTGAACCTGAAACCAAGCAAGTTTTAGGACTTTGTTTTGAGATACCAGCTTCATATAACACCCAGGCTCCAGGCAACAGCCCCTCCAAGTGTAAGCCATCTAGGACTGGTTATCACCCTTTACATGAGCCCAAGCATGGCAGAAACCACAAGAGTTTATTCAAAAACAGGGGCACAGTCATGGCAGCAAAAATGTGAAATGTCATCAGAGTCATCAGTACAGTTTTATGGGTGTCACTAAGTTACTAAATCACAGTTTGGTGTACAGGAGATGGGTTGAGGACTGAGTAATTCCAGTCCTAACATTCACTCTTTGGACTGAGTTCAGTCTTCCTTTAAGGAGCTGCTGGTTTAATGATTTATATCCAAGTACGCCATGGTTCTATTTGGCTTTTTATGTGGCTTCCAGCTTATGTTAAATAGGATCATAATATTTACTTACCTCACCAAAGTGGTGGGAGACTTAATGCACCAACTTGCATTTTAATATGATACAAAAATATATTGTCTGAAGTAGTTTCAGGTACTATCTTGAGCTCTCCCCACCTTGAGCCCCCCCATTTTAGTTATTAAGGCTCTAAAAATCATATATTTTTGTGACATTCTTTCTATTTTGTTCTGCACAAAAAGGTAATAAACAAAAGGTAAAAGCATTAGATTCCAAACAGCCTCAATTTCCAATACTGCAAATTCATAGCAGAAGCAGGCTGGAGGGAATGTAGTTAATTTCTTTTTCTTGTTCTTTTGTGATTTGAAACAGTTAATAAGGAAAAAAGGAATTAAAACTTCATCAATCACGGCTGCAACCAGAAAAAGAAGTGAGAAGGAAATCCATAAAATGTTCCTTTCCTCGCTCCATGAGCAACATTTATTACAACATTCAGGTGGGTTTGTAACCCAGTAAGTTAAAAATCAGGCAGACAAAACTGTGATTTCTTGGTTGACAACAAATCTTAATTCATTTGTATTTGCAAAGAGCTTTGAAGGTGTAAAATGCTAAATGTTAAAACATTATTTACATTATGACTTTGCTGGGAGAGAACTTCAGCACAGGTGATCCACAGAGGAGGAACAAAACAAACCAGCTGGCAGTTCTGAAAAGCCATAACCCAAGAATTGCCTATGATGTGCTCTAGTCCTGCACAGGGGGATCTTCTACAGACATTGTATTAATTCAAGCAATAAACTTAACGCACATCCAGAGTGAGTAGGCTTAACTCTGATACGGCCATTTTCATCCTCACAAGTAATATTTACCCAGAGCTCTGCATTACTAGATCTGTTTTCCATGATGGGAGATGGATGGGAAAGCACACAAACACCCAAGAGGAAAAGTAAGGGTGTAACTGGATGACCCAAGTCCATCAAGTTCCAGCTCAACTCTGGGAGCATGTAGCTGTGCTGCCTCCCCTGGGCCACAGCAAGGAGCTCAAACACGCAGGAGGACTTGGCAGAAACACTGAGCATTTGAGCTCCACTGCTCAATGGGATGAGTCCTACAGGAAAAAGAGCAACTGTCTTCTGCTCAAGAAGGAGAGGAGACTAGGAGGACAATGCCCCATGAAACACTTTCACTTGAATGGGAAAAAGTCTCTCCTGCTACCTGAACTGATCCTTCCCTAAGCGTTCATGAATCCTTTCACCCACCTCCACTCATCAAGTTCTTTGTGTGTTGTTCAATCTTTCCAGTAAAACATTAACACAGAAGCACTCAGAAGTCATTCAAATAGGAACAATTTGCTCCTCTCTATGCCTTCCCAAGTACAAACAACTTTTCCTCAGTGTTCAACTAACATCTCAAACACTTCTCCCTTTCTTCAGGAAACACTTGTTCAGGTGTGTCTAACAGACTGCTCTCAAGTTCAACAAATCCCTTGGGAAGCAGCTCATGGCTACACTGTCCTGTCTAGTAGTTGGTTCCTTTTTAGATCCTTGGGTGAAGATAGGATTCATGGGAGAGACCCAGGAGGCGGTGTGGTCTTGTGACTCAGACAAAAGGCTGTGTACATCAGAAGTGCTGGTTTCATTTTCAGATCTGGTTGGTTGACCTGTGACGCACTTACACAGTTCTGTCAGCCTCCAACTCTCAAAGTGCATTCACCATTTAAACAGTAAGATCTTGGGATAGACACCACCGCTGCCTAAATGAGAGAGGAGAGTTTGTGACTATATCAGGTGGTTTAGGAGGAAAGTGTGCAAATTCAGGAAGGCCAGGAGACCTGCTACTGCCTTTTTAGCTTTCTCCTATCATACAACTCTCTGAAGCCATCTCCCAGCACACGTTTGTAGGCTGCCTATTACAACAGGTCCCTGGTCTCTAACAAGCTTTCCTAGATATTGCCGAAAAAAAAAAAAAAAAAGCATAAATGATAGAAAAGCCAAGAGCTGACTCCTAAGACCAAATAATTTCCATCTGTGACTCAACAGAGTATTTGAACCCAAAGCTATTGAAATGAATGGCTGGTATCAGCCACTCACTGCATGACCTGCATCACTCTCCCACACTGCTTTGACCTCAACTAAAACCATTTGCAATTTTACTTCTTCTGCAGTGGCATAAATTAATGATTGATCATGGACCTTCACCATGAATCTCTAGGCTTCTGTCAGCCAGTGTCACTAACTTAACATTATCTAATTGTAAGTTTTTCCATTTAATTGCAATATACACCTGCTCAATGTCCCTCTGTGTGTGAAAAAGCATCGTACCTCATTTAAAAAGCCCTCATTTAAATTCAACAGCTAGCTGCACAGATTTAACCATTAAACTGATTTATGTTGCATAAAAGATCAAACCAGATCACACCTTGTGGCCAAATAACCATAAAAGGTTTCTGTAAAGATCATTAATTCACCTCCCTGGGCAGTTAGTTTAGCAGTAAATATGACTTAGATGACTTTATCCAGTTAACCTTAATCAATTTGTTATTATGATTAGTCACCCTAAATAATACAAATGTGAGAAAGGAAGGTGCTACATTTCAGACCTCTGTAGTGAACAGTCCAGTGGTGTGATGACCCTGGATTCCCACATTCTTGGGAAAGCAGCATCCGTGCTCTGTCTGTGTCCCAGGGGATCACAGCCAGCCTGTGCAGCCAGCCTGAGTAGAGCATGCCAGAGGCTGGGCTTTTGCCTGATCCTTCTCAGTAGCCCACAGGTAAGCAGCTCCTGCCACGGTAACACGAGAAAAGGAGGAAGATGAGGGTAGAGGGGAACAGAAGGCAAGCACAGCCCATACACCCCATGCTAGGAGCAAAGCTGGCCCAGCTGTCCACACACCAGCTTGAGATCTGGCGAGGTTTTATTTGGCAGACCCTGCTCTGTCACACGCTTCCAGAGCGACCTTGGCCAAGGTATTTCATCTTACTGTATCTCAGCTCCCCAGCTGTTAAGCAGTGATGACACTGCTTGCCTCTCTCACAGGAGTGGTCTTAAAGTTTGTGAGGCATTCAAACATCACAGCCCTGGGAGCCATAAAAACTCCTTAAGCAGGCAGATCCATCACATTCAATGCTCCATTCTCCTTTCACCCCGGCACAGCTCCATTGATTTCAGCCCATTTACCCTGTCACAGAGGACATGAAATCAGAGTTGGGCCCTTGATCTGGCAAAGGGATTGCCTCTTCCTCAGAGTCACTGAAATAACCAGCAGAATGAGACCCAATGGGGGTTATAGCAACGTGAATGATCATCAGTACTAAACGAAAAGGCCTATATCTTGGCCAAAATCATATGCTGACAGCCTAGCATATCCTATGCAAACTGCTGATATCATCCTACCACCTTTTACACCAGTTTGGAAAGAGAGGGAAGAGAAGACAAGAAGGGGCTCAAACCTTAACATACATATTGTTATAGGATCAGCAGTAAATTCATGCAGTCAGTGAAACAGTGTCAGTGTAAAGAAGAACACAGAATCATAAAATCATGCAATTATTTGATTGGAAAAGACCTTTAAGATCATCAAGTCCAACCACTCACCTCATACTGCCAAGTCCACCACTAAGCCATGTCACTTAGCACTTCATCTATGAGTCTTTTAAACATCTCCAAGCATCGGGACTCCACCATCTCCCTGGGCAGCCTGTGCGAGTGTCTAACAACTCTCTGGGTGAAAAAGTTCTTCCTAATGTCCAATCTAAACCTCTCCTGGTGCAACTTGAGTCCATTTCCTCTTGTCCTTACAGACATTCCCAAATCCACAGAAATAAGAGCATCAATAAAGTCTGAAAGGAAAATCTGATTAATTTTAAGAAAAGTGGGACTTGACTTCATACAGCATTTAAGAAGCACATGTTTAAAATAAACATATACCTAGGGGTCATCATCTTTAGCAAGATTTAATCGAGGGCCTAAGTTATGTCTTGATTTAAGACTTGAAAGCTTCAACACTAGAAAGAAAATGCACAGAAGACGTTTCAATTTTGTGATGAAAGGCATATCACATCAATCTCATACCAACAAGGAGACTTTATTTATAGAATATTATATTAAATCTGAATTCCTTACAAATATTGAAAGTATTTCATTACACTGTAGATCCAGGTGCTACATGTGATTTTGACAGACAGGCTCATCCGAGAGGTGCCAATTAACAAACACACTCAGCAGCAGAGCGTGACAAAAGTGACAACATCATCAGGGAAGGAATGTGTTTTCCCTCGCAGAAAGAAATAACGATGAGGAAAAGAGTTTGTTCATCTCCTCCAACAATATGTGAATAGTTCTCCTCAATTACCCCATTGCTCTCTTACTAACTATAAAGAGACACCACAAAGAATTTTAACAACAGGATAAAGAAATTATTACATATTGCACTTCTATTGTATGGAGTACATCCCCATTGTTACTAATGAGTCAGAGAGAGTTAAAACTCGATGAAAAGGTTGTTGATTTTTTTATCATGATGTTTGTTTTTAAACTCATTGGAGGGCTTAAGTGAGACGGTGAGTTCCACATTTGTTCCTAATCTGCTCTGAAGGAAGGGGGCCAGCGGCAGGGCAAACCAGGCAGTGTCTGGCACTTCTGCTTATTTTCAGATAGAGTTTAAGGCAGGAGTCCAGACCTAGAGGGTGTTTTAAAATACTGATCTTAAATTTCTACAGTACTTTTCTTCTTGGGAGGATATAATGGTGCTTTACACGCTGTGGCCATAATTCTACACTGAATTTATTCAGATTTCATGTATGAAAACAAGAATGAATTTTATGAGGATTGGGGCTAGAGATCATCATGGCCACTGCTAAAGTTGCTGTTTAATGGTACGGAGAAGGAAATCCTACATGACTTCTTATTCTAGAAAACCTGCCAAAAAATAACCATGCAAAATGGAACTGGCACCTCTTCACTTCTGAAAAGTGCCAAGTGATAATTAGTGATTTCAAATGTCAGAAACTCCATTTAATATCTTTCCTGGAAGACTAGCAACACCATGCCTGATTTAATCAGCAAGAACAACTTCCTTGTCCGAGCCATCACCTGCCAACCCTAACAGTGTTTCTTTAGGACCCTACCTGCTCACACATCATTTCCTATATACAAGACCTGGCAAAAGCACAATGTGCCTGAGGCTACGACTGCACACAGCTGGTAAATAGAGGCTTTCTGACCTACTGGTAACTCAAAATGGCCCAAATCATCCCTCCAGTCATGTCTTTGTAGACATTACCTGTTGCTGACTAATATTCTGCCAAAGA
This sequence comes from Urocolius indicus, assembly GCA_013401255.1. Lineage (NCBI taxonomy): Eukaryota > Metazoa > Chordata > Aves > Coliiformes > Coliidae > Urocolius > Urocolius indicus. Next base: position 146,636 of record WBNH01011000.1, read on the forward strand.
AGTAATCATCAAGTAATAACAAGAACCACCTCTGATCCTGCAAGTTGCTTCCTACCAAGTATGTACAACCAGAGGACTCCCAAATCTCATCTACAGTATGAGATACCGAGATGCATGTTTATGCTACTGAACTCAATAAGCAAAAAGCTTAGCAATTCTAGCCTGTTTTTACACATTTAGTCTACATTATAAGGCAATGAAAAGAGATGACTTTTATCAATGAAGCAATCTATGTGTTTTCATGTTACTTGGTGCAAGTCTGCTGGATGGTTAGTTTTTCTTCTGATCTCAGTGAACTGTCTTTGAAGCTTTCCTATTTATGAGAGAGAGAAAAAGGTCCCACTTCACTGGGCAATGACTTTAATTTATATGCAACTTTCTTCCTTGTTTTGTCAAGCTCAGACAAGGGTAACAGGTTAATTGCTGGTTTTACTGGTATAACAGATGCCAATTATAAGGTATGTGCCCCTCACTACAAGGAAGACATTAAGGTGCTGGAGCATGTCCAGAAACAGACAACAAAGATGGTGAAGGGTCTGGAGAACAAATCTGATGGGGAGGAGTTGAGGGAGCTGAGAGTGTTTAGCCTAAGGAAAAGGAGGCTGAGAGGAGATATGATCCCTCTCTACAACTGCCTGAAGAGGAGCTGTAGTGAGGTGAGGATCGATCTCTTCTCTCCAGTAATGAATTATAGGATATGAGGAAACGGGCTCAAGTTGCGCCAGGGAAGGTTTAGATTGGACTTTTTCAATGAGAGGGTTATTAAGTATAGGAACTGGCTGTCCAGGGATGTGGTGGAGTCACCATCCCTAGAGATATTTAAAAGATGCAGAGATGAGGTGCTGAGGGACATGGTTGAGTTTAATGATGGGCTTGGCAGTGTGAGGTGAGTGGTTGGGCTTGATGATCTTAAAGGTCTTTTTCAATTGTAATGATTCTAAGAAACTTTTATGCTTTAGTTAAGTGAAAAAACCAACTCACTACACTCTGCTATACAAAATAAGGATTAGTTGCAATACCCCAGGTAAAATAAAACAACAAAAGAAAAAAGATACTGAAAATGATAGAGACACCTTGCTACCGTGAGTCAGCACAGAGCTAGCATGCCAGCTCTGAGACAAAGCTGAAAAGCCCTGCCTGATCTGAGCCAACTCCTCAGCTCTCATTATGCTGAGCTTACGTGCTCAGCCTTCACACTGGTCCTGTGCATTAACTGTGTGTGAGTAAATCCTTCTGGACCTTGGGGCTATGGGGGCTCTCCAAGCACTCCGCTGGTTTGGAGCCAGCCTCAGCCGTATTTATGGGTTCCAGCTGTGCCAAAGCCACCGCTGACCCCACGATCAGTGTGGTGGTTACAGCACAGGTCTTCCCGTGTCCTGTGGGAAACACAAGTACCTTGTGAGCCACCTCACTCACACCTGTAACATTGTTATAGCCTGAAAGAATCCGCAGAGCTACACACTAGTGTAATAAGCTTACTAATGGAGTTGGCAGACAAGAAAAAGAAAATGTGTAGGATTTAGCGTTTTGTTTTGTTTTTTTCTTTAAATCTGGAAACACTTGGCAGATGCAATTAACCTTGTGTGGTCATCTCTTCCCACGGCTTCACACGGCTGCAGAATGTTCTCATCCAAAGTGCTTATTCGGTGCAAAGTTTCTCTTCAGAGAGTTTTCTTCCAATCCCCCTCCCCTCTTCAAGTGGTCTTAAAGAAAGGACTGGACTTCAAATGACCCTTGAATGCTGCTGCTTAGTTTCACAGCAGGATGCATCAACTGCTTCATCAAATAAGTCTCAAGTAGACAGGTTTGTTGATTGGGAAAGCAAAGTCTCAAACTGAGGGTAAAGGGTATGTCACAAATATTAGTGTAAGTACAGTGAAGGCCTTATATCCTTGCAGAGAGCAGTGTTTGCCCTAGGCTAAAGTCTGTGCTAATATTTTGAATTTATATCACATCTCCTCAGCCGATCTTACGGGAAAAAGGCCGATTGGATTTTATAGCTCAACAGCTAATAGGATTCTACAGGATTTGATAAAGAAAGAAACTGCGGTTATAGGTTTAACTACCCTGTAACAAGAAATGTAGAGCTGTGTTAAATTTCAATATTTTATAAGATATTTGCACTGAAAATACAGCTACAAATCCGTGTTATATGTTAATAATTTAAAACTGAATACCTGGACGCATAGCTGCACTTGAAGCTCATACTGAGAAAAATAAGATATCCTATAATTTTATAGCCTAAATCTCTGACATCTGCAGTATCTTCTGCTCCAAGTGTTCCCTTGGCTTTGGAAATTTGGATTCAGAGAAAGAAGAAAATTAGGACTCTGCAAAAGCTTAACCCAGAACCAAGGTAGATCAAAATGAATTTAGGCACTGCTGCTTACAGAAATATCCACTGATGTGTAAAGCAGTCTAATAGACTCTGGGTTGATATTGCCAGTTATCCCCTCTACAGCATCCAGACTCTCCTCAAGCATGTGTGAGCCTCCTTTTTTTTTAATACCAGACAGGAGTATGGCAGCCCAAGCTTCTGCCCTGAAACAGAGCTCCCACAGGCAGCCAGCTCTGTAGCTGCCCAGGGATGAGTGCGAACACCACAGCGCACCAAGTATGTGGTGTTCTTACCAAACCACTTTTGAGAACTCAACTGAACTACCAGAGAAGGAAAGAATCAGTAACAATTTGTACACTGGCCCAGGGGTGAGATTGACTGGAAAGGAAACAAAACCTTGAAGGAAGCATGAGAAGGACCACAAAGTCCCAGGCAGACTAGTTACTGAAGCATGGATTGAGCCCAGTTGATTTTGACAACTCTCTCTCTGCAAACAAGACCTTTAGAAAAGCTAGATCCCTCCTGATGAACTGACTGGGATGAAAACAGCTGCTCTGCAATTTGGACCTTGCCAGAGAAGAGCTAGATAAGTGTATGACAAAGACTATATCTGATCCTAGAGAGATCTGACAAGTCAGGCTCAGGAGCCAGAAGCTGTTTGTGACGGCAGCAAAAAAATACAGCTCAACTACAACCTTGGAATCAACAGGCTTGCTGAGCCAGGCATCGTCTCCTAGATAACAATCTAACAAGAAATTGTCTCCCCAACTCCCTCCCTTCCTCACCTCCTCCATGTGTGCATCCCTTTGATGTACAGCTGCAAGGGCTGTCCAGGTGCAATCTGTTTTATTGAGTAATATGCATCTAACTTTGTAAAATAGTCTTAAGACTTCACATGAACCTGGGTTCAACCTTTCATGTCTATGAGTTTCAGCTCCTGATAGGGAAGTTCAGTAGCTGCTCGCTGAGCACGTCTCCTCATTTGGAAGGCCCTGTCCCTCCCTCTTGAGCTTGCAGGCACTAGAGTGAAGATGAGGTGAAGGGCAACCCAGCATCTTTCTACAAGAAAAGGCTGGTCAGGAAGCTGGTCCTCGGGGGAGGGAAGGTAATTAAATGTGAGTTTGCAGGGGATTCACTCACTTGCAGTTTCTCTGAACCAAACCTGTGGGGTTCTTGCCTGTGAACAGAGGACTGCAGGGAGGGAGGGGGCTGGGGTTTTTTTATGTGCTGGCTGCTATGTTCTGGGCCATCGCACACAGATGTGCTTCTCTATTACTCAGCTTCTGAGTGAGACCAGACTGTTCATCCTGGCTCTGACTTCTTCTTTGCACAAGTCCAGCCATGTGCTGTGTAGTTGGTTTGGATGATTCCCTTCTCTTCACCACGTAAGGACAAGTCTGTTTAAACCTGCCTCCACCCCCAGGAGTAGGTGTCTGGAGTGCACTGCTGGGCAGACACCCAAGACAGCTCTCAACAATCTAGACTGAGCCTCGAGAGCAACATAACCACTTTTCGTTTGGCAATTGGGATCAACACAACCACTCTGCCAAGCTAATCCTGCTTCCAAGGAAGCCTAATTAACCCAAAAAGGCATCACACCAGCGTCATCACCTGGCTCTCGATTGCTAAACAAGCACCTCCGGGGCTCACCTGGGCATTTCCAAGAAATGCTGCTCTGCACCACAGAAGCTGCACGCCGTAGCACCCCACCTGCTGCTGCCCACAGCTAAAAACTCCTACCTGAGGCTCAGGCAGAGATGTACGTGCCATCCCACCCACCCCAATACACACACCCAGCAAGACAGACAGCAGCCAGAGACACTGAGTACAGCTCAGAGGTGCAAAAAGATAATAAGACAGACATAGTAGGAGGTCATTATAACACACCCAATTGCCCAGTGCTCATGACTGTTTTGCTCACTGGAGCTATTCTTCTCTGTCCACACATACCTCTCCCTGGCCTTTGACCCTCAATCAGTGCCAGTAGTAGAGAAACATCTGACCCTAAAGCCAAGTGCGAGCCCCACACAGCATGTACAAAGGAGCAAGAAACACCCACTCCCCTCTTCCTTTGCCAAGGAGTCAGCAGATCCTGGATTCCATCTACAGGGTTTTTTTTTCTTCTCAGCACACACACAAGGAGCAATTTCCAATATACAGGCTCATTACGCTCCAGTGGAGCATACGATAAAGTAAAGGTAAGCAGCAGCCAGAGGACTGACTGCACACAGCAGCCAATGATGGGGAAGCTGTTCTCAGCTTACAAAATCGACTCAGACACTTCCAGAAATTCACATCAGATATCCACCCTCTCTGAATGGATAATAAATACTTCTGACCCAATAATCCAAGTGTTATCTGTGTTCCAACTACCAAATCATACAATACAGCTACACACCTGATGTAATTTTAATAACATAAGACCACAAAGAGCAATGGAGCACAATGGCGAAAGCAGACAAGGGAACATTGATTTTCAGATTGCATTCCACTATAAACATCAAACTGCTGGTGGTTTATCTGAAATATAAGCAGACCTAAGTAGAGCAAAGGAGGCTAAAGTTCACGTGTTTGGGCTGAACGGTGCTTAATGTGCCAACCCCAGTGAATCCTGCAGGCAAGCTGCCTCTGCCAGCCATAAACAGAAATTCTTCATTCGGGATCAATACAACTTCAGCTACAGTTGTACTAATTGTAGTAACTGAATTTTGACAATGCTCGTGTACGTGTTATGCAGCACAGGCTCCTGCCTACAGGGGGGCATTTAAACTTCTGTTAGCACAGATAATCATATCTTAAGGCCTTGACCAAACTCCCCATGCTCACGTAACGTAAGTTTTAACACTCTGAATGCCTTCAGCTTTCACTGACTTCTTGTAGTCTCAGGAAGCGCTTCAAGAACAGCCCCTGGGGAACAGGTCCATAGGACAAGGAGGCTCACTGATTGCTTTCACTGTCATTTACTTTGGTTATCAACCAGCTGTAATCACCTGATGTCAGCTATAACCTGACATCAGCTGATTTATTCCTTTTTACAACCAGGAAACCACAAGTACCATTTTCTACGCTGTAGTTTGACTTCATACAAGTCAGATAAGGAATTTGAGGGTTTTTTTCAGACCTACTTTCCATCTAACATATTTGGGAGCACACATACTATATTTCTTTGGCTAAACCATAAAGCACTAATCCCTGTCCCCATTCAGAATGCATAGGATTCCAAACCACACCCAAATGGCACTGGGATTAGCCAAATGTTTAAATGTTAACCTACCTCTCAACAGGTGGGTTGGACATATCTGAATTCCTAGACCTAACTTAGCATGAGCTAAGATACATGGGTGCATCTTCTTGTGAAGATGAGTTCAAACAATATAACTTGAAAAGGGCTAAGACAGGAACATTAAAGAAGACATCAGCCCTGGATGCAGGGAGAGCTCTCTAGAGATGAATTCTGTATCTACTGATGCACTGCATGCTGCACAGGTTCTGCTCTAAGCATCTGTGGCTGCTGCTGTCAAAAGCAGACACCAAGAGAAATGAGGCTTTACTGTGATAGGTCTAGTGAATGACACAGAAGGCAACTTCTAAACTCTGATGGCTTTGATGGCTATCAGTTTTGACCCTGTGTCACTGCAGACAATAGTCAACTTCCCTTCTTTATTGGCACACTGAACAAACATGCGAGAGCCCTCATTCTGTCTGGAACAGCAAAATCTGCAGCTAGATCTCTGCTGAAAGTCATTACAGTACAGTATTGCTGTAATGCACAGGTTTCCCAAGAAATTCAGTGGCCACAGAAAGGAAGTGACTGGAAAGGTACAGACTCCAAGGGGATGGCAGGTACTCCCTTTCACCAGTCTGTGGAAGAATCTCCCTGATTGGAGTAGAAATAGGATCCTGAAGACAGATGATTCAGTTACCTAGCCGATAAAAACAAGATATTGCTATTGCTATCACATTGGTACCAATCATAACATTCCCTGATTCTTTCAGAAGCTTTTCAAGCACCATTTGGGGCTCAGTGAGCCTTACTTCACCATCACTGCCTCTCTGAAGTGCTAACGAAACATTTACCAGTATGCAAATACTTACAATTGTGAGTTTACACAGGAAGGGAAGATGCTTCTAGACTACTGTCTATTTTTCTTTGGCAGAAATACAGAGCTGGTCACATTTTAGAAAGTATTTAAAGCCTAGTATTTTTCAAAGAACAGGAGCCTCTACAAAATAAAGAAAGAAATGGAGCTTGAATCTCTACTGGACACCTCCAATTTCACACTGGTGCAACAATATCAAACAAATGGCCAAGAATGATTCACAGTCTGGAAAACAGGCTTTTCTGGGTAAGATTTAGAGAATTCAATCTTGTTAGCTTATCAAAGAGCAGGTTAAGAAGAGATTTGATCACAGTCTGTAGGTACCTACACAATATCTGGTATCTGATCCCAGGCAGTTCTTTTATCTGGCAGATCAAAGAGCTAGAAAGTGAAATTAGACAAACAAACTGGAAAAAGCAGACTTTTTACCTAGCCTTTCAACCTGTGATGTCATAGAATGTTCATTTCTTCCATGTTCTAAGTTTGAATTTCGTCCTGCTATAGGCTAGCACAGTCACGTATTATTTGACTTAATGCTGGAATTAGCAGGTGAAATTGCACGTCCTATAGTTTAACAGAAAATCAGACTTGATGCTCACAGGCCATTCTGACTTTAAAAAATAAAAATAAATATGAAATAAAGTTATACAAACGTGCAATGTAATAGTGCCACTGATCAAACTACTTTTTTGTTACATTTAGAATAAATTTCTGCAACAAAAGCTGTGCTGGTTACGAAACAGAAGGTAAAAGCTTTTTTCACCTTGTCTATTAGGAAGTTGGTTCTCTTGCTCCTTACGCTCATGACATTTATTTTGAGGTAAAGTAAGGAGGTTTGGGCATTGTTTGGGTGGATCTCTTGTTATTCTTAATGTCTTCTATAATTAATATTGAGCCATCTTCAAAACTCATACATATGGAAAAAGCCCGTTCATAACCATGAAGCTCTTCAGCCTTTAGCCTGGAACGCAGCTGACCTTTCCTTACTCAGCTGTTACAGTTTCTTAGCTTCCAGAAATGTATATTTACTCTTTTTTCATTTGGAAATGTTCCATTCACAGTGTGCTAGGGAATTTCACTCAAAGTAACACATGCTTCACAGATTACCAGGCTCTTAAAAATACACTTGTCTTCTCTTTATGGGCCTGGTCTATTAAAAAGAAGTTAACAGAAAGATACCTATTAGCTTCTGTGGGTATTGGATTGAGGCCTAAATTATTGCTAGTACTGAATATGCACAGTCAGAAAGTATTTCAGAAAACATGTGTTATATATTGCTCTCTGAGTCTAAAGCGTATTTCCCTGAGATCCTTTCCAAACTGCAGTGACTAGCTCTGAAGAAGACATCTGTTCTCCCACAGAGTATCTCTCTCTAACGATGGGCAGGAACCAGGATTCCCTCTGTACTCACACTGGGTTTTTATATCGCTTATCTCAGGCTTTACGCCCTCCACACACATACATGCAGCTCTTCTATACACCAAGTCCTCTCCTCATTCTGCACTGTCAGCTTCTCCATTCTAGGCCATTAACAGGCACAGTACTTGCAGCTCAGAAAAACCAAACTGTTAGTGAACCACCGATTTTGGTATCATCGTCACATTCTTCTAAGCAGCCACAGCATTACTCCCCATAGACTCACCACAGCTGCATACATACATCAAATGCACCTTGTGAGCTGAGGAGAAAAGTCTTAATGGATCGAACAACTGCATGTGATGTACAAAGTACATTCTGCAGACTCCTAAACATTTCCCTGGCAAGACCATCAGTTGGCTCGCCAGCTCATTACAGAATGCTAATTACATCCCATCAAGTGACCTGAAACTGCTGAACGGCACTCAGTTATGTACGCTTTCATGGGAAACACCAGAAAGCTAAACCTCTCCAGAGCTGGCTTAGAAAAGATTAGTTTAGGGAGACGTCTGTTCCTTGTCAAAAAATTCCTTCGATTTCTTTCTTTCATGTTGTACACAGACAGATCATTATTGGCTTGAAATTGCAGAATCCATTTCTTCCCCTTAAGAAAATCCATGGTAAGTCTTACTGGGTTAAACTAGTAATTTAAAAAAAAAAATAAATGAAAACAGGCAGAAGTGGGTTTCTGAAGATAAACAGAGGTTTAAAAAATAGTTTTAGTTTTAAATGGAAGCAGGAGCACAGGAACAGAGAGCCGAATTTTTCAAACTAAGTGAAACCAGAATTTGAAATCCAGTTGTGTGCAAACTAGACTGCTCAACCACTCCTACTTATTTCAGTCACCTCCCCCAATTCCTCACTACTGCAAAGCCCACTTATTGCCTCTTCTCTTCAATTAGGCATCTATCCCACAAGGTGTTTATTGCAGCAGTGTCCCATTCACTGCAACAGGGCATGAGGTCTAGCCGTACGGAGCACTTTGCCATCTGCTCAGGGCTGGGTCTGACTTGCATTGCGTGTTTGAAAAGCATCCCATATGCCGAAGCCCCACTGCTAACAGAGGCCTCTCAGGCAAGGCAGAACAGGAGCCTGTTTAGATATTAGTACAAAAAATTAAAATTACAGATTTCTTCCAACTCCAAGCAGGTTCTTCATTCCTACAGGTCTCCCATGACTTTCCTCAACTGGTTTTAAAGCTCTCCTGAAGGAGATAAGTGTCTGTATTTACAAACAGGGAAACTGCAGGGGAAAAACTGCTAGCAGAGCCAGAAATAGTACATCAACTCCCCAGTTCCAGGCCAGTGCCAAATACACTAGGCTACACTTGTCTTTCAGGAAGTGGCTATGGTCAACTAACTGCTGCATTAGTACTTCTGAATGTGCTGGGTTTACTTTAAATGTCTTCTACTTGGGGAGAAAGAACAAGATAACTTGTGCATAAAATATGCTAGCATGCATTTCTGATTTGATGTCTGTAATATCCTGCATGCTTTATGCTAGAGAGAAAGAAGAAAAAAAAGCTTCAGGATACTATCTGCTTCTACCACACTGCTGAAATGGCAGAGGATAAAGACATGCATGGGGGAGTCGGGGACTGATTCGCAAACATGTCCTATCTGTTCCAGTTCTGGTTGTATTAACAGCGAGGCTCCTGTGGGTTATCTCTGCTGGGTATGCTTAATGCCAGTTTAGGGAAAGGTAAGCTATTCATTCCCAACTCCTGATGAAGCTCCTGCCTTACCAACATTGCTGTGACCCTGCTGAAAATGCCAGAGACACATCTGAGCTACAGAGTTTAGAGATAAACTTGCCAATGGGAAGAGAGAAGACAGACACCTCTCAAATCTGCCCACTCATCAAGTCTCTTTTTCCCTGAAATTTTTGATTCTGCCCATCTCAAAGATGCATTTTTGACTACTGCAGCATTTGAGCTCTGCTCTCCTCACAGCGTGTGAGCTGTCTGACCCCAGCGGCCCAGAGCTGATCAGGGTGACAAGTGACATCTGGCAAACAGTGACAAGAGAGAATAACTGCAGAGCTAAGATATGCCAAAGAGGATTCTGGAAGATAGAGCTGTGCCCTTAACTGGAACAGTAACACTTAGGTCCACAGATACTCACTGTTGGAATTTGATCATATACCCAGATTCTGAGGAACAGACTGGGACCAAAGCCAAAGAAAGGAACCTAGATAAGAAATATGAGGAAAGTAGGAGTTGCCTTTTAGAAGAGACATATTCAGTTGATCTCCACAGTCTAGGCAACTATACAAAGTGCTCCAGACTTTTTTATATTTTGGTTTCATTCAAATAAATCTAGTTAATTTAGGCAAATGGTGAAGAACACTCATCTAGAGACAAGAATGCAGTCCATCCCTAAAGGCTCAAGAATTGCTTGCAAAGCCTCTGCTTTGCAGGAAAAGAATTAGAGGGTCGGAGCAAACAAGGAACTCAACATGAGCTCCCTGTGCAGTGGGATCAGCAAAGCCATACATCAACAGCAAATGGAGAGCTGAAGTAGAAAGGTCATTTAACTTCAGTTGAAATAGTATATACCCTAACTCAGTTCATGCGTACTAAAACAGCAAGGAGCATGCACACCACCTAAGAGGGCAGTAACCCCAACACAGCTAAAGCCCAAAGAAAATATGGGAACACAGATTTGACATTTACCAGCCAGAGAGAACCTAGTGAAAATGGTGAGGACAGCTTTGTATTTTCTGAACTGTCCCAGGAGGGTGGAAGATGGGGAGCAGCAGTACCGTGGGAACGTGCTCTACATTTCTGAGCAATACAACAGAACGTGCTTCGAACTTTGGCACTTGCAGACTTCTCGTTTCCTCTGCTCTAGCAATTAATACAGGGGATATGCCTGACACATTGGATCACACGACAGGAAAAAGGTCTGGAGTCTTCTGGGAAGCACACACCCATGCTGGAGTGTAACACTGTGCTGACCCTGTGCTCCAGGCACAGCCCCTTGGAGAGCTGAAGGATCTTCAATAGGGGCTTATGGAATGGTCACAATGGACAGAGGTGACAGTACTCCATAGCATGGAGATGATGGGCGGCTCTCAGGGATTAAAGGAGCTCTCTGTAGATATTCAGCCAATACAGATGTGACCAGTACAGACCATGCTCCTTACTGGTCCAAGTATTTTCTCGCACAGCACATAAAATGTTTACATCTCCAACTTAGCAATGTTTAAACACTTACACCTAAACACGTGCTATGAAGCAGAAATAGTCTTAGCTTTCCCTCATTCACAGAGCCATCTCTCTGTGGCCTGGAAAGCCCACAGTGATGGTGCAAAATTGAAAAACTGCTAGCACAGTTTGCTGCAAGCCTGTGCAAATGCACCCAGGATACATACATATTCCATGCAGGGGAGGGCTAGCTAAGCTACCCTTGCTGCTCTTGCATACTAAGTGAGGCTTTGCAGTGCCACCAAAGAGAATGTACAAGGTGTCTATTTGCACAGACAAACACAATAATCAGATTCAATTATCCTCTATGGATGGCTCTGAAACAAAATGCTAACACACTAAACAGTGTTTTAATGAGAGAGTCTCATTCTTGAAGACATGGTTTGAAGACATCAATTTATATAACAGAATAAACAGGGACAGTCTTGTCTGCCTAACTGGAAAATGAGCCATCATGCCTAAAATGTTCAGAATTGGAATATGGCTTCACTTGCTATGCAGTTTTCAATGTCTTTTTCCTTTGCTTGGCTTTGGTCTGTTGTCTGACAATGCAAGACGTAAAAAAGACATTTCTACTGGCAGCCCCTAACATACATCATATTCCAAAAACATTCAGCCCTTTGAGCTTAGAATAAGCTGAAGATTTAAAATGCAGCTCAGTCACCTAAGTGATGGTATTTACAATTCAATATCGCAATATAGACTAGCCAGGTTCAATGTTGGCTCTGTCACTGGTACCTGCTCAGTCCCTCAGCTTCTGATCCCCAGGTGATCATCTTGAAAATGGGAGTTCAAAACTGGAGTTCACGGTAAGTCTTCAACGACATGGTTTATGTATGTGCGACAGTAAGTTCAAGAGGGTACTGAGAATTTAAGGCAACTATAACAATACCACTCTGTGGATCTTGCTCTGGATTCAACTTTTTTTTGCTAGATTAATAAGAATAACATGCCACCCTTGGTAGAGAAAAACCTGTCCCAGAGTCTTGGGTTTAGTTTCCAACATTTCAGCTTGGTCTTGCCCTTAGTTTAAATCCTCAAGGAAGAATGTTCAGCATTTGATTGAAACCCCTGATGCAAGGAGTTCACCTTACTAATCGAAGAAAAGTGATTATCTGCTCTTTTTTGAGAAGGAAAATGACTGTTCCTAGAAAAGAGATCACAAATGCCAATGTGCATTTTCTATAGAATTATAAATTGTATTTCACAGTTCCAGATAAAAATTAATGACCTTTGCAGTCTGGAGAATGCTCCAACTGGGATCACTTTTTCTTTTATTTCTATGCCTTACAACACAGACACAGAGTAAAATGTCTTCACAGATATAATTGTGTTATGTCACGATACTAGACAGACACGGCACTGAGACCAGACAGTAATTTACTCAGTAAGGCTCTGATCCAGTTTCCATTGAAATCCATGTAAAGGTTTCCTCTGACTTGAATGGCTATTGACTGGATCAATCTTTTTGTCTTCATAGCTGGAACATGGCAGTTTTCCCTTATTGTTCTCTGACCTTGCTTTCTCGTTAAACTTTACTCAAGGGATTCATAAGATACAGAATACTGTATACAGAAGATAACTCCAGACTTTTATTCTACCCAGTTGTTTCTAAATAGAGCAGTGACAAGCAGGGGAACATACTTCTTTTCCTACCATGCAGTCTGCAGGCCATCATGAGAATGTCAAGTTTTACTTTATGCAAGGTACTATCTTGCACGTAATATCCAGATCCCATCCCCTACAAAGTCATGCAAATATATGCAATGGAGTTAACTCAGGATGATTTGAACTGTAACACTGCTGGGGTTTGCTGACATTCACTTGAATTGGACGCTTAAATGCATGTAACAAAAGTTTGGCTGTTTGTGCTCTTTTATTGAACTCTGCTGGGTCATCCAGTCTCTTGTTCTCGCACACAACCACATCATTGATCCCTTTCATAAACAACCATGATCCACATTAAACATGTTCTCCCTTTCAAAAGCTGTGACAGAAGCTTGTCCCTCACTTCTCTAGTGGCTAGAATGTTAGTTTCCAGTATGAACTTCCTCACAACCAACATATGCATATTTAATTCTGTGCCAGCCTTTAGCTGAAACAGTGCTTCTTCTTCCCTGCTATTAACACCCACGATATATTATTTATGAACATTCATATCCCCTTTCTACCTCAGCTTTGCTGGGCTAAGCAAGACAGGCTGTTTTTGTTTCCTCTCTAATGATGGCTCTTTACTCCGTTAAGAATATTTTGCACCCTGCAATACTTTAAAGTACTTGCAAAGCTTTAGGGAATTAATTACGTTTTACAGCCAGATTAGGCCATGATGACCCACTGAATTACCCTGAGTACAGAATGCCACCCATAATTCCTGCATTTTGGCCATAATTTCTGGTTGAACTAGGGTGCATATTGAACAGGCAGCAGAAAAACAAATCCATAATACTCTAATGCATCAAGCCCCAATTGTGCTCAGGTACCAAAATGATCAGAGACTCCGTAAAGGACGAACAGAGGATAGAGCAGTAAAAACCAGAGGCCATGAAAAATGCTGCATTGTTTTAACAAATACAAGTTCTGTGCCATGGTGAGCATCACAAAGTGCTTTCAAAGTTAAAGTATAAACTTGCAAATCATCTACCATTTATAACAATATCGAGTTTAAGGCCTCTAGAAACAGTTTCACTTGGTTTGATTTCTATGCAAAGTTTTAAAAATCATTCCAGGAGTGCGGAGAGAAAACAACAAAGAAGAAAACACAGAGGTGGAAAGGGAAATTGATTCAAGATAAAAGCAAAACTGGCTTTGAGTCTTTGGTTTGAAACAAAAAAAATATACGGAAGTCATGGTGGTTGAGTGTTACGTTCCATTTTGTAAATGATTATGTAATGTAACAATAGGTCTTCACATAGTAGAGTATGTTCATCAGCTTGACTGCTAGATCTTCAGTTGGTGCAGATCACAAGCATGCAGAAAAGTCCCATCAGGATCTGAGACACTCCCGGACTGGTCCTTTCAAAAAGAACTGAGACATCCCTGGGAGCCTCATGCTCCTTTATTCTAATGACTCCAGTCATCTGTCCTGAAGGTTCACTCCTACTGCAAAGTGCCTTCTTCGATTCAAGATTGCTTTGAAGCAAGGGGAACTATTTGCAGATGAGGTAATAATTTTGTATGAGCAAATACAGCACAACCTGTGGCTTTGCTTTATGAGTTCCTGAGCACCCACAGCTTCCATTAGCTTTCTCTGAAGCTCAGTCTTCAAAAGCAGAGCTGGCATGCCCTCAGGGTCTGATTTTTCCCCAACCCCAGAAGCACTGAAAACTAAAGCATAAGGGCTATCAAAGGAGTGTATGAAAATATACTAGACTGTATAGTGTGCATTAAATTAGTACTAAATGTGTATCTTGTCTAGTGCTCCCTGCAGCTGGTCTGCCAGTGAGACACCAACCAGGACAGCTCTACAACTGGAAAAGCAGATGGGCTGTGTTATTTTCATGACAAAGAACTAGATAAGGTCTTACTGCTCACAGGTCCATGAACATATGCTTCCCCAGGACTGATACTTTGTGAGCTAAAAAAGGCAATGCACTGGATAAACCTGTGAAGGTGTTCTAGGCTGAAAAAACAGGATCTGTGAACATTGGGATTTTTCCATCAGTAGCCACGTAAACACTGAGGCAGCAAGGAACATGAGTATTGTCAAGTCTGAATCCACAACTGTCCTGTGATGCCTGAATTTAATTTCCAGTAAGCCTACTCTTTACAAGGACACCATTTTTTTTCCAGTTTTCTGTGGCTCTATTTTTTAGGCCTTAGTATTTTGAGAGAGAGGAAAAAAGCACTGTTTTAGAAACAGTATATCCTACAGATTTAGAGGATATATCTTAGACATATCAAAGATATGAACTGAGCCCATCATTTTTACCTCCTCACCTGCACAGGCTTTTGTAAATATCGTGGCCATCATCCTAGATTTTTTTCTGAAAACAATGGTGCTTTAAGACCTGGCCATCCCTTCTTGCAATCAGCTTAATTAAAAGCTTCATTAAATGAACTGTTTCATTTTGTACTGAAACAAATTAGGAATACTTACATGATCAGTCAGCTGAGCAGCAGATAATGAACAGCTGAGAGACAGTAAAAACCTAAATCAGTACAGCTGTTTAAAAGGCATGGGCATGACTGTCGTTCAAAATTTGCCATATCCTTGTGAAATAGATAAATATGCTTAATAGATACACCCCTCCCACACCTAGATTTCCTAATTACCCAAGTGTGGTATGATGCAGCCATACGGGATTCAGGACAGAGCTGAGGGCAAAAACCAAAGTCTTCCTTTACTGCACTCATTTCTCAGCTATCTCACCCCAGGGTACTGGCAGTAGCAACGTGCAGGTTCTCTCTTTATCAGAACTCCCTCTAGCCAGTTCCTCTTAATAAACACTGGAATTTCATTTTTGTTTACAAACAGCTGTGAGGCTGATTTTATTGCTGTCCATAAAAGCAAATGCACGTGCAAACAAAAAAAAACCCAACAAAACAAACCAACTTAGGCAAAGAAATATGACAGAGGAAGACCTAGCAGTTCCATGAAGGCTCACGTACCTATGCTTTGGCATGAGTGTCCACACAACTGACTCACTGAAGCCTCTCCTTGTTTACCAAACACTTCTGCCAGTCACTCAAGCTGTTGACAGACTCACCTGTGACTTGCCTGTACTACACCATTGGCCACCAACAGATGACAGCCATGCAAAACTGCAATGAATTATCCTCAAGCAACTCTAAAACTGAATTTTGTCTGCATAAAAGCCTATATGAACACTTAAAGTAAGAAACAAATATAATAAGATTCAAATGCTTATGTGAAGACAAAAACAGAGCTATATGTGCTGAAAGTATTTGCTGTGGCTTAAATAAGAGATACAGAACCAGGAAGAAGCTGCCTGTTCAGCACGAGCCACTGATTTATGGATACAGTGGTCTAAGTAATACATTATATTTCCTAAAAGGGTCGTCTCACCCCATCTACTGAAGCAGGTAATACAAGCTGATATCGCCCATAAGAACAGATGCTCTATATATATGTACATACAGATGCACATAATAACCTTCAACACAAATCCACCCAAAGACACAGGTGAATGGGTGAGAAACCGAATCTCGTACTTTTTTTCTAATGCAGGAAATCAGACTAAAATTCCTTAATGGAGTTTGTTTTTTTTTGTTTTACAGAGGAAGAGAATCCACGCTGCCAGGATGAGGACATTGCTGTATGCCAAATGTCAGCATGGAGCACATTTTTATAGCCAGCTTCTAAACCCATGAATAAAGAAAAGGGCTTAGCGGAAATACTGACAGAAGTTTAACCATAGTGGGCCAAAGTTAGCCTTGTGTAGATTCAGGCAACTCCACTGATGTTAATGGACTTACACCAAGACTGGAGCTGGCCCAGTGCCTCTTTGCTGGCATAGCTAAAATCTGCAGGCATGACACAGAAAGACCCCAGCCTGGAGGGACGGGATGACTCCTCTGAACCTGTTGAGATTCCTGTTCGTCAGAAAGGACTGCATCAGTTCTTTCATGAATAAGCACCTGCAGATTCATCCATGATCAGCTCTAAATAAACTTGATGCCAGCTTTTCATGGGGCAGTGATCATGGATTACAGTGCTCCTAGTAAACTGTAAAGCTTGAGGGATGATAATGTGCCCCTTGCTGCCAGAAACCTCTGTCAGGCCTCCTTTTGCACACAGTGCTGTACTATGGGGAGCTTTTTAAAAGAAAGACCACACAGGGATTTTGACATCCTGTAAATGGAAAGCTGTAGCTGGTTTCTAAACGTGATGAATCCCATCATGAGGGCCTTAGTTTCAGCAGGGAATGAATGATCAAGCTCAGGGAAAACAATGGTGCATTATCAAATTAATTTCACAGCACGGATCACGTGAGATTCCCCAGAGTCCCTCCAATGCCAAAACACAATCCGATTGTGTAGATCAGCGGCACAACTGCTGTCATCAAGGGAAAATTAACTGGCCAGACTCTTTCCCTGGTGTAACGTCACTTGAATCACTGAGTAGGTCAGTGAGATCCTGCAGTACAGAATTTTATGTGGAATCTGACCAACTTCAGCTTTCGCCAAAAAGTGGATTTTCCAATCTATATCTAGATTAGCAGAATGAGTAATATTGCATTAAATCCTGCTCTGGTGAGGAGCTCCACATAGGCATAAATTTTGTCTATATGGAGTCTCACTGCTTTGAAGTAAGTCATGCTTGCTCCAGTTCATTAATGGAATGACAGCAGGTCACAGCAGGCGACCTCAGAATCCCACACACATACGGAAGTGTAAATACCCATACACAGCCTGACATAGACTGCACCTCTGTCATAATCAAACTGAAAGTGATTTAGGCTACAGTCCTGCAAAGAATTCTGCATGGGCACATCTAGAAATGCATCTCTTGGAACCTTTGTTGAAAAGCTATCCTGAGCAAAGGAGTTTTATCCTAGCAAATGCTGAGTACCTTGAAGTTTGCACACACTGAAATATTCAGCATAGCACAAGATCTTGCAACACTGTGGAAACCAACATGACAGGTACATTAGGGATTTAACTAAAGGCATCCAGAGTTAAATGTATGGTCTGCTACCATGAGCTAAAAGATGAAAACTTTCTGACTGCAACTTCTATGGCTTCATTACAGCCTAAGTCCCTGCAGGTGAGGCAGCCACTCAACAAGAGCTACACAAGCAACTTGTAGCCTCCTTCAGTTCATTTCACCCATTTTTAATTCGTTGGCATTCTCTAATAAAAAGTGATGCTGATGCATACTGCAAAAAATTGGTGATACAGAAGAGAATATAGTGATATCATACATGACACAAGATGTGAAGCAATAAGTTTAATAATGCAAAGGGTAAGACCATGTATTTCAAAATCTGCAATAACATTGTGGATATTACTGTCTGGAAAGGTGATGATAAAGACCTGGGTTTATAACTGCATTCACAAGCACCTGAGCCATTAACAGGGCATAGTTATTAAAGAGACAAACTAAACCACATCATTATATTCAAACACATTTTTCTAGCAGAGGTGGGAAAGCCTTAATGGAGCTGTACAGTTCAGTTCTACTCTGTACCCAAAGAAGAGGAATTCAAACTTGAGTATGTCCAGAGAATAGTTATTCCCACTATCAGACATTTTATGAATCTCATGAGCATAGACTGTTTAGCCTAATAAAACAAAAGCCAAAGAGGGGGATGTTTACTGACTACAAATACATCAAATATAAAAAAAGCTATTTAAGTTAAAATAAAGTGTTCATAGAAAAAAATATAATTTATATAAACTATCTCTGAATAGAATTAGCATACACCTTAGAATATTTCTGACTATGAAAAGATTGAGTTTCTTAAACAGTTTTCCAGTGACAATATAAGGGACAAGACATCAACATGCTTTTAAAATGAGTCTTGTTATATGTATTAAGAACTGCAAAGTATATCACTTTTCAAGAGCAGGGACCAGAGCCAATAGTCTGGAGGTGTCATCCCAGCCTTGCATCTCTGTGGGGACCTTGAGACTCCGTATCCCCGGTGAGGAATCAGAGTCTTACTGTTCTTGGCACTGTACATGGGCTTATCACAAAATTATGGACTCTCGCTCTACTGCAGTTTTTCTACAGTAGAATTCAAAGGGTATCTGATACACTGATAAAACAATCTGACCAAAATTTAAGTCAAGACTACAAGATTTGACGAGAGAATGACTGGAGGGAAGTAGCAGCTGAGGAAGAAAAGACTTCAAACCCAGAAGTGTTAATGCGGGGCACATAAAAACCTAAAACTACAATCAAAGTAGTACCTATGCCTAGACAATTGAAAACAACCACAGTAAACCTTGTGGTAGCATGTTGCCACTTGCCAGATGAAGATAAAAATTGACTCTATGAGTGTTCCTAGCCCATTGCAAATGAGAAGTGAAGCATGTTAACCTAAACAAAACAACCTCCAGCAAGAGTTTTAAGACAAGTGATAACATCTTACTCCAGCTCAGCTCCAACTACAACACATTTGATGTCAGCCTCCACTGCACAGAGAATCAGCCACCAAAAAGCAACTCATTACATTGTGGTCCCACAAAGCAACTAGTCACATCAGCCTACAGCAGGCAACTGCAGTAATAAGCTTTCCCCAACACTTATAAATTCTACATGGTATATGTATTGGTAGGGGTGGAGGGATGGCAATGCATAATTTGTATGACACATTTAAAAAGCTTTAATTAATTCTGTGATCGATGCTCTAAAACTACTGAGTGAAGTTAAGACTTTTTAAAAATTCTTAAATTACATTTGTGAATTAACAAGAGCAAGGCTGAGTAATCACCACTTCATCTTCATGTATAGTTCATTCAGTTCAATTAAGTTCTGCTGTATAACGAAGAAGAGAAAATAGCCAGACAAAGTGGTGTTGGAAGAATCTGGATGACAACTAATACAGTTTACAAAAGAGTAAGAAAAATGGTAGATTTTCCTGAAAGCTTTCAAAGAAAGAGGTTTCCAAGACCCGCCTGGACACGTTCCTATGCGACCTGATCTAGATGGACCTGCTTCTGAAAGGGGGTTGGACTAGATGATCTCTAAAAGTCCTTTACTACCATTCTATGATTCTATGATTTATTAAAGAGGCAAGAGATATACTATTACTTATAGAATATACTATTACTGATAGAATTATCTCACACTCAAGGTGCCAAAGTATTTTGTGAACTATCTTTAGGAGACATTCTACTCCGCCCAGGAATACTGTCACATCTGGAGTGGAAAACAGTGCCTGTTTAACAGCATATTATATAGATGCATAAATATTTTAGAAAGAAGATAAGGGATACTATAACCAATGGAAGTGCTGTGGAGAATTACACGCAAACACAAATACAGGATATCTGGAATGTTCCTTGTAGAGGGAACATTTGGAACCTCTCCTCCTGAAGAGGAGGCAAAATATTCCCTGTAACTTGTTTGACTTTTACCTTACTACCTACCATTGTGGTAGGAGAGAATCGGTGAAAAAAAGAAATAAGAACAAAAGCATTGTCATCAAGGATTAAAACAGATCAATAGAACTTTTACAGGAAAAAAAAATCCTGTCTTAGTTTTTGCTGTGCCTTACTGGCTGGTTTGTTAGTTTACTTGTTACAAGTAAGTTGATAGGCCAAAAAATGAATATGGATCCATATTCTCCAAAGCCATCAATCCTAATTATTTGTATGGAGAAATTTCTCCAAGGACTCTCTCTTTTTGTATAAATGCTCAAGAAAATCAATCAATACATTACTTTTGTTATTTGCCACACAAACATGTGCCCCAGCTGTGGCTGCTTTGGTCCCCCTGGTGACATAGCTTAGTGCCTACTCAAGCAACAGCCCAAAACACCTTTCTCTGGAGATTTATTCTCCTCTGTAACTCACCAGGGTAGCAAGAATACAAATTGCTCCAATTTGCAATCTGTCCAAGACTCAGGAGCTTGAAAGCAAAGAGTGCTGAGGTATGAAATGGATAGATCCTTATCATAAACTATGATAAGACAGTTCAGATATCAGAGTTATTTCTTAAGTTAAAGACAATGACTCCAGCACCATCCTACCCTTTGGCAGAGGAACTCAGCACATGACTATCACCTTCCATTCTGTGCTGAAGATCTGGTTGTATCTGACTTCTCAACTTTTGAGAACCCAGACCATCACACTCCAAGCTGATATCTACAGAATGCTAGTCAGGTCCTCTTTATGCCATGACATAACTAGCAATGCTCCTCCAGGCCGTCAGCAGAGGTGCTGTTGTCACGAATTCCTAGCACCAGGGGTTTGTCTGTACACATGCTGACAGAAGCAACTACTGTGGATCTATCAGCGAGCTCTTTGCCTTCCATGAGTCCACATGAGAAAGGCAAAACCTTTTACACATCCACCTTTCTCAATATGCCAGGCACACCAAGAGGAAGCACACGAAGCAATGCTAACTGAAAAGGAGATGAACACTGTAATATTGTGGTGCACAGGCAGCACAGTCCATTCCTGCAGCAGACACTCGTTTGATTAAAAGTGGTTCTGCTGGCAATTTACTTTTCTTGATCCCACAGAAAAAGAGTTTTAGTCTCCGTTTTAAACTTGACTTCTACTTGCTGCCCTTAGGAAAACCAAGGCCAGATAAATGACTTTCAAAGACAAGACAGTTCCCTTTTTTCTGATTCAGAAAATGATTTTGTCTTGATGAATAATACAGGTTTTATTCGTTTAACTTAACTCAGAGCTACAAAGCACCTCTGCTCTCTCCAGGTAACCAAGGACACATGCATTTTTAACACAACTGTCTCAAAATGAGTTTGGAGGGCAAGCAGTCAAAAAATCCAACCTGTAACTTGGGTAATGAGATATGGAGCCATTTGAAATCACTCAACATGCAGCTCATCCTGCCGCTTCTGCAGATTCAGTTTATTAAAGAGGGCTTCACTGTAAAGTATTTCTCCTTTTTTTTTTTGGTGGGGGAGAACCAAAGCAGTTATGCAACAGCATTATTGTTAGGTGTATCATATACTTCCAGAGCTCCAGAGAAACTTGAGGCTTCTCCAGAAAGTCTAGAGAAACAACATTGGTTACTCCACATCAAAACACAGATCATTTACTCAGAGAAAGTTACAGTCTCCTCTGAGTTTGCTGGATCTAACATCAATTTTGTCTTGATATGACTATTTCTCTCTCATTTTTAACTCCCTCCTTGCACCTACACACCAAACTTCTCCTCTCCACACTCCAACAACTGGTGCTTTTGACATCACATCTCAGCATGTTCCTACATCACTCAACATCTCCGCCATTTGGTTCCTTTGCAAGGCAAATAATCCATCCCCATATCAAAGCAACAAGTAGAAGCAATCTTAAAACTGCACAGGTTTCAGTAATGGAAGACAGCAAGGAACAAGCAAGGTCTTACTGCCAAACAGTGAGGAAAATTAATGAGGCTTTCAAACGCCCAACTGGCAGTCTTAGTGCGTTAAAAGAATGTAAAAGAGGGGAAAGGACCATCTGCCTGCCAACTATGAGTACTCTCTGGCTGGTGCTAAAAACTCCAGTGACTGCTGGGCTTGAAATTCAGGTATTAAAGTTTAAGAGATGTGTTCAAGACTTTTATGAAATTAATGTGATTTACTCCAAAAGACACAGCCAGTGATGCTTTTAGTAGTATTTTTCCTCTAAATGGATTCTCTGGATCTACAGCCATGGTAAAATTTCAGGCTTCCAAAAACCTATTCTTTTTAATTTACAACAAATCATAAAATATATGAAACAGGGGTTGATGTGTAATTCCAGATTGTTGCTTGATCGTTGAGCTGAAATAAAAGAAAATGGTAGCCTAATCATCAAACTGGATGATGGCAAGGATAGTCTAAAAATGAATATTTTCCTCTGAAACCCTTTGGTTCTATGTGCAGATTCAGATCTGACACAGCTAAAAGGAAGGGCTCTGCTAAGTCTTGTTGGTAGATGACCCTTTTTTAAAGATTTGGTGCCATCTGACACAGCAGTAATTAACATTTGATTTCTGAAGGTTTTACAATATCACCTACAAGTGCATTACCCCTAACTCACAGATGGGAAGGGTGAAGTATCTCAGCTACATTTGCAGCATAAATCCACACACACACCCCCACAAACAGTTTAGGGAAAGCATTCTGTTCCTCTGATAAACAAGACTCCATTCAGAAGACATCCTGACTTACCCTGAAAAGCAAAATCACTTTCCTAGGGCTACCACATGAACATATGCTAACAAACACATTTAAAAAGGGGAGTTAGGACTCATTTTGCTCCAAAACTGTGGTGCCACACTTGCAAAGATATCCAGAACTACAGTTTTAGTCAGAATATAGAAGATGCACAAGCAGATTTATCGAAGGACACACTGGAGTTTGAGCTGAGCATTAATTAGTGGCACTGGAAGATACACATCTCCAGAGTGAAACCTGAAGCAGCATAAACAGCAATTTATAAGAATGAAGCTTACACTGATCATTGATCACTGACACAACACAGAGTAACAACAGAGTTATCTACAAATACTGGAAAAGTGTAAAAATCTCAAAAGAGTTAATTGGGAGAAGGGACAAGGAAATTAATGAAAGTTTAAGCTGGCTGTTAGAGCTCACTACTGGTGACAAGGGAGGCAAGAGATGCTTTGTTATTTAAAGACCACAGGAGAAATGTAGGGAACAATCCCACATTAGCAAGGGATGAAATGGATAGGCTGTCAGCCCTTTTCCAATTCTAATTATTCTTCTCAGAGTCAAAAGACCCCCACCATTCTATTTACTATTCTCCATAAATATATCTTACTAAAAGCCAGAGCACAAGTTCTCCCTGTACAGTATGCTGTATCTGTTACCTTGCAATTACTGAAATATCATTCAGTGAAGCCTTATCAGCAGAGATTTTACTTTCAAAATGATGATGAAGATCGCTTTAACTAGAACTTCTCCTTGCACAACAGAGTAATTGCACCATGTTTCTCTGAAACTGAGTGTGCCTGGAAGCTATGCCCAGATGAAGAAAACAGGTTGTGATTAAGATCTGCTGCTATACCTGGAGCCATTCAGAGCTCTGTCTACAAACATTGTTTGCATTCCTAGCAGCTGTAATGCACTTCCAGCTCAGGCTCCAAACTTCAAGACACCTTGCATCAGCCATAGACTAGGTGGACTGGGAGACAATCACACATCTCATACTACTTCTGGAAGAAGACATGAGAAACAAAAGACAAAGTGATTAGTTTTATATTCAGACTGGACAAAAGACGTGCTAAGAGTTGGAAGATTTGGAAGAAGATAGTTATTGCAGGTAGTCCACAAGTAGACGCATTTGATAAAGGGTATTTCCCCAAATGTGGGAAACAAAAACCAAAACTCGGTATCATTCTAGAATTGAAAGTTTAGGTGGGTTGACAGAGAAGAAGGAAACAAGGGCAGGGAAAAGGAATAAAAGGAAGTTTTGTAAGAATTTAACTATCAGCCATGACTTGCCCATGTTCAAAGGGTGACTCCAGGATTCAGAAGAACAACCAAGCATGGGAAGGAAAAGAAGAGAGATTGTGTAAGGATATGTTTTACTCTCACTGGTTTTCTGACTCCTGCCTGAAAGGACTATTTATTTTATCTATCAAATATCCCTAGAGAAACAAATTGTTGTCCAAGATGATCTGGAATTCATAAATACAAGAATACAGAACTGGAAGAGACGATATGAGCAACCAAGTTTTACCCCCAGTCCATTTATGGTGGTGGTGGTGATTAAAAGTGTAAAACTGAAATACCTGTGCTAACACATTCCCAGCTTAGCCAGGCCGAGATGAGGCCTGCTAACTAGCAAGAGCTGCAGGGCTTGCAAAAGCACCAGATGTTTGCCTGATGAATGACTAATCGTGTCCTCACCCTCAGTAAAGTGTTCGAGTGGCACAAAGAGACACATTCTTGGCTTCGTAAACAGCTACTGTTAGCATTCAGTTGAAAATATCATTAGAAGCCCATGTATTTGAGCCCAAGGTTGGAATAGCTGAAAACCCCTCGTTCCCTTAGCACCCCAACCCACCCATCACACAGCTGTAGAGGTTTCCCAGTGAAACACAAACAGCTGTAAACACTGGATTAGGTACAGTTATGAGGACGACAGCAAAGGACAACATCCAAGCAGTGCAGCCTGCAGGGATCGGGCAGAGGGAGGGAAGGGAGCTGCCAGCATCTCATGCCCAGCCAGGCAGAGCCATGCCCCACCGGGAGGGCAGCAGCCCTGTCAGCAGCCGCCGGGCCAGCGGCAGATGGGAGCTTGCCCATTTCTGACAATGCGGATGGGAATCAGGAAAGGAACAGAGGTTACAGGGCAAACAGCATGAGAAAGGTTGGAGCTCAGCCCGTTTCCAGCTCAAAGAGACACATAATTTACCAGCCTGTAAGAGAAGCAATTTGACTAAGTTTGCTCTTGCCTTTGGGGAGATTTCTGACAGAGAAACAGAAGAGACCTGCCCTCCTACATTCAGCAGAGTAGACCTCTAAGGACAGCCTAACACAGCAGCACTTCTCTGCATCAGGAACCCATGAACTCCCGGCTATAAAACACTGTCTTCATTCCCCTTGCCAAAGAGGGCAGCCAAGGCCAAAAGGCTGTTTCTGAGAAGCAGTGGTTTTATGATTATCCCTTGCATTCTTGCTGTCAATAAACAGCCCTTCTCTCTCCATCAGGTATAACACCCACAGTAGAAGACAGGACAAGAGAGGACAAGACAAGAATCTGTTGTTATATAAGTCCTTCCTGATGGGAATAGGATGCCAACCAAGTGTGCTCTAGATTTTTTACTATAACTCCCTGTCAGCCTGCCAAAGGTATTAAATAGCAAATCTGCTTATTTTCAACCATGACCGCAGTTCAGTGCAGCCAAGTGAAAACAGTCCATTGCAGGTGGACAGCATATAAAGCACTACACCCAGCCCCTGGAGAGGGCACCCTGCCCTTAACAATGTGTATTCCAGCTGTACCGAAACAGATGCACAATCCCCATTCAGCTTAAAAAAATACTGGCTTTGGTAGACTCACTAGTTTAAAGGTAAAATATGTTATTGGCTCCAACTTCAGTTGTACAACATTGATATATTCCACCTTCTGTTAAAATACAATCTTGGTAGCTCTCCATGTCTGATGCAGTAATGAAAACCAACCTGCTTCTACAGACCACGAGTCATACTAAATGAGAGAAACTATGAACTGGGCATGCCAGTAGGAGTGAAATGCAGAAACTTCTGTAACAGAAAAGATGTGCACAGTCTTCTGCAATACCTGGTTCAGATTATAAGAGAGGACAAGTATCTTTAACAGAGAGCCTAAGACAAAGCTGATGGAAGGCATTTGAAAGCACCCTCTCCCTTTTATTTCAGTGATCTTTGGATCAGGTCCATAGCAGGAGGCTTGTAGCCAATTCATAGGCTTAAATTCAGGAGGAACAAATACAGTAACTTCTTGAGTAACTTTTAGAGGAGTGGTTCTAAAGGGACAATTTGCTCTCAGCATTTCAGTCCACATCAAAGCTGGCGCCAACTAATCAAAGTGATGGGAACATCAGTGGCAGTTTGACCCTTGCAATATGAACTTGTAGAGGAGAGAACGAAGAGCATCTTCATTTGCAGCCCACTTCAAAGTCAAGTTAGCTAGGGTGACAGGGGAACATGGACCACTGACAAGAGACTCTTGGCAACTATTTTTAATCTCTTAGCTCTGAAAGGAAGCTCAACAATGAGAGCTAGTGTGGATGCCTTAATGCACCAGAGAGGTCTGGCTTTCAGTTCAAATGCTGAGGTTTGAAGGATCATAGCCAACAGCAGCCACAGAGTCAGCAGCTTGTTTCCAGTTCGTGAACTCCACATGCAAGCTGGATTTCCACTCCAGGAAGGGGTGAAGGGAAATAATTCAAGTTATCATGCCTTTAAGGGCTATGGGGTTTTGTTGGTTTGGTTTTTTTTTTTTCCCCATTCAGGCTGGCACATGTCACCAGGGGCAAAGCCAACACTAGACAAACAGTGTGTCAAGTGACTCACCGCTGATCACTGCTTGTTACTGGCAGCACAGGTGTGGAGGAAGCTAAGAACGGGAAATGCAAGCTTCTTGCATCAAAGGAAGCAAGGGTGGCTACTGACAGCTGTTCTGCAAGTAATTTGGGGAATGAAGGGGAAGAGTTAGCAGCAGCAGACTGGTGGGAATCTAGTTTTTCTGCAAGCATTGCTCCAGCAGGGTGGGTTTCAGAGATAATGCTGCCAGTTTGAGCAAGAACATCTTGCTTTAATAGCACACATCTGTCTTTTCTGTTGTTTTGATGAAAGAAATGGTCATTTCAAACGGAAATCACCAAATGAGAGCTGTGCTTTAGACTGAATTTTTCCTATGGATACGACCAATATGCAGAGATGGGAAGCCATTAAAACCACATTGCACTTTTCAGGCAATTCTTTAAAACAATATCTTGATTAATTCTCACAACTCTAGAAAATGCTGTTTGTCTTCTTTGCTTTTTCTTATGCATTATTACTTCAACAGAGAGACCTGATGCTGACTTCCCATTGTTTGCCCAAGGCAATGAGTGAGCTGCTGGTAAGGATGAGCGTAGAAGTTAAAATTCACCAATTCCCAGGTTTCTATTTAAGCAATCACAGCACATGTCTCTCTTTCTCAGTCAATTCATGTCCCTTTCTAACTGTTAACATAGACCAAAGCAGGTGATATTTCTACAGGATTACTTGACTCCAAGCAATATTAATATTTACAATTCTGTAGCTGGCCCAGATTAAGTGTTCCCAGAGCTTTACAAATCCCAGTGACCAAAGTCTCACAGCATCTCTGTGAAGTACTAGTTGTCTTGTAAGGAGGCTGAGTAATGAAGTATGCAGTCTTTATGAGACATGCTCATATTCATATAGTAAGACAGTAACAGGACTTGATGATAGCTATGGATGCCAGGCTGCTCCCAGATATTTCAGGAATGTTCTGAGTCTTCAATCCATGTTCAACTCAAGAGCCTATTCTAGCCTTCCTTCAATTTTACAGTTTTCAGATGGAAATACTCTCCATAAGAGGCACAGAAACAATGTAAGATGACCCTGTCCAGTGATCTTGAACAATCTCATCAAGGCTAGACACCCACACACAGAAATTTTGTGAGGTGAAGGGACCAGTCACAAGAGAGACTGTTGTTTTGGTTCTCTAAACAAATTTTTGGGCTGTGTGCAGTGTAACATGCATACCATTTAACCTTTTAACGTTGTTAGTTGTAGGTGCCAATAAACTCAATAAGGGAACATTTGAAATCAGTCTCACCTAACTGTAAAATCGATGCTACCTGCCACAGCACAGTAAAACACTAAGGCTCCAGCCATACTGTATGGTTCCAACTCCTAACTACACAGAAACACACAAAGTACTAAGATACTGCAGTCCTACTAAACCAATTTTCATTAAATGCCTCAAAGAGCCAAAGAGATTGCTATCTAAAAGCAAAGAGAAAGCATTTAAACAACAAGGCGCTTGTATTTCAGATGGATTCCCACTGCTATTTGTGTTATAGGGACACGCAGAGGTTCTGCATGAGTGGCACAGCACAAGTTGCTATCCACAAAGTAACTTCTCATCCCAGAAGAGCTTTTGATCTCAATGAACAAAACAGATTACATGTCCTCTCATTCACAGTGGGAAGCAGAGGCACAGAGCGCTCATCAGACATCCTGTTAGAGTTGGTTGAAACTTGCTGTCCCTTTACCATTTGACCTCTGCATGAGTTAGAATTTCCTGTGAAAAGGAAATTATTGCCCAATAATCCGGGATGTAAATCTAAATTGCAGTAGGTATTTCCTACTAACTCCTCGAGCGGATACTGTATTACACAGTCAGAACATCATCTTGTGGCTAAAAAGATTACACTAAACCACATAAATGCACTCTTCAGTTATCACTCCACACAGCCAAGAGATGCAACCACTGCACAGGAAGGCATCCCCATGCAGGTTGACAAGGCACCACCAACATCCTAGGTACTTAATTGGGCAGTTGATGCTTTCGCTTTCAAAATAAAGCTCTCAGAGCCACGAAGGAACAGTCTTTGAGCTTTCAGAACTGAAGTGCATGAGGGAATAAAACTCTAAACCTGTTATCTGCTAAAAATGTTTTGTTTAAGCAACATGTTCATTCCTTCACAGTCCATTATCTGACCAATTTCTGCTACATCTAATAGCTCCAGTGAGGAAAAGAAAAAGAAAACAGCAAATCCAAGAGGAGGAAATTTTTTTAAGTCGGTAATTGTTTGAGTGGGGGTGGTTTTATGAAATAAAGCCATCCAAAGACAAGCAGAAGCCAAGAGCTATCCCCATTAATGTGGTATTACACAGTATTCAGTTGCCCCTCAGCTCTGACATTCCCAAGTGTCCTCCAAATGCCACCTCCATTGCCCACAATCTTGAAGCAAAGCCAGAAGGAAGCACAGCATCTGTGTCATGCTGTACTTTTACAGTAGAAAGTATATTTTGGCTGTAAACCCTTTCTTTCTAATAAGGATATGTCAAAACAGTATTTCACTGACAGACACGGTCTTCTGCTCAGACTCAAGAAAGCCATTTACAAGCCTTGATCACCTGTGTCCTTAACTGAGGGTCTCAGTTGGCTATGGCCTCTTACCTCTCTTTCCCACGTAAAGAAAACTCCAGTTCAGGAGACGAAATGCTTTTATCTCCAATTAATTGACTCAGCAGGAAAAAGCCAGAGCTCCAAATCTAGGCTTCCCTATCAGAAACTCCTTACCCTGCAGATAGTAAAGATGAAGCTGCTGACAACTCTTAAACCTTCCTCCCACAAGAAATGGATTTCTCTCATAACGTACTGTGAATTACTTCTATAGGATCTCAACATAAAAATGCTGAGAAACAGCGACACCAACACTTACCACACCTTGCTAGAGGCCAGTACAGAAACACTAAGGACACATGCATGGCTTTGCTTGTTCAGGTGGACCTTCCAGCCTCCTAGATGAGTTGTGCAATGAAGACAAGGATACGCACCTGTGACTACACCGTTCTGCTCTGGCACAGCAAGGCCAGGCAGTAGGACACCTGCACTCCTCTCTCAAATGTCACTAACTGCACAGCCAGTCTTAAGCTACCAAACATGAGCAGCCAAATCTGGAAATCAGGTGCTTTGCTGGAGAGGCATGGCTCCAAGATCCTCAGTGGAACTCTCTGTGACTTCCATTTATGTTGAGCTTTCAGCACCCTTGAGACCAGAAATGCACAACCAGATATCCAAAAATGGAGGCTGTACGCCAGTAGCCTTCATGAAAAGCCATGTCCTCTGCTGCTCTATATGAGTAGAGTACAACCATACACATCTTAGTACAGCTACACCTATTAATACATGGAGATGTTGTGTATTGGCTCTAATCTCTCTCTGTTGCGTTTTATCCTCCTCTAAAATGGAAATAAATAATACCCACACAGCATGTTAAAGCACTTTGTAATCCTGAAATGAAGGGTTCTGTAGGTGTGAAGTATTCATGAGGTGTATTTATTTTCCAGCTACAGAAAAGCCAGCTGCTGTGTTCCCTGGCTGTGTTTAGCCGACCTCTCTGCTGTGCAGATCTGAAGTAGACATGAGGGAAAGGAACGCTGTGATAACCAGCCCCAAATCCCGCAATCTATTTGTTCTACTAATTAAAGGAATATTTACTCAGGAAGCAGGTTTACACTAGATGAATAGTTTCTAAGAACAAATATGATTTAATTATGTGTAGATGTGAGAAGCATACTACATATTAAATAGATTTATTTATGCTCGCTAAAATACAGGCAAAATTGGTGCTTGGCTATTAATTTTCTGTGATGGAAAAAAGAAAGAGTAAGAAGGGATTTAGAGAGTCATCTGCTTTAGAAGCTTGTTTAAGAATGATCTGCATTTTCTTCATAAAGAACCAGAATCAATCCTTTGCATGAGATAAATTAATTTACTCACCATATTTTATAAATACGTCCTATTCTAGACTAATATATAAATTTTATGGAATTAAGTAACAGAAAGGAAGAAGTGAGGCACCTTGAACAAGGAATAATAATGAAGTTTCTTCAACAATGACATGATGTGTGGGTGAGGATGAACAGGTTAAAGAGGTGCCATATGGCATTGTTACACAGAGAGTCCTTACAAGGGCCAAGGCAGAATCGGCCAGTGCTGAAGAGTGTTTGATGATCCATGAACCTGCAGCATGCTCGTCCCCTCCCTTCCCAAGTTCTGTATTGAACATGAGACATGGCATGGCTATAGGAAAGCAAGAGGTAATCTTCGACATGAGTTGTGTGCAAGCGTCTCTCTGCCAACAGCTATTTTCTTTAACAAACAAGAGAGTCCCGGCCTCGGGAAGGTGACAAATACTTGAGCTGAAGAGTAAAGAGAAGGTCTTGGAGGCAAGACAAACAGCAAGGTGAAATGAAACAAGTTTGAAATGAAGCCATGGATTATAGCATAGAGCGTCTTGCTGTAGTTATTGAAAGAGCTGGTAAAAAAAAAACAACACAATATTTTGGTATCAAATTAATTTGGTAAAATTGTTCATTTAATGACACTGTGGATATTAAAAAAATATTCTTTTTAGAGTTACCTTAAATATTCATAATGTATCCATCAATGGCATTTGGCCTTACTTTATAGGATAAAGTAATTTCCTGGAAAGGACAGGGACTACTGCAAGGCCCTTCTGCCTTAACATAAAGAATTCGTTATATTCCTGCTGTCAAACAAGAGAAAGTGACTGTGACTGCAAGACTGTCATTCACTGCCTCCCTCAGTGACTCAACTTCTCTTTGCCTAAGCTGCTTCCCCGGTAAAAAGGGAGTTTGTTCATCTAGGAATCAAAGGACGAAGTGATGGGTTTGATATATTACAGCTGGATAAAATAACACAACTTTTTTGTAAATTGTTCTTCTGGTCTTCTATATGTGCTACTAAATGTATGCGAGCAAGACAGTTCTAGTTGATTCTTGTCTCTCTTACCACAGCCTTTCACTTTCTGCACAAGCTTCCTCCCTTTTCAATAGCCTTGAAAAACAAGAAGAGTTTACTGGCACCCCACTACACATCAATGTGTTCTTACCACTTGGTTTCATACCAGCCAGAAAGCTGGCTTCTCCCATGTGCTCCTGTGTTTAGGTTAGAAAAGATCTTTAAGATCATCAGTTATGAGACAGGGGCCTGATTAAGGTCACCGGTTCTCAAAGACACAAGATTAGCCTAGAAGTAAAATTTCTAGGAATCATGCTGAAGTGGAATATAGCTAGTCTTGTGGGTAAAAATTCAGAGCTGAATATATTTTAAGAATATCTCCAGTTCTTATCAAGGTTTAGCTACTGCTGAGTTCAGCTGAGACAGTGTTCAGCTGAATGGTGGATGTCGTTTGAGGTTGGATAATGGACAAGATCTGATCTGTGAAAGTATAGCCACCAACATGCTAAACTAGTGTCTGACTGTTTATCAGATGCAGTTTAATATTTCATTACAATGTTTAAATCTCAGTCTTTCTAAAAAAACACAAACCAGAAATTTAGAAGGATATGGGAGAAAGAAAATACAACCTTTGAAACTCTCTGTGAAACAAAGGGGCCAGCAAAATACGAAGAGCTCTGTAGCATTGTGGAAATTAATAGCAGCCCATTTTCATCAAATAAATGCTGTTGAAGCTGAAACAACACAGATTGCAGCCACATTTGTAGTTTTCTGTCTTACAGAGAAGCCAAAGTTTTGGGGGAAAGATCTTTCTACATCAATCTGCTTTGAAGTGCTTCCTTCCTACAATCATGATAATCTGTTCCAGAAACTGGTCATAATAGAAAACACAATTTCAAAGCAGTCTACAAAGCACATTTCTAAAAATGCTTTCAGTTACACCTCAATTGCAAATATGCCACTGAGCCACTTACTTTTTCATCGGGGAGGGTTGGCTGTGATAAGTATGCATTTTTCCTGATCCCCTGCCTTTTAATCATGTCTATCAAGTCGTTGTAACTGACAGACATGTTAGCTCTGCTATTCAAAACAAATAAGAGATGCCTAAATTATACCACCACAATTTAAAGAGGTACTGTCAAGTTGAAAACCCGAGGCCAACTCATGCAGCCCTGACTTGGGTAGTATGGCAATTGCAAAAGCAAATAGTACTTGCATAAGAACTGGAAGACATGAACTTCTGGGGTTTTTTAAATGAAAAATCCAGTCTTAACTTACATAAATGGAAATTTTGCTACTGATGTCCCTTGGTGTAAGATCAGGTCCTTTCTCTTCTACAAATATTTTAGACCATTAGAACTGCAGAACAGTCTTTATACTATTAATTTAAGCCCTTGATTCTACCAGATAGAAGTCTGCATGTAAATAATCTTGCTGGCTCAAGTCCTTGTGATAATACTTCACAAAAGCACTTCAGGAGTTCATTTGGTCTATTTGTGGCGAAAAGTCTTAGTCAACCCAAGTGAAAACTTCAGAGGGTTTTTTTTTTCCTTCCTCAGTAGAATCAGCTTGGGAAAGGAAAACAAAAGTAAGCCTCATTATTTTACTTCTGTTTCTAATCAATTGCTTCTGCATCTCATACTCAAACATTTGGGAAGCTTAAAACTCAAGAGAAATAGAAATCTTGTGTTGGATTTTGTTTTCATTAAAACTAGTTCCAGGTTTTGCAACAGGATAATTTTGCAGACCTAATTTTGGAGAGGGCCTCTGGACACATACCTTACCTATGCAGTCCTTTCCCATAGGTAGAAACTTGCCTCTGAGTCTTTGAACTCATACTACTAGTCTTCAGTCAAGTACAACCACAGCTTTTCAATGTGGCTGCACTAGTGTATCTGGGAGAAGAACTGGGCTCTTGCACTTTTCACGGATGTCCAAGTCCTTTGAGAGTTTTGTAAATGGATAGCAGAGCAGGCTGCCAGAAAACTAAGTGTTTTTGTTAAAAGATAACATCTTTCCAAACTAAAAACAGAAACTGCACTACTTATGAGAAGGTTCTCATCCTCTCAGACCACAAGTATCACAGTTAAGTTTAGTGCAGCCCAACCATACACTAGTATGACTTTTGGAAATAGTTTAAGAGGGTTTGCCTTCTGTTAGCAATCAAGAACTCAGGCCAGTAAATTCTCATCCACAGGTCATTTCACTGAAATGAGTAACACTTCATGCATGTGTATAGATTGCAAAAGTGAATTTTATTCTGCAAACTCATTTCTTACACTTGCAAGAACAGAATGACTTGCTCCCCAGAAATTCAACCTAAAATCTGCCCACAGTTAGTTTAAAGTGTCTCTTCGCTTTGCCTACATCACAGTGCTTTTGAGTGAAAGAGAGAATCTGGTTATGTCTGGGCAAAATGCAAACTGATGTTTTGACATTTCCCTTTCAGAGAGCTCCTCTGATACAACACTGCTCTCATTTACAAGCAATCCTGTTGCTGTAGTCCCTACACGCCTCCCAACCACCTTCCTCTGCCAATAAAAACCCACTGTTGCATTTACCACTACAGCTACTCTAGTTCTTCACCAGGAATGTATCACACCAGGCTTCTCATGCCAAGAGCTCCCTATACCACTATCCCTATTTTCTGCCTTCCAACTTGATAGTTCTTATCTCTTGCTGTCTATCTGCTCAGTCTTGCTCTGCAATCTCTGCTGTTCCAGTTCTCTCAAACCTTTGCAGCTAACCTCTGCAGCTGTCAGCACTGCTGTCTTCTTTGGCCAGTAGCATCCTTCAAAAGTGCTCAAGGAAAAACCATCAGGCAATTCAAGACTGAAAAAAACACAGTATTATATTGAAATATCAGAAAAATTAAGAGAAGACTTGATTGCAGTTCACAAGTACTTCCACAGCAAGTAAATGCTCTCTCCAGATAAGAGCACAACAGGACAAAGAACGTAGCAATTGAGAAACTGAGAGGCAACACACTCACAAGAGCTGCTGAATTTAAACACCTAACCAAGAACTGCAAAGTGTTCTCTTCATTCATGGTTATTGAAACCAAAACTGGATGCTTGTTTAGAATAGTTGGCCACCTTGAACAGGAATTGGCTGTGCTTTCAGGGAAGACAGATAAAGTGACTGAAAAAACCTTTCTGGACTTATCATCCATCACTGTGGGAGAAGGGACTAGATGGGAAAGAACCCCAGGAATCAAAAGTAAATGTAAACATGCTGAAAACCCAGCTCGTGTTCTTTCACAAGTCAATGTTCTTCACTTAAGACCAAATGACCTCAGGAAAGACTGCCTCCCTGAAGTATATCATCTGCAGATCTGCCAATAAGTTTTCAATGAAAAATTGAATTTAAGTTTGTTAGCCTTGATACACTTTGTCTTTATGAAACTAGGAATGAAAAATAATATTTGGAGTAATCTTATCCAGTGGTCTTTACTAATTTAGCATTTTGGATGCCTTAGCGTCTGAACTTTACAGATTGATTCTTGGCAAAGGAGGATGGCATTGTAACTTCAGCCTTCTTAAAATGAACTCACACCAGCTATTCTCAGTAGTGCCATCATTATCTGTGAAACTCTGCTCAAATGAAGAATCAATAAATAAATATGAAGAAGAAATTTAGAGGAAAAAATGAAGCGCTATTAGCATTCCAGGAGTATAATAAACTCATAATTCTCCAAGGCAAAGCAGTGAAGCCTGGATTTGCAAAGCAACCACAGAAAAGGAGGTGTGCAAAGCTTATTCCAAATATAAGTTGGTTTAATATTTCAAAGACCCATTAGAGGCAACACATAGCATTAAAAATATTATGGCTTGTATTCCTCATGTTCAGCCTTAGACAAATACAGAAGGTATCTAGTAAATTACTCTCTTGGGAACAATTTCTGTTGGTTAAGGAAGAAAATGTTAAATTTTAAAGATGTTAA
This sequence comes from Urocolius indicus, assembly GCA_013401255.1. NCBI lineage: Eukaryota > Metazoa > Chordata > Aves > Coliiformes > Coliidae > Urocolius > Urocolius indicus. The sequence goes on from WBNH01011000.1 coordinate 182,221, forward strand.
TCACTTGCTTTTGTTTTAATTCAGTCTATACAGATGCACATCTGATGTGCATATAAAAACACAAAATACAGGAATGATCACTAGTTCATCTTCAAAATGTTGGAACCAATTCTGTACCTGTGATTAGGGTACTTTTCTTCTCAAACTGTGGTCATACAAACTCAAAATGAACTGCTTAGGTGAGTAAAGGATTTGCACAAACAAGTTATCTGCTGGCAATGTTTAGCAAGATGATAAATGCCTAGTCTTGTAAGTCTAGGGCTCTGATTCAGGAAAGCAATGAGATGAAACATTTCATTTGTAGGATCTAACTTCATCTTTACAATTAACTACGCGAACAAATGTTTTCAGGGGTTGTAACTGTGCCTCTGTCGCTAATGCTCTCCATGCCCTTGAGCAAGTCACACAAAACCAAACTTTTCACAGGCCTCAAAGTCTAATGCGTACTGATTTCAGTCACTGGCAAGCCTACTTGGCACCTATCTGCATTGTTACGCTTCACAGTACCTTTAACAGATGAGCACAAATTTCTCCAGAGCATAGCCCTTTTATGCCTTAGTTTCTCCCCCTGATGATTATTACTTCTGTTTGCTAAGCAAGGTTGTCAAAATGAAAATACAGGTAAGTGATACTATTATATCACTTGATTATCCTCACAAGCAGAAATAGTGCAATTCTTCATAATTTGTATTATGTGTTACCTGACATCATCCATCAGTACTGGAACAGCCTATAGTTACAGTGCATAGTCCTATTTTGTTCATGTTGAATAAAGTATGTACCTTTATCCTATCACAAGCCACTAATGATATTCTTTCCCATGCTGTCTTTTATTTTAAGTAGGTGGCTACTAGCTGCAATTACATCTAAAAGCTAAGCTCTGTTAGACTGGAGGAGCACCTTGGACACAGGCAGAAACTGTCTCAACTTTTTGTTTCTCATGAAAATGCCCTTCACATATGGAGTGGACCTCAGAAATGTCAGAGAGTGAAATATTAAGTGACATATAAATATAGACTGATTGTCCTGTCTAAACCATGTGTTTGAAAATCTCCTTCTGGCAGACAATCATCTTCAATCAGGAAGAGAGAGCAGAGAAAGGAACGTGAGGCAGGGCAGGGGGATCTGTAATCGCTCTAACAAACTTTTGAGACCTAGCCAGTTTTTCCTTCCTTACATTATACATATGCAGGCTCCAAAAGGCATCTCTTTCTATGTTCCTGAGTGTACTATATTATCCTGTCAAAATGAGTTATCCAGAGTGAACTTCCTACCCTTTCCTTTCATGTCTTCTTATTTTCTCCCACTCTAATCTTCGACCTATTGTATATCATACGAGATAAAAAAAAGTAACCTTTAGCTCAAAAAGCAGGCTGAACAACTTCCACGTGGCCAGACAACACAGCAAAGCTATTAAACCTGCCCAACATGCCATCTGCAGTCAGCAACCTCTTCCCTTAAAAGGCTGGCCCCAAAAGCATTCCCAGATTTAGCTCCTAATCCTACAGATGATCCCAGCACTCATTCAAAGGTTACTATGAATCTACACAACCAGGTAAGCTTGTTGGCCCAAATTCTGTTGCAAGAATGAGATTGTGGCCACAGTCTCACCAGAGTTTGCTTCCTGTCCCTTGAGAAGACAACCAAGATCTTTTCCTTTCTCACATTAACTAGTATAACTGTCACAGCCATATTTTAGAAACACCAATTTGATTTCTGAGGCGGGACATTTCCATACGATGTAAGAAATTTTCATTCTGTTATCCTTTCAAATAAAGTTAAAGCTCTTTTTTCATTTTTGCTCTACATCGGTAACATGCACAAGGTTTGCACTTGAAATGAAAAATACTACTTTTAAAATGACAAACACTGCACACAAGACATTCTTTACCATTAAAAAAAAATCCCTTTCTGTCTATGGAGGAGCATAATTCATTCACCAATACAGGCACCCACATTTTCTCCAGGGAGTTTCACAAACGCACATGCACTCTCAACACTAAATTTTGCATTTCAATCTAGGCATTAGCCATAAAAGATGTGTAAAACCTTATGTAGTCAGACAGAAGCTGTTCCCTATTGGCTAAATAATAAGTATCTTAGGTGGCTCCAGGGGATAAAATTATTCAAAAAGGGGTGTGGAAAAAAATTACACTGCATAAATTGATTCCAGATCCACCTGTTCCAGGTGCCAGCAAATATATTTTGTTAAAACCATCTGCTTGTCTTAAAAGCTAACAGTTTTTTAAGACTATGGCACAAGCAATCTGGAAAATATACAAGCTTCAGAAGCCACAAACCCTTAAACGGCAATGGACTTACAGATCATCTATGTAGGACTTAGCCTGGCTGTTCTACAGACCTGCAGAGAGCCTCCCTGCTTAACACCTGAGCATATCCAGCATCAGGGTATGTCCTCCACAGCACAGAGGGTTCAGGGCTGCTGAAGGAACCATTTGGCATCACCAGATCCTCACATGCTATTCCCAGTTACAGAGGCTGCCTCATGTGTTTAAAGTTATGATTAAGCTTTTGGCTGCAGCACAATATTTGGCAGAGATAAAACTGATGACCATGGTTTTTCTCTGCAGGTTGCTACATCTCAGTTGATCGTGTGTTTCTGCACAATGGATAAAGTCAAACCTTTGAAACTAGCACTCTGCAATTTATTTGGCTTCCAGCAACAGCCTAATAGGGAACATGTTATACATTGAGACTGGCAAGCCCATAAGCGTTTAGCCTGCTCAACAAAGCAGGTGACTCACAGAGGTCAGACACAGCTACAGTTTGTGTTTATCAGGGTCTGATCATGTAGGGTGCTGTTTCCCAGAGACACGTTAACAGGAATGAAGAACACGTAAGCACCTTGTAAGATCAAGCTCCTTCACAGCAGCTTCTGGGAAGAAAATATCCTGTGCTTTCTCCAAAAATGACCCTTTACAGAAAAACAATGAAATTACACAGATGGTTTATAAATTCCCAAAGTGTTCACAACTGATTTGGGGATTAAGACTAGTTATCAGCCTGTTTACTTATGATCTTATTTAAAGCTCACTAAAAAGTAAATAAAGATACATCAGTCCTTAACCAGCACAGTGCTTTGGTATATGCTTAATTATATGCACATGAATAGCCCTGCCACCAATTCAGAGTCATACTCTGTAACTTGGTAACATCTTTCACATGCAAATTACCTCCCAGACTTATTACATTCCAAAAGAAAACAAACCCTTTTGGTTTGTAGATACATACTTGATAACAGTAATACTTCTAGAGTATCACTACTCATACATTCATCATCAGAAAATCACTTTGAGTGGGTTTGTGTGGACCTTAAAAATGTGTTGTCTGAGTGTTGAAGCAGAGGCAACTTTGGGAGTCGCAGCGCTGTAGTCAAGGAGACCTTGCAGACTGAAAGTCAGTTGTGCTGTCGGAGCACTGCTGCTTTGCTCACACGGGTTGAGCCTGGGGTAAGGAGTAACTGATGTCGTGAAGTATTTTTGGACAACAATGCAAACAGAGGTGAAACAATACTGAGGCTAACCATGCTTGAAGAATAAGCTCCAGCAAGTAAGGCAACATGTACACAAGTTGCAGGCTCAAATACCTGTGCAAGTCTTCTATTTCATATTCCGACAGCTCATACTGAAACTAATGAAAACTGCCACCATGGACAGAGATGGGATGAGTGCTGGCACTGGGCATGCTGGAAGAGTCAGCAGCCCACAGCACGAAAGGAAGAAAAACAATCCCTACAATAACACTAGCTGACACATTCCCTTCAGTGAGTTGAGGTTTTTCATCTTTAAAAAGAAAAAAAAGGCAACAGAAGATAAGAGAATTGTTGACTTTGAGAAGTCAACAACACTCATATTTGGACACAGCCCATTTCAAGGCACAGCAGGATAGTGCTATAATACTCCACGGTTTGTCTCATTGACTAAATCACGAGTGTTCGACCTAAAACAGTAGCAGTTCACCTTCACAGTATCCAGTCTGTAAAAGGCAAGACCATCACTTCAGAGTGAGTTCACGATCTCAGCATGACTGGTTGGTTACTGTGTATCCACTGCACAAGGAATGCCAGCACCATTCCCAATTGCCTCCATCGCTATCTGCAGATGACTAAATTTCCCTTTTTCCAGTTTTACACCAGAAAGTATCTGTTTGGGCATGATCCGAAGTGAGGCAAATCCAGGTGCATACTTCACACCGGACTGCACCTGAACTCTGGATCTTGGCACTGCTCTGGCCATGGAACACCTTCACATCACTATGGCAGACTCCTCATGCTTCACCATTTCCCTTGTCTCTTGGGGATGGTCTGTACTTGCCACTACAGCTCTTGCCATGATGGTAGTAAGCAACATTTAAGAGATGTAACAAAGCTGGAGTCTGGTGTATGGTTTTCTGATGATGGGCATTTGGTAAAATGACCCACAGCTCTTAGCAAAAAAAAATGAATTAAGAAACACTAATTTAATGATTTCAGGCATATAGATAAATAAAAGGTGAAAAGGCATCTAAAATGCATTCTAAACCAAACATTTTATAAGTCAGATCAATATATTTCTCTAGGCTGAAAACAAATGAGTTCTCAAAGAAAGTTAAATTTAAAGAAAAAAAATGTTTGATTGTCTTTCTACAGAAAACAGGGATGACAATTCCTTGGAGGGCATTTATATGAGCAGCAATCTAAAGTTAGGGCTTCATCGTGCTCTCCTTAACATCAGCAGAGCAAGAACAGGTTACTGCTGTCAGCCTGCTTAAGGTGAACAAAAGTAGCTTTGCAATCACACAGCATTGTCCTTAATTTCCAAGCTTTCACTGGTCAAACTTGCACATGGAAGGGACTCAACCACACAGTAAAACAGTGACAGCTTTGATGCTGCGTCTTTTATGCAGCCAATTAACCTCCCTGATGTCTTTACAAGGAATCATCTGATTAAGAACTACCGGAGAACCCCCTAAATTCCCGGATCCCAGTAGAGCCAGCACACTTCGGTACTTCAGGCAGAAAGGCAGTCGGGAGCAGATTGCTCTGTGGTACTGTTTGATGCTGCCCCCTTTTGCCAAACAGCAAGTCAACAGCCTAGACTGCACACAGAAACTTTTCAGGTCCTGTATTTGTTTTCAGAAAAACATATTCATGCAGATGGTCTTATTTAACCCGATCATGACCGCTCACATGATTATTAATCCTGACTAAAATAGAAATCCATTGTTCAAGTCACACAGAGTGAGACTGCTCTCCAGGAACATTTCCTCTACCAAGGACCCATCATGTCTCAGCCCAAGTCAAGCAAGACTTTCACAACTGACTCCAAGGTAAGAAGCAAAGGCTGTTTGTTCCTCCAAGTCAGCTGTCTTTCTGCAGAATAAAGGGCAACCATACTGGATGACCAAAGCCATTTTGTTTGGGCACTCAGTTCATCTTACTGCAAAGCAACTAAAATCCCATGGCACCACTTGCATCGAGTTTCTATCAGGCCACACATATTCCTGCTGAACCCATCCCCATGACATCTTCTTGAGTCTATATGAACTGATCGGGGCCACCTTGTTAAAAGTCATTTTCCATGCAGACCCTCATCCCCTACATCTCTCTGTTCAAATCTTTTGTCTTGCAGGATTGTGCTTTTTCACTAGCTGGAGTTTGCACATTTTCTTCTCCCTGATTGCCCCAGCTCTTTGCAGGAAGGGAGAGAGGTCACAGAGGGCAGCCACTGCCAATTCCATCAGCCTAACAGGCTGGGGGGGGCGAACAAAGCAAATATCTATATTCTGAATAGCAGGATCTCTCTCTCCCTCATGACTTCAGGATTAACACATCCCTGACAGAGGAGGACAAAAACTTAGCGTCTCTGAGGAAAGAAAGCAAGATAGAAAGGAAAAAAAAAAAAAAAAAAAAAAAAGGAGAAAAAGCCTCCAATCACTGAAAATGCAAAAGGTGTCACATGAAATGCTGAGATCCCCTACTATAGCCTGACCAGTGCAGCCTGTTTATCATCCAATCTGAATAAAAAAGTTTCAGTCCAAAAGGAAGACAAAAATGAAAAATGTATGGATGGTTCAAGTGGCTCTTTAAAAATGAAATCTCTATTAAAAATGGTTAAACACTAGCAGGACTTTTTTTCCTTTCTCATTGCCGCCCTCTCTGCCGTTTATGACCAGATTTCCCCCTTGGGTGCTTACAAATCACACATACAATCAAGAGAACACTTTTCTGTATGAGTAGCTTGTTCCAGCTACTCTCACTCCTCCTCCTTGCCTTCACTCACCCAGGATCTCTACTGATCTCAAACAGCAGTGAGAATCAAAGCTCACTATAACTTTTAGCTTAGTTGGTTTCTATTTTGTTCACAGTGCAGTCAGCTTGGGGTCTCAGCCTACCACTGAACCCATCCAGAGGCAAAGAGAGCTAACTTCTTGACATGGAGACTATAATTTAGGAAAAGAAGTATTTTCTGTAATGAGAGGGAACATTTACACAACAACAACCAAAAACTGACCTCTTACTATGATTCCAAACTGATATATCCACACATGAGCAGTTCAAGGGAAAAAAAAAAAAAAGAAAAAATTTAAAGCCCAACCAAAAATAAAAATAAATGAAAAACCACTCCAGGACCTGGCATCTACAGTGTTTGGAGACCTTTTTTAAGGACAGGAAAATATCCAAGAGCCTAAACCGAGCCAACAAAGGACAGTGAACCTTTAGGACATAGATACTCCTCCATACTTATGCTCCACCTAAAAGCCCATGACCAGACAGGTTCAGTGCCGACTTGGTAAGCACACCTTTTGTTTGTTTCCTCTGAGGCGTAACAGTAAGCGTGCTCCTGGGCAGCACCGGGGAGCAGATGGTAGTGCGGGAAAATACAGATCTCCAACTTTCGGTGTGGGTGTTGGAGCTGGATCGACAAAGGTTGTTTCTGAGAATCCTCCCCCCCACCTAAGTTTCTAACAATACACGGAGCTAAGGAACCTCACAAGGCTCTCTGCTTCCCTCTCCCTCTCCCCTTCGCTTTTGATCTCCATCAGGACGTGAGCTGAAATTTAATGGGCCACCCCTACCACAAAGACACATTACCATGTGAAAAAAAGAAATCATTAATATCCCTTCGTCTAAGCTATCCGGCTGCCCACTGCTGCACCCCTTCCCTCTCGCCATAGCCCTGCTCAGCGGGTTTAGAGAGAGCTGGAAAGCGAAGGGGAGAGAAAGAGGAAAGAAACCACCTCTTCTGCCACCTCCTAGCTAACGTCCTCTCCGGCGCGGCCGGACCGCAAGAATAGCGACAAAACACAAAAAAAAAACAAANCGGCTCGGCGCGGCTCGGCACGGCTGGGCTCGGCGTGGCTCGGCGGAGCTGCCGGCGCAGGGCGGGCAGGCGCGCGGAGCGGTGGCTCTCCCCAGCCCGGCGCTCAGGGATCGCCGCCTCGGGCCATGCGAGCGGCTGCGGGCAGCGTCCCCGCGGCGCGGCCGGAGTTGGGACTGAAGTCCTCCCCGACGCTCCGCTGTCTCTTCCAGGAGGCTCCTATCAGCACGGCTTCAACTCTTTCCATCGGAGACCGGGGGGAGGAGGGGGAGGAGGCGGAGGAGGAGGAGGAGGAGGTAGGGAAGGAGGAGGGAGCTAGGGACTGGCAGCCCCAACTCGCGCTGATGTCAACTAATATATTCAGAGTTCAACGGGGCATTTCTTCGCAGGCGAATCGCTCTCGCCGCCCTCCCCGTCGCTCGCAGCCGGTCACCCCGGGCCGGCGAGGAGTCCCGCTGAGCACGGCGGCGGCCCGGGATCAGGCGCCCTGCGGAGGGGAGCGGCGCGGCTTGGCAGGGGAGTCGGGGATAGGGGGATGGTGCACTTTTCGGGCGGGCAGGTTCAAGTNCCCTTTCGTCCCACAGCCCGCGGGGAGCAGGACGAGGTTTCGGTGAGCGCCAGACACCAATCCCTCCCACCCCGCGGGGTGCTCCCGGCCTCTCCATCACTCCCCGGCGCTGCCCCGCGCTGACCGCCGCAGGGCTGTGCCGGGGGCGGCGGAGCCGCGCAGCAGCCAGGGGCTGCCCCCTACTTCTCTGGGATCCCCATCCCAGCGCCGCCCGCTCGTCCCAGACCCTCCCCCCGCATCCCGCCGCCCCCTTCCCTCGCCAAGTTGGGAAGTTTGCGCGCCCCTCGCCCCGCGGCCCGCCGCTGCGCTGCTCNCCGGGGGGAGGAGGGGGAGGAGGCGGAGGAGGAGGAGGAGGAGGTAGGGAAGGAGGAGGGAGCTAGGGACTGGCAGCCCCAACTCGCGCTGATGTCAACTAATATATTCAGAGTTCAACGGGGCATTTCTTCGCAGGCGAATCGCTCTCGCCGCCCTCCCCGTCGCTCGCAGCCGGTCACCCCGGGCCGGCGAGGAGTCCCGCTGAGCACGGCGGCGGCCCGGGATCAGGCGCCCTGCGGAGGGGAGCGGCGCGGCTTGGCAGGGGAGTCGGGGATAGGGGGATGGTGCACTTTTCGGGCGGGCAGGTTCAAGTGCCGCCGGCGTCGGGAGGGCTGAGGGTGGAGAAGAAGCACCAGTCCGAGAGTGAGGATAAGAGCCAGCGGCGCAGCGATGTTTGTGTTTAAATTCACCCCCTTCCCTCCCCGCCGAAAGGGGAAGGGCCAGCAGTGTTGCTGGGGATGAGGAATGAGATGCGACGGGAGCGGGGAGAAGACGAGCCGCCTGGCTGGGGCTTCAAATCATACCGCGGGCCGTTCGGCCGGGCTGCAGAGCCGCCGTGCAGACCCCGCGGCAGCGGCCGCCCGGAGCCGTCTCACAGCAGGGCTGGCCGCGAGCCTTGAGCGCAGCGCAGCCCCAGCCCACCCGCCGCGGCTCCCCTCACCCGGGGCCGAGGCTGGCTCCCCGTCGCGATGCTCGCCGGGGTCGAACGGAGTCCAAATGAACCTGGGGAAGGGAAGCGGCAAAGTTTTCTCACGCCGAAGCGGAGACGGCAGCGGAAAAGCCGCGGCCAGGTGCGGAGGCGGCGCGGCAGGGAGAAGCAGCGCTGCTGTGTGCCGCCCAGCGCCAGCGCCGCCCGCTCCCTGCCCGCGGCCCCTCGGGGATAACGGGGACGGAGGGAGGGGGTGTTGGGGGGCGAGGATCTGCATCAAACGTGTTTTTGCAAGTGGCTGATGTGGCGCGGTGTCCCCTCGGTGACGCACCGTGCCTGTGGCCCGGCAGGGACATACAGCTGCAGGCTGAGCTCTGCTGCTGGACGGACAGCCTGGCTGTAAAAGCACGAAAATATATCTGGGCTGGCTTAGTGACATTTACAAATCACGAGATAAGAGCATTAGTTATTTATCGGCTGCATCCACAGATAGAACGGCCTGCGCTGGCACCGTTGCATACGCATGTGAATGTATATCATGAGACAGGGATATTTTTCCTTCTCTAAACTGATCCAGTCATTAATGTTGTCAGTATGTTATATATAGCTATATAAAAACAGCGTCACTGTATGACGGCTGATCAGTGCAGTGACAGCCAATTGTGGTGGCAGTGGGTGTTCTCCCAATTCACATCTTTGAGAAGTAGCAGCATAGATCCACTGAGATGATCATTACACAATACGTAATTATTTACCTGTTCTTAATTTCTAAGGTCTTCCTTAATCAAGTATCTATATTACTAAATCCACTCCTACAGTAACACATTTTTGGAGACAGCTTGTATGAAACAGTTAACACATTGTTCATATGTATAGCATTTTCCATCTGCTTTCCATTTTAAAACTCACACTGGAAAGTATAGAACAGGTATGGCTACAAAATAATCACAATGGGGCTATGTGTTCTGCTCAAAACTCAAACTCTGGAATGAGCCTCACATCAAGCACAGTCTGAGAGATGCTCAGCAAACTACTCCATGCACAGTGGTGTCACATCTGCCCCCTTATGTCATCCCCATCTTTCCTAAGACTACAAAAACCCCAAAGCTAAACCTCTAGCTAATTTTTTGTGATAGCATCTTCTTAGAATAGTCTATGAGTCTATGATAATTTACATGTAAATAGTAAATAGCTGTCAAGCTCCTCTATTTCCCTACACTCAGGATGATATCTCTCACTTTAGTAAAATAAATTTTCAGTAATGATGTACAGCAGCCTGGAGGTTCAGAGCAGAACACAGCACAGGACTGTATTGCTGTGCTGTGACACTACTGGTTTCTTTTTCACTTGTACTGTAGAGAGGTAGTTTGGTTATCTAAGCCTCAGGGATTAAACACCTCACCAAGTGCCATAATTACACATGTAATTTCCATAAGACTCAGCTCAACTTTTCTTCCTCGTAAGACTTGCAGATGAAGCACTAAGCATTGAATAGTAAGGAGTATGAGACCATAGAATTTTGTTTTTCAATGTCTGTCAATGTTTAAGGATTTAATGGATATAATTTTTATATGAAAGATCAAGTGTTTGCCCTAAAATCTTCTAGCATTTTCCTGCTACTATTTTACTATTCCCAGCCCCCAAAGCGTGTGGTGCTTCTGTTGGCCATTTGCATGCACACATTGCTCAGAGATCTACAAAGATGCATATAAATTAAAGTCCTGTAACATTTCCTTGAACACTCAGGTGCTGACACCTTAAAGCAACTGCAGAGCATGTCGTCTCTGAAATCACTGGCCAGACAGGGAAACTTAGTCAAATTCTTTTTGTGAAAAACTTGTGACGCAAAGCAGTACAGTTCAGATTCTTTGAAAAAGAGACCAATGTTATGAGAAAAGTCAAGGTGAAGCAATGTGAAGCAATCTATATCAAACAATCTGTTTTCAATCTCCAAATCCTAAGCCTCACTAGGAAGAGAACATACTCAGTTCCTTTTCTGGGCTTGGCAGGATGAGCTCTTGGCACGACTCATCACAGTTATTCTCGAAGTTATTGAACTCTGCTTTCTTCCTCGCCTCTCCAGCCAGTCCTTCACGCAGGACAGACGCCGTCTGCTCGTGTTCTCCGCGGCTGGTCTGTAGGCAGCGCAAAGCGCCGTTTCACGGGAGAAAAGGGGCCGTCGGTGCGCCCTGCCCGCCGCTCGGGCCGCCTCTGACCGCTAGGTGCTGCTCGTGCCTCCCGCTGCGCCGGGCGCGGCGCCCACAGCCCAGGCGAGGCGAGCCGACCCCGGCTCCAGCCGCCCCCGGGGGCACCGATCCACGTGGGTCCCTGCAGACGGGGTGGGTTTGGGCAGCAGCCGTGGCCGGCACGGCTCCTTGAGCAGTAGGAGGTCCCGCACCGTCCCGGGAGCTGGCAGGAGGAATGCAGGGTGCGGGAAGCCGGCGTGGAAACGGCTGCTTGGAGAGCGGTGTCCGAGCGAGGGGCAGCGTCACCGCCCGCATCGAACAGGGGCCAGCTGGGCTGCCTTCAAACAGCGACCCAGAGTACCGAGAGGGACCGGGGAGGGTTAAACACAGCTGGGACTCAAGTTGCAGGAGTGGGGAAACAAAACTCAGAGGGATGAAAGGATTTGGGGCTTTAAGGCAGAAGGTGGCAGGATAACAGAAGCGTGCTGGTGGGCACAAGCGTCTGCAAGCCTTGAACAGAGCTCTATGGGGTAAGAAAAGATCAGACCTTGGCTTTCTGTGAGCTTCCTAAAGACAGTAGTTATTCCGAATAACAGCTAGCATTGCATTTTGCAGCCTGACCCGAGCAGGCTGTGTTAGTCTGCGTTTGCACACAGAAAATCAATCTGTTGATGACTGAACAGGCTGTGCAGACCTGCTTGAACTCAAGCTGTCCTGGGCATTCAGATAAGCTTTACTGGTAGACGTTTTAGGGGAGATCTAGAAGAAAGTCTTTGCTCTGGCCTCATCATCTAGAGGCTAGGCGACAACACTCACCCACGCTTGATCTCTGGACCACAATTCCACAGGAGTGGCAGTCTCATTAGAAAAGTAATTTTGCTGTAGACGGCCAGACCATTTCACAAAGACTGAGGGGAGGGGAAAGTGCATATGCCAGTGGCAGAGTTTTAAGTTATGCTTAAATTTAGAGCTGAGCACATATGTTCATCCAGTGACTTCAGTAGCTGACTGGGAGTTTTTATTTCCCTGTGGAACTGCAAGGAGAGAAGCAGGGTTGCCATGAAGAAAGCAGTCAAAACATAGGCGGCAAAATGTTCTTTACAACTTCATGCTGATGCAAGCGACTGACCCAAGTGGAGCCCAAACTCCTTTCTAGATGATGCTGTGTTTTCTCACGCATTTCAAAACACAGTATCAGCAAATACTCAAAAACAATGTCATCCAGCAATAGTGACAGTAAGCATTATCCTAAATAGTGAGAACTAGATCTGAAGCCAAATGGCCATTAGCTATAAAATATTTAGGTATATGGATTTTTTTCTTGAACTTAAAATAGGTTGCTAAACAGTTACAGTTGTGGTTTCTGGGCTCAGCCTGGTGGTGACAGTAACATTTTAATTTATACAAAAAAGAAGGCAAAGTTAAATCCATGACTTGAACTAAGAGTCAGATGACCTGAAAGCAAGAGAATACAAATGAGCTCCCTGGAGAGAAGAGACTGTGACGGAACAAATAGAATAATACAGAGGATTGACTTGACGCTATCACCAGAGCAACTGTATTTCACTTCTTTGGAAAGAAATGAAATGAGCTCAAATTGGGACAACTGATTTATTTTCAGAGAATTACATCTGAAGACTCCACTGCCTCCAGACAAGCAATATAGAAGTTTCTTCCCCTGAAGCCAGGTGCTATTAATTGCCAATTTTCATATGTCACTTAGCATGACTAAGTCAGCAAATGTCATCATACTTCACAGAGGCAGGCCTGAGTCTCACAGAGGCAGAATGTTCCCAGTTTTCTAAGGCTTGTGATGCATAAAAGTTGAGTTAGTGTGGTAGTTTAGCCCTAACTGAACAATAACCAAACCACCCAGTTACTCCTCCCCAACTCAGCAGGATGGGGAGGAGAATCAAGAGAGAGTTGTAGAACTTTCTGGGTTGAGATAAGGACAGTTTAATAGAACCCCACAATGAGTAGGCAGTTACAATGATGCCCAAAGGACAAAGAAAAAGGAGCAACGCTCAATGTAACTGCTCAGCCCGACGACAGCAGAACTACAGTTCCCACACTGGCCGCAGCACTGCTCCAGCCCAGCTGCTGCCCTTATATCCCGAGCATGATGTCAAGTGGGATTGAACAGCCTGGCCTCGCCCCCCCACCCCCAGCAGCAGCTGGGGAGAGTTAATTCTATCCTGGCCAAACCCAGGGCACCTGGCCAAACCCAGGACAGTTAACTACATGATATACCAAGAAGGAGGGACTGTTAACCTGAGACACTTGTCATTGCCCACTGAGCATCCCCATTGCAGTCAGATATACAGCAGCTAGCGGTCGCCTATTTGTTGGCAAATAAAAGGAGCAGTGAAAAATTAGTTTTTAACAGCACCATTAGGACGTTAGATACTACATCAGAAACTGCTATCCCTGCTCCTCTAACTCAAGCTCTGAGCCTAGAGGCTGTGTTTATTGGAAATTACTTCTGCCTTGAGACTGGAAGTGTAAAACCTAGCACTGAACACCTTTATGGTGCTCCAAGATATATATTACCTGAGGGACAGAAAACTTTCTTGGCAAATACAAGTGGGATTTTTTTTTTCCCAGGGGAATCTAGGTACCTTTACAATTAGATATAAGCTTTAATTAAAAGACATGTTGTTTGGCACATTAGATGTCTCACTGCATGCTCTGTACAAGAGCCCAATTTGAATGGAAAGTGAATTCAGGACTGTTGACAGCTTATCTACTGACTTCATACCCAACCTTAGGCAATTCAGCTGAAAGATGAACTCAGCACTCTGAGTTCCCATTGCAACCATTGCAGTATCTTGTCCTAGTCTAAATTGCCTTTAAACATCCACATTAAAAAGCTTTAAGGGGATCCACTTAAACAACAAACTGTTATGTTACGAATTGTGCTCTACTGAAAAGTCTGGGTCTAAATATGAGCAAGTTTTCAAAGTATTAGTATTCCTTCTTTGACTTGCTTATGTGATGACCAATGTCTTGATAATGCAGCTTGCAGTATCTGGTTTGGAAAATGCAGTTCTTGCTGTAGTGGGAATGTGAACATGCTGGTAAAACTGAGTATCTGTTCAGCAGATTGTAATTCTTCTCTAGTACTTGGAACTTATGACCTGGAAAGCCATTCTGAGGACTTAAGTTTATAGCACTCAGTTAATAGAGTGTCCTTCCATACTTGCATGTTTTCAATGAACTTAACTAAAAACCATACTGTACCTACTCAGTGTTTGATATCCAGATGTTTATAATTCAAACCAAACCCAATTGACTTTCAAATTTCACCCGCTTGAGCTGCAGGGCTGTTTAAACTAAAAGGTCAAGAAAAAAAAAAAAAAAAGCCCAGTAATGAATGAAACTTTTTTAGTTTACTCAATCAAAATATGCACTGCTTTTAAAAGCATGTTTTCATCTTTAGGCAGAAGCCAATTAGTTTCAGTATCAACCCTCCATTTTGCAGATTTTCTGACCAATGTTGAAAATAACAGCTTAGAAAAGAAACAATATTGTAGCTTAACCGATGATGGTTGTGACTCAGTCATGAAGTCTTTCCTCTTTTAAGAAAGAGGTCCACTAGAACTGATGCAAATAGATCCATGATCTTTGAAAAAATGTGGTTTCAAATTCCTAGGTAGGGTAGGTACTATTTCATAGGTTGAGACATTCCTCAACAACAAACCTGAAATTTAACCCTAAACTCAAGAGCTCTGCCTGCTGCTTTAGGGGCACACAGCTTAAATCTGCACATTATAGCCATGTTCAAATCACAGAATCACAGAATGGTAGGGATTGGAAGGGACCTCTAAAGGTTATCCACCCCAACTCCCCTGTTCAAGCAGGCTCCCCTTGATCTTTAAAGTTCCTGAAGTGGAACTTTCTGTGTTCCAGCTTTTGAACTGGATTTTATGTTGCAGATTCATGTATGTTGGAAGGGATATCTAGATGTCTATAGTCCAACCTTCTGCTCAAAGCAGGGCTAGCTTCAGCGTCAGATCAGGTTGCTCCAAGCCTCGCCAAGTTTTGAATCTCCAAGGGTGGAGAGAGTCCAGTTCAGGGCCACTAAGATGATCAGGGGACTGAAACATTTTATGAGGAAAGGCTGTGGGAACTGGGGCTGTTCAGCCTGGAGCAGAGGATACTGAGGGGAGACCTCATTCATACTTATAAGAATTTAAAAGGTGTATGTCAAGAGGATAGGGTGACACTTTTTTTCTGTAGTGTCCAGTGATGAGACGAGGGGTAATGGACAAAAGTTGGAAGACAAACAGATGTACTTAAACTTAAGGAAAAATTTCTCTCCTGTTGAGGTGAGGGAGCCCTGGCACAGGCTGCCCAGGGAGGGTGTGAAGTCTTCTTCTCTGGAGGTTTTCAAAACCTGCCTGGACACATTCCTATGTGACCTGATCTAGGTGGTCCTGCTTGATAAGGTGGATTGGACTAGATGATCTTTAAAGGTCCCTTCCAACCATTCTATGATTCTGTGATTCTATGATCCTATGATACTAAATATCCCTTCCATCATCCACAAAGTTGCTTGAAGTTCTCTAGGGAGTCAACAGAAATGGCTTATTAAAGCATTGTCCTGGTTTGGGCTAGGACAGATGAGACACAGCCTCCTCTGGACAGAGTTACTGCCCCTGATGCGGAGTCTTTTAGTGCAAACAAATCTCTGCTTCACCACTCCTTTCCACAGAATGCAAGGGAGTCTCTGCTCCAAGACACCTCCTCTCTCCCCTCACTGACCTTGGGGTCCGCATGGTTGCTTCTTTCTCTCTTCCAACTCATATACCACCACCAGCCAGAAAAGAAGGAAAGACAGAACAAGAAGGAACAGCAAGAACCCTCCTCTTCCAGCTTCTTCTTAAAAAGTGATCATGGAGGCTTCTAATTGGCTCAGCCCCAGAAGTGGATCTGGCTCAGAGCTGGGGAGAGTACAGGAGCCATCTTTACAGCCCCTTCCCCATTATCAGAAATGGCTCCATGTCAAACCATGACACCTATCTACATCTCAGCTATGATTTCATTCAGTAGGTAATCAGGTTAAGTGTGAACTAATTATTTGATTGCCTATATATTATATTCAGCTTGTCATAACAGGCTGACATATAGGAGGCTTGAGTGTCCTCTCTTCAAAAATATGAGATTTAACAGTGATGGGGAAGGAAAAAAAGACAAAAATTGAAACTGTTTCCCCCTGAAGAACAAATGGAACTGCTACATTTCATGTAAATATTATCACTGATCTATGATACAATCATTTCTACAGTCAGCAGGCTAAACCTTACTAATATTCCTTCCTCATGACAACACAGAGTTACTTATACAAGTAAAGGTTTGCAAGCATGCAAATTAATTTGTAGTAAGATGGTTAAAGTTCTACATCATGTATTAAATTGCTTTTATGGTAGAAGTTTAACTTCATTTTCCAAGCTAGTCACATGCAACAGAGATGCAGTAATGTAGGTATTCCAACAGCAGGAGTGATTAGCTGCCAGTGCCTTCTAAAACTAGGCATGTAAGTCAGATCATTGGAAAGATCAGTGGTTTGTGTCCTGGGTGTCATGAGACCAGAAAAGTGGAATATTGGCAGAAGATTAGGCTTATTTTTGCAGACGTGCTAGAAATACATAAGCAGACTAGGATAGGAATCAACTTGTAGAATTATAAACACTGATACAGCAAAGCAAAGAAGTCACAAGCAAGCCCATCTCAGCTGTTCAAGGAACATAAATATTGATTTATCCTTGAATAGTGTCCCAAAATCCCATTAAAGTTCAACGAAGGACAGTGATATTCAAGTACTTGCTTAAAGGTGGGCATGTGATTAAAAGCACCGATGACCTGGGGCTTTTTTACTTGTATATACCCTTGTGTAACAAGCAGGGAGCTCTCACCAGGTTTGTTAATACTGCAGGCATTTCTGCATCTCCTTGCTTCTACGTAGAAATATGCTGCTGTCAGTTTTGATTTTACCACAGAAGAAAATGAGCATTCCAATATGAACTGCCTGTCTGGGTCTGATTAAATCAGAGAAGTTAGCCACCAGTTTCTGTAGGTTCAGATTGGGCTATAAACTTTTATTCTCTTGGACCTTTAAGAGGCTTGGGTTGAAATGTAACAACCTCTGATCAATCTGATTGAGACCAACATCTAAGCAGCTAGTCTGAGATACCAGTCAATATGTTTCCCTCCATCAGGAGCTTTATCCTTTAGTGTCTGTAGGTTTATCTGATCATGCTCATCATGGTTATAGGCTCTGACTCAAGATCTCACGTTAATCACCACCTAAGAACACTGCATCAGGTAAGCAAACTATCAGATGCTGAGCTGAAGCAGCAGTACTTACTTCAAACTGTCACTTGCTCCTGACATAACAAGTGTAAAAACTATGCAGCCTAAGTACTACTATTTTTTCACTGTTTTGGAGTCTGGTGCCACATGGCTACAGGTGATGGCACTGAGGGTTCATGAAGTTGAGTGTTCAGCACTGAAATACACATCCTCTGCCTCACTGCATCTCTTGCATTATACATACCCAGAGTTACTTAAAGGTGTTCAGCTGATGAGCCTGAAAAACCATGTTAGCACTTGGATCCAGCTTCCAAAGTCTGTGGGTGTTCAAAAGCTAGGTCTGAATAATCACATCCTTTAATAGAGGCAGCTGTGAAGAGCTCAAGGTCTTCATTTTGTGAAAGTTCGGGTTCACTTTAATCTAGATTTTCATCTGTAATCCAGCCCTAATTCTTTCTCTGAATAGCAGGGGGAAGCAAGGCAAGATCTTTGCATAAGCATTCAAGCATTTAGCAGTTCAGTTTCCAGGCAGTCAGTTTTGCTGATTCAGCAAATACATCGCTTACAAACTATAATCTGCTAAAGCTGCTGCTGTCACAGTGGTAAACCATCTGTCAGTCTCAGAGCTATGATGTCTTGCTGCTGTTTGGAGCTCAGGTCAAGATTCATTTAAGATTTCCAAATGCTTTTTTTTTTCTTGGGTTTTTTTTGGACCAGCTAGACCCTAAAAAAAAAAAAAAAAAGCATACTTCATTTATGTCTTTCTACGTCAGGCATCTCTGAGGAAAATCCATCTATGAACGAACTTTCAGCCAACTCTGAAAACAAGAGGGCGACAAACAAATGCGAGAAGAGAACCAACATGCAGAGGGACCTGCAGAGAAAATTAAATATCTGCATGCAACAGAAAGAGTTTGTAGTAACAAGTGCAAAGTCCCAACACTTTTGCCAAGAGAATGCTGAATGATGGGATGCAGCAAAGCAGATGCATGCCTCCTGTTGAAGGAAGTGCTCAACTATTTTGATGATAGCTCCAGTGCATGTTGGAAAAATACTGAGAAAAGGACTGGGATACTGGAAGGAAAAACAGAATCTGTGAAAGATCTGAGGCACAGATTGTGGCAATACAGTATCTTAAAAAACACCAGGTTCATGCATTACTGGTTATACTTGCCATGTGGTTTGAGCAAGAGATGGTAGTCTTCCCACACAATGTTCAAATTGTTCAATAGTGGATCATGCAGCAGCTGCTGGTTTGCATCCCAGAAATGACTGCATTTCAGTGGCAGGCAAAGGGATCCCAATAGTTTCAGAAGTGTTTCAGCATTTTAATATGTAGAAAGGAGTTAGAAGTAAACAAAAAATAGGTTTAAAATTTATTACCATTTACATGGATGTGAGCTTTATGGAAAATGCATGACACTGCTAATTCAACCTTCTTTTTAAGGCTCATCCAAGAATTCTTTAAGGACACAATATACTTTTTGAAGAACCATATTTTGCTGCTCAAACTGAGAATGGCAGAAAGCCAGCCGATATGAATGGCACCTTTCTTTCCATGTTCACATGCTGTAACTTTTGTATGCATATTGTCTAAACTTAGATGTGAGTTGTCACGGAATTCCATGGCCTGCTTATTTTTTTCTGTGCTGATACATTGGCACATCCAGAGGTTATTTTTCACATGTCATCAGAAATGTTACAACACCAGATTGGTCTTGTAAGTACAAGTGACCATCCTAAGTGATGGAGGATTCCTGTCTCCTATGCATGCAAGAATAATAAGAGAGGCCAGGGGAAAGAGAGAACAAAAGCCTATGTACTTGATAAAAGACCGGGAAACTTGAATTAATTTGTGAAAGCAGTAACATTTTTGTCATTTATTCCTCTTTCCTGAAAGATGGAACTTCATTGATTGAAAGATGCTCGGGTCAGATATGCTTTGATTTGTCAGCAGCTAAATTGGCATAGTTCTTATAAAATCTAAATTCACATGCCCTTCACACACGTGCAGTTGTTTTTGATGGCTGCACTCAGCCCAGAGTACAGGAATTGTACTCTATGTCATATATTATCAACTTGGCAATCTGTTCAGATCAGTATCCTCTCTAATAGTAGCTTAAGAAGGCAGTGCCATAATCTAATACACATACTTTTTTCTCTGCTTTAAATCTCAAATTAATCTCTTGAGAGACTCTTCTTCCCCAGAGCACACACTTTAAAATCTCTTTGAAATCTGACATAAATTATGCCAAATCCGGGCAATCTTGCTATAGGGTAACTGACCAAGCACTCTTCAATCTTTTTAAAGTCTTGGCCTCAGCAGCTTCCTGTGACAGTATGTTCCACAGCTGAAGTACACGCTCAGTGATAATGCTTATTTTTAACAGATGCTTCCTTTAATGGAACCCTTGGATACTTAATTTCATTTTTTTTGTCCAGTTACTACAGTAGCATATAACCCACTACCAGGGCCCTGAGTGCACTTTTAGGCCTGCATGCCCTGACCAGCCGCTGAGCCACCAGCCCACAGCCCAAGACCCCACTCCAGCCCAGACCAGGGCACTCAGTTTCTGCCCCAGCAATGCTGCAGCAGTGCCAGTCTCCAGCTCCCCACAGCATATCCACAGGTCCCTCGGAGCTGGGTCCTTGTCCCCAGGGAGGTACCCAACGCCTGTAGCAGAAGCTGCCTCACTCCCCACACCACTGCTCTGCTCCCTGGCAGGGAGGCCATGTCATGCCAACCCCCAGAGCCTAGAAGCCAGGAAGCTGCCAGCTCTTACAGATCCTCCTTGTGACACAGCACCACAAAGTTCGCTTTTTCTTCTCCTCCTCCTCAAATCTTTTTTATGAAATCCACACAGAAGTGTCCTACAAGTAACGGTCCCTCTCCACCAGCTGGCAGCCCCCTCAGCACTGACTGTTGCGCTACAGGGGACGTTTCCAGCAGCCACTCTGCCAAGCAGGGGCAATCCCCTCAAGACTTCCAGACTCTGAGGGCTATGTTCAGTGCTGTCCATTCAGACCTCCCAGCAGCACCCCAACATCTCCCTGTCTCTTCACAACTAATGAAACTGTCTCTAGGTCCGCTGAGAGGTGATAAGAACCCAGCATCTGTTCAGAATGCTTGTGTCACAATCTGGAGGGACAGTTTCAAGTTTCCCAAAAGAAAACTCCAGGAAATACTTGCACAGATCCTCTAAATCAGTTATAATTGTGAAGCTTTGAACACCGTGGTCTCCCCATCATCCCAAAGATGGCTGAAGCCTGTGACTCCAGGCCTTACCTCCCTCCTGCACGGCAGACACTGAAGAGCTCCTGACGTGGCGGCAGGTCACAGGTCCATTGGCCCAGCTGACAGCTGGCCTCCCTTCGCCAAAGCCCACTGCTGTGAGGGCACTATGCCAAGTCCCGAGGGAAAGAGGATGCCAGGCAGGCTGAGAGAAGCTCACACAGGAGAAGACATTATCACACGTGCAGCCAACCAGGCTGTGTCCCCTCTCAGAGCAGACGCCTCGTGGCCTTCTTCCTCCTCAGCAGGGCCTGGCAGCTCTCAGGCGGTTGTCTGGCAAATTTTACTCATCCTTTTTTGTTGGTCAGCACAGCTAATAGTATCACTACATTCTTCCCTTCAAAATTTAGCCACTCTTTGGTTGAAATTGCCAGAACTGTCAGTCAGGGAAATGTCTGTGGGGCTGGGGTCCTCATGGCTTGTCCTTCAAGCAGAAAAGGTACACGGCTTTTGATCTCCAAGCCTTCGAATGTTGGCACAGCATGTCTTCACTCAAGGTTTTCACAATGCAGAGGTAAAAATAGATTTATTTTATTCAGGGAACAGACCCACAGAGAGGAGATGATTTTCACAAGAGTGAACCCAGTGCTTCTCAGTTGTGCACTAAAGACGTAGCTACAAGCTTATCCTTTCTCTTTGGTGTCAGCTGTCTAACTAAATGTGTTCTCTATAGTCTAATACAGTACATTGTGCCTCTGTGCCAAGGTTGTCGGCTCATTGTAACTGCTCTGGAGTCAGGTTTTGTTTTGTTTTTAAATAACAGTGAAACAAGTTCATCTGTGAGCTATGGATTTATATCTGGCATGGATTTGGGCCAACGTACTTGAACATATTCCTGTAATTTCATTTTATCCTTGGTGTCTTATCTTCAAGAATATTTAAAATTTGCAGTTCTTTCTTTTATCTTTGTTGTGTTTTGCTTGCCTGTAAATACACATAGTACATCCTGCTTGTTGGTTGTCTCTCTCAGGGAAACAGATAAATAATTAACTGGTGAATAAGAGACGGACTGGTGTTGGAATTATGCCAGATCTAACCTTGGATCTTCTCTACTTCTTCATCATCTTTGAGGAAAAGAGAAATAAACAACAACAACAAAGATACAAACACTTAAAGTATATATTAAATTCTTGCCTATAATGAAAAGCATTCAGGAAAACTCCTTCCTGAGCATCTTTGGTTTGTTTGGTACAGTATAACAGTATCAGATGCATTAGGGTTGTTTTGAATGGAGAATGACTAAACAATGTTGCTTGCATGATAATTAAATAAAACTGTCTACAACTGCCAGTCAGAATCAAGTTCAAAAATCTCAGAAGCAGAAGCATAAATTCCTGCCACCTAAACTGAAGGAGAAATTCCTTTACCTAGAAATAAGTAACAGGCTAATATAGTCTTTGCAGCCAGCCATAAAAGGGAAACATTCAGTACACTGCAATTATGCCATGCATCATAACCTCTATGGTTATGTGCAGAGTAAATATGGATTGATCATTATTAACTTCCAGTTTTCCTGAAGAATCAGCCAAAGTACCTCACATAATAGAAAATAAACTCATTAGAAGATGATGTCATCTGAAAATTGGAAGTTTAGGGTTTTTTTTTTTTACTTAACTAGGTCTCTCTTCTGTTATTTCCTCTATTGTCTTGTTGAGGATTCTTGGTTAGAGTTGCTTGGAAAATGGGCAGTTAAGGAGACTTTTATTTTAGATATAATAGTCTGAAATGGCAGTGAAAAAGAAAAACATTTTAATTCCTAAACATAGCTGCCCTGCCTCTTGGGAACCATAGTCCAGGTGTTGCAAAACAGTATTCTTCGTTATAGGTTGAGTTCCCTGTCATAAATAAGTGGATCAACGTGCCCTCCTCTTTCACTATATTTGTACAGGGAAATGGTGCATCGCAGCAGTCACGTGGCTACAACACACCAAGGGAGATAATACAGCTCTAAAACAGGAGTAGAAGACAATCAAAGTAAGTATATGAAAGATTTCAGTAATGTTACAAAATCATAACATCTAGGATTATGAACACTGATTCTGCAGAAAATAAGTACCATTGACCAGGAAAGTTTTTAATTAAAATATTTCTGTCAAAAGCTCATCGTCTTATCAAAACTAGCTGGAACTATACTTTTTTTGTCAGGTTTGCTGTTGATAAATTGAGCAGGCGCTGCTTCTACCTTCTCTTTTCTCTGCCTTCTGTGCATGAGATTAAATGACAGGGGCAGCTCCCTCTAATTCTCGTACATGAATTGCAGTGCTGAGATGCATTTATGATCATGATCATGCCTTCCAGCAGAGATTGCTTCCCCAAAAGCTTAATGGAAAAGATGCTCTTAGAGAGAAAGGAAACAATTTTTTTCTGAAAAACTCTGGAGGAGAAAACAATCTTCTTTAGATTTTGGCCCAGTAGGTTAAGTATCATCTAGCAAGCATAGAGAAAAAAGGCATGGCTGACTGCTTTCCTGACATCCAAATCCATGCTTAAATAGTCTGTCTGAAGAGAGTGAGCTTTTGTGGGAGGCTGTTGCTTCTGAAGAATTCAGAGAAACCCAGTATATTTTGTTGGCTGCCGAGGAAACTGACGTAATACTGAAAATGAAGCAATGATAATGAATCAAATCTGCTGGAAACAGCAGTGTGATAGGAGAACAATAAGTAATCTAGTAATTAGAATGTGAGCCTGTAGTTTTACAAACTTCCTGTGTAAGTCTCTTGAACACAGATCTTCTTAGGAGTCCGGCACCTACTGATGCTGGTTTTATTAATAACAGAAACACTTTAAAATAGTTCTGGGTCCAAAATTAGAATGCAGAATAGTATTTTTATAAGTTTAGATTAATGTAATGCTTCTAGCTTGTAAGCTCCCTGCATCACTCTTACACTAAATTTGATGGGAAGAGTGAATCAAAAATGTTCTCATGACCAGTCCTAAAAATTTACATGGGGTTCAGGATTTTGAATGCAGAGGTGTCAGCTTATTTAATGTCATAACAACAAGCCTGTAACCTTGGCCAAATGACCAAAACCCTTTCTTCAAAAAAAAGCTAAGAAGAAAGATATGGAAGAAATAGGAAATAAAAAGGAGAAAAAGCAAGACCAGGAACTCGGTGTTTGGGTTTTGGCCAAAACTGGCAAGAGTAATGAGTCATCTAGGTCTTCCTTTACAGCCTGGTCTGCAATAACAGTTGTTTAACACTAGTACACTGATGTATTTCAGCATGCAGAAGGTGATGTGGGAAGCAGCCATTAAAAAATGCCTCACTCTATTAGGATATTTCCTTTCATGACCATTTTGAATCCTTTTTTTTTAATGGACCCTCGGAAGAATTAAATAGCTGATACCTCTATTATCTTAACAGTAAACAGATATGAGGTTAATCTAGAACATTCTTTTCTAGCTTTGTTTCCTTCTTCTTACCACAAATGATTTAGTAGTACAATTAGGCTTTTTTGTTTGGATTAATCCAGGCCCTTTTGCTGCTTTTTGTAAACAAATCATTATCACCTTGGGCAACTTAGCATATTGGCCATAAGGAATAGTATAAATCATCTTTTTCATCTATGTTTGTATACTAGCTGACATAACAGAGCCATGCTGCATGGTGGTGTCTCTGCAGAGCCATCACCATTTAAATAATAATAACAGTTGTTTAACACTTGAGTGGGACTCTGTTGTTTGTAAACTAAGAACATTTCTTTTCTCTGCATTGCTTATTACTTAAAACATAACATTATTCCAAAGGGATGAAGCTGTTTTACTCATGCACACTCAGCAACACATCAAAAGTGTAAGGTAACATTAATTTTTAAACAATTTAAAATGGGTAAAAAAATCTCATATTTCTGTTAAAAAATTCACCTGCCAAAATGCAATAATAAATCAAATATGCCTTTTGGTAATATTGTCCCCATGAAAAGATGGAAACCATAAACAGCTTTAAAAAGAAGGAAATTTGAGAGGGCATTTTACTGCAGTATGTAACTACAACTACATTTGCAAACTGTATCCAAAGTCAGCTGCATTTCATGCAGCATGCTTTAACCAAGGAATGTGAGTTGACATTGCAGAAAAACTAACTTATTTTGCCAAGTCTCATTCTTGTACACTTGCTTGCATGTATTGTAGTGTTTAGGTATTAACACAGCATATAACCAACAGATTTTGATTTCTGAGTCATGATCTTCCTTCGTATAATCCATACTGTCTCTCTTGTGGCACGGATAGACGAGTGTTTTGATTTATGTAACCTAAATATATCCATGTTCATTATGAAGAAATTATGTCTATATGCAAATTGGAGAAAAAGTCTTTGCCTTTAAACTGTTCCTCTAAGTGGACAATATGAAAAGATTTCTATTCCCACTTAAAAGTTTGGCGTTTATGAATACTGAACCAATTGGATATTAATGTGGCAGGGAAAAGCGCAAACCCAAGACCGTTGTGGTAAGGAAGAATCCATAGATCATACATAGTTGAACATTTCCATTTCTGTCTTTTCTGACCATCAAGAAGAAATGGAAAATATGTATTACTATAACAATGTTGCAATGCACTAGCATGAAGGGCTTCTAATCAAAGCAGAACGCCATGGTGCTGTTATACCCAACAGGGGATCGTGACAGAAAGAGGTTACAAATGGGGAATCTGGTTACTTTTTTTTTCACTATAGTGGTAAGATTCCATTTCTAAAGGATGCTTAGGACCTTGCAGTCTCTGTCTTTCCACAGTAACATCTCAGACACATTCCCTGTCACTGTTTCCCATACTAGCTGCCCAGATGCACTGCTTTCATAAACTCAAGAGAGCTATGGCACACTTCAAATCTGCAGCATTTTTCACTGTCAGCCTGTATTTCTTAGGTCACATTTGCTGCATTGGCTTGCACTTCTAGTGCTACCATTTGCTGTTTGTCATTGACAAGCGCCTTCAGCAGGTGCTCAGTTTTTCTGCTGTAGAATTGACAAGAGAAAAAAAAGTGGCCGTTTTGGCTATGTTCCTTCTGTGGTGAATGTGAGGAAATGAGCCTGAGGTGACCCTGTCAGCCTCAGCTAAGCCTCATTCTATTGTTCCTTACTAGTTCAGATGGACAATGCCTTATTAGTGTCCCAATGCTCTTCCCCTCTTATATTTCACAGGCTTCCTTGTCTGCACAGATCTAGTTTCAGTAGCTCTTTTATTACTATGCTATCCCTCCTCTTATTTTTATATATATATATATATATTGCTTTTTTTTCTGAGTTGCTGCCAAGACACAACTTGTTTAAAAAATAAACCAAACTCAGATCCTGGCTTATGTCACCCTAATAACCTCAGCTCTGTGGTTTTGTCTCTAGGGTCTACAGCTCATGACATCAAGTCACTTTATAAAATGAAACTGGATTTGATGGCTCATGGATTTTGCTCCAAAACCCCAGAAATTATCTAACTTCCCACTAACTGCGATTGTCTTCAGATCCATCCTTTGAGCTATCCTGAAGTCACCTGGTAAGATCTCATAGTTCTTGTGAAGAGAAAAATGCGTTAAGTCTCGTAGCAGATTTCACCAGCAGTTCTCAAAGCACTTCACTACCAGGGAAAAGTGTCATTATCTCAATTTTATAGGTCCTTAACACATTTTTGTATAGGCTCAACAGAATGTTTTTGAATACATTCTTGTCTTGTCACTGCTCCTTTCCTCCAAAACAGTTTCCTTAGATAAACAGACATCTGTTAATGCCTGACCATATTTTTTTTCCACAATCCTCTTCCTCTTTTAGTGCACAGGATAAATAGTGCTCAGCACATGTATAGCTCTTCATATTTTTATTTAACTTCCATGATCCATGTATGTCCCTGCCTCTCTACTGTATAGTACTCAAATTTTCCTTTGATGTGAGTTATATTTTTTATTACAGGGTGTTTTGTGTATAGTCATTAAAGAGCCTGAGTGCTTTGTGTCTGTTGACAACTTTGTCTTTCCAATACATAGTAGGACAAAAGAGGATGCCCTTCCACTTCATAGCTAGGGAATATAAGGTTGAGTTCCTCTTCTCACTGTACAGCGTAAGATCTCCTATTTCAGAAGAGTCAGCTGCACAGAGTGTTAAGTACTCACTGCACTGTTCCTATTGAATTCAGTTTCTCTTATGAGCACTCAGCATTTCTGCAAATCTGATCAGATACCAAGTTGGATGCTCAGAGACAGAGATATGAACATTTAGAGATAATGTAGGAAAAATTTCATTTAAGCAGTTTGCCGCATGTTATAGAGGTCACATTGCATTGATGATAAGACCATCTTTTTCCTTTCAGTTATCTCCTGCCTTTAATGATCTATCTCCCAACCATTGCAACAAACAGGTTAGGCAATCTGTGGGGGGAAAAAAAAGAATTACATAGTTAAAAACTCCATTTCACAAACCACGTTCAAGGAGGCTAGCGCAGTTTTTCAAGCATTCTTAATCTAGCATCTCCTAACTTTTCAGTGAGTGTCTTTGTTCCCTCTGAATAGAGTTTGCATGCATGTGATTTTCTAGTTTGTTTGTTTGTTTGTTTTTAAAGCAATCCAGATGAAAAAGCTGTTTTGCAGCTTATATCTTTGACATCAGTAAAATTCAGCATTCCTATCCTGGTAGGTAACCAGAGTTAACTCAATGAAATAGCAAATTGCCATCTACTGATCATAGTGTGTTGAAGCACATCCTTACTGAGAGCAGAAATCTGTGAACCTAATGGCTGTGGGGGAAAGTTTGCCTACAGCTTCTTCTGTCCTGTTAGCTCCTGACTTGTTACCTTAAGCTTCATCCACTAATTTTGAGATTCCAGTTGAGTTTTCCTCATTCAATTGATCATTGCCTATAATGCTCCCATGCAATTTCAGACTACTCATAGACCCATTAATTTTGCCCACCATCCCTAGCTGTATCTCTACACAATCTCTCTTACATCTGCCCTTCACTCTGGTTCCTGGTCACGTTCCTGAGCAGCTCAGCCTGCTCTCCCATAGATTCACTCTAGTTCTCATCTGATCCTGGGGGTACTCTTTAGCCTGCATGCTTCCCAAAGGCCAAAAGCGAAGTCAAAGCAAAGATGTGACTATTATCTGCATGTGCAGAGATCATGGCTTTGGCTGCATCGGGCTGGAGTCTCAGGCTGGCTCTTCTGCTCAGCAATTTCCCAAAGGCACAGGGAGGTAAGGTCTGGAGTTCTGATCAGCTTTCCGGATCCCAGGGAACTGTGTTGTCTGGCTATACCAAGGCAAAACTGCAATTCCAGTCTTAGAATGAATCCCAGGAGGAGAGAAATATTTTTCAGCTCCAGCAAACATCTGTCTGGTGAATTTTTTGAGAAAGCAGGCGTGAGGACACCCTTTACAATGAAGATATATCCAGTAATTCACCTGGTTCTCAGAGTTGTCTCCCAAGTGTTGTAATGCTGAAGAGTTTCATTATTCTGTCAGGGTACCTAGAGCTATGCAGAGATACTGGTAAATATCTTTAAAAACTGAATGTATTCTTAAAGGAAGATATGGGAGAACAACTAAATCTTACTACGGTGGTCCATTCTCAACACAAATATTACCAGAGTGTTTCACTGAGGAATCTGCTTGCAAATCTCACCATTTCACAAGCAGCAGCAACGTAACCACCTGTCACCAGGCTTATGCATATTTCAAGAGGAGAAAATATAAAAATAATACTTTATAGACTTATTAGTGGTAGCTAGAGCCTTGTGACAGGACTTTAAAACAAAATTTAGGTCTCCTAGCTCCTGTTCTTGGCCCACAAAACAATCTTGTGCTTATTAGACCCACCTTAAATGATCTATTCATTGCTGCAGTGGAAGCAGGAGGCAAGACTGCATATTTCTGTAACACTGAACCCCTTCCATTCCCATTGACTTCTGCAGTAGCTCAGCTCCATACTCAAGGTGAGACTTGGGCACATCAGAATCCTCCTTGTACAGGAAACTTAGATGCATCCAGCAGTTTGGAGCCATAGTGTTCCCTGAAGAAGTGGTGGCCTGGCTGCACAGAGGAGCTGGGACACAAGGGATGCCATAAAACACATCAAAAGGAAAATGTAGTTACAGCCTCAGTCAAGGCAATGTTGAAACTGTGCTTGCTGTGTGAACAACCAGCTTAAAAAACAGGACCAAAACATCTTCCTGCACAATCCATTTCATGGATTATTCGCTGTTCTTTTTTTCTCACTGTTCTCTATTCATGTTTTAGAGGTGTCCATTACTGCTCTCCTCTACCTCTCTTCCCTTGGCCCTCCACCTTTTACCCTTTCTGACTTCTTCCTTTTATCTTCAGTGTTTTTTTTCTTCTGCTTCCTTTATTTCCTTGCTGTTTCTCAGTTGTTTTTCCTTCTTCCTTTACTGACTTTTCTCCCTGACAGCTGGGGACTGAGGCAAAGCCTTCTGAAATCAATCCATTACCTTCAAAGATTTTAGGATCAAGGTCTTATTCCTGCTTCCTTTTCTGCTGCTTCTACAATCTCTTTTCCCATGCAGCATTTTCTGTGGTATTTCCCTACTAAAATATGGGTTACTGCAATATACAGGGAAGGAAGGAGGTTTAGAGAGATAAAATCCTGAGGACTCAGTAAATTCCTTACAGAGTTGCTGAACTGCAACTCTGACTGCACAACTGTGCAAAGACAAAGTCTTTCAGGAAGAAAATTCCTGTCATTAAATTGCACTGTATTGCACATAGTAGCTAGTGACTGCATAGTCATGCAGTTAATTGTGGCTGCTGATTTTGAGCTCAAACAGGCAGTGCTTAATCACACAAACTAATTCCAGGAAAACTGAAAAATGGAGGAAAGAACCATATTGATTGGCTATTTACTAATATATAAAATCACACAAATTGACACGAAGCACCTGTTGAACATATGTCACAGGTATACACACGTGTAAAAAAAAGTAGGTATAAAGTTATGTATCTGCATATAGAGAGGGAAAAGTACTGAATATGTACATATAGCATGTATTGGATATATTCTCATAGGATAGATGTAGGAAAAATATTTTACTAGAACACTGCTGCAATATATGCTGGTGTTTGAATGCTGGTACAGTTTTGGATATAATACAGAGACAGATGCTCAGTTGCTGTGGATGGATACAACCCCACTGAAGACTGAGGCTGGGAGCACAAACACTATTTTACATCGAATGAGGTTCTGGTCATATATTTATAGTTTTACTTTTATATTCAGTCTTTCGTATGGATGAATATTTTGTGTACCCAGATCAACAGCACAATAACTCAAAAGAGAAGCCTCATCTACTTCTCTGTTGCTAGCTGTTAGTGAGAGGCTACCTCTGAACGGCATGGCAGAATCAGTCTTGGGGTGTAAACTTGCATGTTAAAGTTGGCCATTTTGCCAGGAGAACAGAGATCTATATTGTTCTAAAATAACCAGCTGGGCCCCTGTTACTAGGGTACATAGGCACCATCACAATCCAAGGGGAGTTAGCTAAACTCCTCTCACACACCTATTTCTGATTTAGAGGTGGAAATATCAGTCCCCACTAGATCATATGACAAATAAATCCTTATAAAGGAAACCTGTGGTTGGGCTATTCATTGGATTCAGATTCAGAGTCCAGCCCTCTTCACTTAGCTCATTGTTTGACGCTTTCCTGATGATGCAGTAAAGGTAAAGCAGCCTGAAAATATTTTATAAAGCTTCAGCAAATCACTGGGAAACTGTCTTAACCACAGTACTTTGGAAATGTGTGGTAGTGCTGCAGTCAATGCACAACAGCTAGACACCAATGGTTGTTTTAATCTTGTTTAAACTATTCTCTCAGTAGGTAACTGAGAGACATAAATTATCTACTACCTGCCAGCAAGGTGCCTATACTGTTGAAGGTTTTTATGTTACTCAGGAACAGATTATATCCAGCTTTGGAGATTCAGCGAAAGAAATGACAGTGTTCTCAACAGTAGGGCCGCTTAAATGTAAAGGGGCATGCAGACCTCAGACTTAAAGAAAGCAATGAAAACTGTAACGGAAAATTTCTAGGAAGAAATATCTGGAAAATATCTGTACTCGACTTTTAACTGATTCCTGCAGTACCTACTGTGGTTTTTTTCCTCTCATATATAAAGAGCATCTGTCTACCGATGGTCCCGAAGTACTTTTATTCTAGAATGAAGGAAACAACAACAATAAAGTACAAAAGTAAAATTCCCATGAAAGCAAGCAGCATGTCTGTATTTTTCCTTTGTGCTGTGCAAGGTCTGTACAAAAGGTCCTCAGTCTTTCTATACTTCAGAAAGGTAAAGGGGGCATGATGCAGAAAATGGAGGCACTGAGTTATATGGCTGTGTACAGCATCCTTTGCAGAGCATTGAAACAAAAGCAGTCAGACTAAGCTCCATCTCCACTCGCCTGCATGCCATTCCCATTGGCTGCAGTGAGCAAATGAGGTGAACAGCAACAGGTATGTCACAGCTGAATAACAGACAGCAGTCCCTTGAGACTCATGATGCATTTCCATTATTAATAGTGTCAAAAAGAGTTCATGCAAAAGTGTGAAACTGGAATGTTTGGCCTAAATCAATCCTTTACATAAGTGCTGCACTTTTATAATCCCTTGTTTTGATGGGCTGATGATCTTCCATGGAACTTGTTAGCTGATGTGCATGCATATGCTGCCCTATATATATCCGTGCTATGCATGGACATGCAGCTCTGCTGTCAGGTGCTGAGGAGGCAGCAGGAGGGGAAAGCTGCCTTCAGGCACTCCCCTCTGACAGACATCAGCTGGAGAAAAGCAATGTACAGCTGTGCTTCTTCTCTGAGACCACTCCCATGTGAAGTCCTACAGGGGCTGGTCCTGTCTCTTCTCCTTTTCATCATGTGCTGAAGAGCTGTAGGAAAGGTCAGGAGGAGCCGAGGGCTACAATACCATCAATCTGTTGATGGCAACCAGCTCGTGTGTCTCTTTTCAGCTGATGCAATCAGTGCTATGACAGAGATGTCACAAAACTTAGAGGAGATAAACCCGCAGATCCAAATCAGTTGTCTGAAGCTGAACTAAAGAAGGAAGAGACGTTGCTGGAAGGAATAAGAACTTGATGTAGTTAAGGCAGTGGGCAAATCCTGCTTTCATTTTGGGCAAACGTTATGGAGTTTGAGGTCCAAGCATGGACCACGTTGCCCCTGGATTCAATATGGCTTGCAAAAGCCTTGTACCTTTTTATATCTGCTCTGCTGTCATTTTTTTTTTGTGGTAAAGGTGACTCATTTTACCTTTTGTGAGAGGCCGCCAGAGATCTGTTCGGGTTAAAAAGAGAACAACGAATAAAGCTTGTCAAATAAAGCAGCAACATCCAGGGAATGTAGAAGGTGTAATTCCTTACAGACACACTTACTGTCAGTCCAGTTTTGTATTTTATTCTTGGTAAAAGAGGTGTTTGAATATATATAGACAAGTAAGGATTAGCAGACCCAGTGCAGACTTTGGAAATGAACATGATCTGAAACTGTCTGGTTTTACGGCCTTGGGCAAATCATATAATCTCTCTGCTCCTGTTTTCTGATCTATAATCCAAGGGCAGTAATTCTTTCTTGCTTCTCAGCGGCGAAGTAACGAACGCCTTCACAGTGCTTTGCGGTGCCATACAGAAATACTACAATTACAGCGAAGCAAGCAGCATATGATATTAATGCAAACAGATACAGGGTAAAACTTGGGAGGCTGGATAGCAGCACACTCAGATACAACTGTAATGAGTGCATTAGTAATGCACGACTGGATTGATTAAGTAGTTGCCACTGTGTAAAGCCTTGTCTAGGGCTGATACTTGATATATTATTTTGACCTGAGACAGATGCTCAGCGATCTTGTCTCTTAAGTTTTGGCAATGCCTGTCATGTCAATACAAATTAGTGAGTTGAGCTGAAAGAAGCAGCTGTAGTTGCCACTTGGATACCCTTTTTATATTCTTCTGTGGATCAGAATTGCAGCTTCCCAAACTGGATATTTTATATAACCTTTCAGAAGTATGATTTGAAATAGCTTGTCTTCCTTTTTTTTTTTTTTTTTTTATTCCTTCCTGAGAATGTTTCCTCTAGCCATCATGATAAAAATGTACTCTGGTGACAAAAGAACCACATCCCAGGATTTTATGCTTTCCTATCACAATGGCAGCACATCCCGTATGGTGATGACACAGCACAGAAATTC
Source organism: Urocolius indicus (assembly GCA_013401255.1). Taxonomy (NCBI): domain Eukaryota; kingdom Metazoa; phylum Chordata; class Aves; order Coliiformes; family Coliidae; genus Urocolius; species Urocolius indicus. The sequence goes on from WBNH01011000.1 coordinate 215,057, forward strand.
CATCACATTGAGGTTACTTTTGCATTGCCTGATACTGGCAACTGTGATGTGAAGCACTGGAAAATAGAACAGTTTTCTACACAAAAGAGTCACAAGAGGTTTCAAACAGCCTTTGAGGACCTGGATATCCAACTGAGATTAGAAATCTGGATGAGTCAGGATAGTTGTGTGCAGAAGCCTTTCAGCTCGAGGCTGGGGATCTGGAGGTGAACAGCATTTGGAAAAGGTTACCGCTTCCTGAAGCTTTTGACAGCTTATTTGAAATGGGCTTTAATCGGGGATCCGGAGCCTTTTGCTAGCAGGCTTGCTAGACTGGGGAGCTGGCACCGGCGGCAGACGTGACCGGTACTACACATGTCCCCATCCTTCCCAGTGCAGTCAGTAAGTGCTGTGGAGGAGCAGGGGTAGCACAGGTAGCATATGCTTTTGGGGTACAGGCATTTGACACAAAGAGTGTTTCGTTTTGGGTGCTTCCACTGTTGAGTGAAAGGATTTCTACCTTTTCCTTCCCTAAGTCTCTCTCCAACCATGCATCCTTCCTCATCCCAAACTCCTGATGGCTCCTCGGCTGTGCCTCGTGTACATTCCCTGGCATTTTAGAGTGAGCTAAGGACTGCTAACCCCATTTTGAGGCGGGCTAACCGTGGCCTTCTGCAAACGAGAAGCAAGGCATAGCACTGTGAAATGTTTTGCTGAAGGTTATCCAGCTGTGACTGAGAAAAGTGCGCTCCGCTTCTGCTACGAAAGATGCCACAAAAGTGTAAATGTTCATAGAAATAACTTTCTCTATGTGTGTTTCTGCTTTGCAAAATTACAGCTCCACCGGGGGGACTTGTGAACATCAGCAGCATTCAGTTTTGATGATCGCTGCTTGAAGTGATCAGTCAGCTGTATGGATCTACAAATTGCTCCCTTGCAGCCAGCCTCTTAGCCTAATGCTCCGGCGACAGCCAACTGTAGGGATCAGACTTGAGAAGATGCCTTTGATTTTCCTTTGATGTTTCTGAGCCAAGGAAGAATTTCACACGGCCACTGGGCGGTAGGTGAAGATCCCTTCTGTTTGAGGGAAGCCAATTTTAATACGGCTGACCCGCTTTGACCTTAAGATTACTGGCAGGACATGTAGGATGTCCTTGGGAGGCAGAGCTGGCTCACAGAATGTGGCTGACTCGGGGCACAGACCGATTTGTACGTCTGGATGCAGGGATCATTCAGATATTCAATGGGCGATACAAAAATTGATCCTGGTCAGTGTATTTATTTGCTTGCACTTTGGCATCACTGCTGGCTTGTGATACAGCAGGAATTCTCCTTTAGGATTTAATGACAACAAGTGGGAACAACTTACAAGGAGAGCAGGTCCTAGCTTCCGAGCCTATCTTCACGGCAACTTTCTCTCCCCTTTCTTTATTTTTGTTCCTTTATTCACCTCTTAATCCAGAGACATAATTCCAGCAGAAGCTTTTAAAGACCCTGACCAAAAAAAAAAGCGTCAAGAACGAGGTTATTTGTCTGTAGGTTGGGGTACAGGCTGTGAGAGAAGTAGAGGCACAAAAACCTAAACCAAGAGGTGAGGCCAGCGGAACACTAAAGGAGAAGAGCTGTAACTTTTTTCTTTGCCATCTCTGTTGGAACAAATCGGACCGAGACTTCTCCTTCCCTGTGCTTGCCGGCAGCGGATGGAGCGGGGTTCGTGGGGGGGGGGGGGG
>WBNH01011000.1:217046-335891 GCA_013401255.1 Urocolius indicus
GGGACGGGCCCCTCGGGCTGGGCGCGGCAGCTGCCCCCGCCGCCGCCCCGGGCGGGCTGGGCTCGGCTCGGCTCGGCACCGCGCGGCGTGGCTGCGCTCCGGCGGCTCTGCTCGCGGCTGTTTCCTCAGCCCGTGTGCCGCTTTCCTGCTTCCCTCCCTTTTTCTTCCAACAACCCATCCCCGCTGGCGGCGGCGCCTCCCCGCCGGGCTGTGGGTTAGAGTCGCCGACTCGCCCTGCACTGCTCTGACCGGCCCTGGAGCTCGGGCTGGCGAGCGCTTCGTTCATTGCTAAGTTTCGTGTGGAAATCGGCGGCAGAGGGTTTCCTTCAGCCGTGGCTCTGCCGCAGCAGAGCCGCCTCGCTCGGCGTTCACACCTGTGCGCGGGCAGGNCCATGCGCCGGGCGGCTGTGGGAGCTGCGGGCGCCCCCGGGGGCGGCGCGCCCCCGCCACGCTCCGTGCCGCGGACGACTCGCCCTGCACTGCTCTGACCGGCCCTGGAGCTCGGGCTGGCGAGCGCTTCGTTCATTGCTAAGTTTCGTGTGGAAATCGGCGGCAGAGGGTTTCCTTCAGCCGTGGCTCTGCCGCAGCAGAGCCGCCTCGCTCGGCGTTCACACCTGTGCGCGGGCAGGTCCCGCAGACCCTGCCCGAGTGTCCCTCCGGTGTGGTGCGTTACATTTAAGGGCAATCCGGAGGACCTGGGCATGTCTCATTGAAACGGCTCTAGGCAGAGCACTTTCTTTAATCCACGTGATTTATGTTTAAATGGCTCAAAGGGTGAGCGAAGGGATGCTTTAAAGCACCTCCTTTATTTTGTTGGCGTGAACTATGCAGGCCTTCTTTCTGCCTGGACAAGTGGAGTTGATAATTAATGAAAATGTATGTTAATTTTTTTCACATACACATGGTCTTAAATGTATTTAGAAACACATGACCTAGGAGTGCTCATCTAGTTCATACAAATCAAGCGTGGAATTGCTAATCGCACAGTGCTTATTCTGTACTAGTGTCAGAATTGCCCTTGTGGGACAGAAAGCATCAGCCCTATCTGATGTAGCCTTTTGCCCTTGGCAGGGGCCTAAGTGTCAGCTCATTCAGGAGGAGGGAAAAGAAATGCTCTGCCACCTTCACATTGTTCTTGTTCTAAGCTTAATCTCAAAGCACAGACCTCTGCTATCTGCAATTTATGGATTGATTTCGAGTGAAATTGAAGTCAGGCTGAACTCTTCCTAAAACAGTGGAGAGGTCTCAGTGTGGCTCTTCTTCCCCTGTGGCTCGTCTTTAATACACACAGTACTTTTCTCAATGATGCTTGTGTCAGTGCATTCCTCATATTAAGCATATACTGTAGACCGAGTGGAGCTACAAGTGGACTGAATTTTCCCTTCATTTAAAATAGCTTTAAACATATTTTAAACATGGAGTTATTTCCTTCTATATCCACTGTAACTGTCAGACCTATTCTTACTGTAACATTCTTTTTATGTTAATGTATTTTGCTGTGATTTCTTTTGGTAGATTAAAAGACTTTTTTTTTTTTTCCCTGTCTTACGTGAATCTGCTGTTCCTCACTGTTCTAGTTGCCCTTCTTTGGACCTTTTGCCTTGCAGAGCTGGAGATGAGCAGAATGGGCCTGCCATTGTCAGTAAAATTATATGAAGCCATTATAATTTATCTGCATTATTCTCTCTTACCCTTCTTAATTTGCCCCAGCGTTTTATTTGCTCTGTGATGCTGCATGCTGAGCAGATGTCTTCATTGAGCTGTTGATTCAGCTAATTCTTTCCCCTTTGCTGTGTACAAGTAGTTTAAATTATTTCTTCCAATTTGCATTATCTTGCACTTGAAGGTGTGATTTTTCATCTTGAAATATGTAACTCGCTCTACACCAGAATGAAAAAAAAAAAAAAAAAAAACTAGCCTACAGCTGTGACACTGCAAAACTTGCTTTAAAATTTTTCTTGAGTCAATGTTTGCAAAGTCAGTGAGGCTGTTAAATCAGGACGTTCTCAGTGTGTAAAGTTAAAGCAAAGGTAATGCCAGCTGCTTGGTAGGACAGAGGTTAATGAGAAGATTGTGTTTCCTGCCAGCCCATCCTTTTTTATGTATTCAGATGTGAATTTTAGGGTTTTTTTTTTCCTCCCTTGAAAGTACTGAGTGCTTGCAGTGCAGCTGGGACAGCAGATAGAGTCGTGTCTCCATAGCACTCTGGAAAAACAGGGCTCGTTTTTAAAGCAGGAGCCAGAATTGGAGGTGGCTTCTGAGAACTGAAATCTCTGTAAGACTTCCTGCATTTGTAAAAAGGAAAACTACCAAGCTGGATGAAGAAAACACTTTAGTGTCTTCAAATGAAAGATGTTGTTATCTTCTGCATCGCTGTGAACGTGACACACATGTGAGGAAGGTCCTGCAGTGATCTGTGCCTAATGTAAAGTTTTATTTCTTGAATGAGTCTGAGAGTCACAAGGAAGTTGTGGTTTAACTTGAGATACTTCCCTATTCGAGATGTCAACTGGCTGACAGTATTTCACACTTGAAAAACTGACTTTACTGTTAAAGGCGTTGTGAAGGACTTTTCACATTGAGGTGGATTTGCATTTCATCTGATGTGCTGGGCACTGTCCTTTCCCTAGCAGAGGCCAGCCACTGCTTCCAACAGGAATACGCATCCGGAATCCATTTGCTTTGCAAACAGTGATGAATGTTATCTCAGGCCAATGTGGCAAAGGTCAGTTTGTGTTCTGAATGTTGGCTTAATGACAGAGAAACTGAGTCAAGAGAGTCTGGCTGAATTACAGCTATTGGGAAGCAAGCTGCTTGCTGGTGCCTTCAAAGAAAAGCTGCAAAAGAGCGTTTTGGGCTTCCACCTCTTTGAATCCCAGTAACGTCACAGGAATGCACCAGTGAGCACCGACATGGACTTGTGCATCCAGGCCTGTGAGGAGGTGGTCCTGCAGGTAGTCAGTCCAGCAGCAAGGTGCAGTGGCTTTCCCTCCAGTGAGTTTGCATGCAGGGTGTGAGCACTGCTGCTCCTCTGCAGTGCTCAGGTGCTGTTTCCCATGGTGGCATTTGGGCTTGAATTTGAGAGTGCCTCTTCTCATCCAGGTGCTGTTTGTACTATAGGAGCTGCTGTGGGAAGTACTTTGCCACAGTCAGAGGGAAATCCCATCCCTTAGTTGCTGTTCCCCCTCCCCATTCCAGCTTCATCTGTTCTCTCTTCAGAAATACAGATTTGTAAAACTTGTGAACCATCTTCTGTCTCCTCAGATGCCTTTCCCAAATCAAACTTTGGCTTTTAAGACTGATTTTGTTACTCAACCTTTTGGAGTGGTAATTTGAATCCACTGGCTTTGGTACCACAGCACCAGTTTACTTCAGAGGGCCTAAAGTTGTTGCTGCAAGTGTGGTGTGGCCATCAGAAGTGATGTTTATGTCCAAGAGTGTGTTCAAAATGTCATGAGCAATTGGTGATAGAAGAGGTGCTTGTTCTGTTGGTGGTCATGTTATTTTGCCTTTTGGAGATGCAGTTCCTCAAGTTTCTTTGTTTCAGTAAAAGGAAGGTAATGAGATTCACCTTCAGAGTTGTTTTTGGAGGTCTGTGAATGGAAAAACTTAATGCAATTTGCAACCAGGATCACAAAGTAGCATTGCCTTCAATTTCTTGTTGTGGACAAGTTGGCTTTGGAAGTAAGTTATGGTTTACCTTGATCCTGCCACTGTTTCAAGCTTGTGAATGAAAAAAATCGTGAGAGCAAAGCGACTTTTGGGTTTTGGCACTTTGCTGGCTGAGAGTAGCATTGGTAGAGAGCACTAAGGTTTGTTTGCCGGCTAAGCACAGATAACAAAGGTAATCTCACTTGTGGCTGCTTTGATGATGTCCTGTGTGTTTTCTTTGGGTTTACAGTCCTATAGACTCTTTCTCTCCCCTTCCTCACTTTTTGGGAGATGGCACACCATGATGTGTGGTTGTGTGCTGCTCTAGGATTATCTGTGTGCTGGCTTGCTCTGATGTTGCCTCCCTTTTACTTCTTGCAGATCTCTTCCTTTCTGTGTGAGTCTTACTCCATCTATTTAAATTAAGCTTCATCTCCCATCACCTGGCAGAAAAAAATGTGAGGATTAATTAGTTAATATTTGTGCAATGCTTTGAAGATAAGTGCCATATAAAGTGCTAAGGATTTTCAGGTGTCCTTTCCTGCCCCCCCGTTCTTTACAAGTCTCATTAATAGTGTTTTTATCTTCTTTTTATAGCATCTCCTATGTGCTTCTTGAGTAGGTGGTACTACTTTAAACTTCCTCAAGACCCAATTTTTAAGTGGAGGATTATATGGCATATGCTTTGCTCATGCCCTTAGCTTCTGTAGTCATCCAAATGTGCTTGTTCAGAAGTGGTATCTGAAACACTTATTTCATCAACAGCTTGTTTAATATACATTGCAGCAATGCCTGGCTTGAAGAGAGAGTGAGCTTCACATTCATTATAAGGAGAAAGTTCTTTGTCAGTATTAGTAATTAACCTTATTACAGTCAGTTGTTAATTAGCAAATAATTGCACAGGTTTTCCTTCACTAAGCATTTGAAAACCAGTGATAAACTGCACAATTAATTGGCTACACAGAGGCCTTAAGGACAACCTTTAGTATAGACTATTATGCCTGCAGCTTATGTTCCTTAAACCCCAGTGTTTAAGAACAATATGAACAGTAGAGTCTAGTCAAATCTTGACGTCTCCATGGTATTTTTTGCTATCTTCTATATTTGGAAAGTGAACATAGCAAGCACCATGTTAAGTGGAATGCCTTACTTGTAGCATCCTTTAGCTGAAGTTAAAGAATACCATGGCACTTTGTTTCAGGATTTAAATTTGCCTTCCTTTGTGAACAAAAGAGCATATAACCCTTGCCTCTTGCAGGTATGACCCACCACAATAAAATGTCAGCAGCACTTGGGATTTTTTTGCTCCTTGGATTGCTTGAGGTGAGAGTTCCGTGATCTGGATTATATACAGAGTAAAGAATGCATTCCTCCACGGGAAGCGAACAGAACCCAAGAAGTGTCCAGTGAGACTGTCTGCCAACATAAATCTGTCAGGAAAACCCCGTGGTTTTGTAGAGGTGTCAGTCTGTGCAGCAGAAGTTGTTGTTGTCCCGGTGTGTCTGCTGGAGAGCTCCTCACCTGCCCAGCCCATGCCGCCTTGTGAACATGGCTCGGGTTTGGGTTGCAGATAACATGCCACGGCCTCTGTGCTGGGGGTCAGCAGCACTTTGCAGTGCAATCCCTGCAGATGTGCAACCCCTGCAGATGTGGTTGAGATAAGATGGTTTTTCTGTCCCAGCGGGCTTGCTGGGGCTACTGCAGTTGTGACCCCTGAAGTCTGAGCCCCAAGTTCTACCTTTTCTCTTTCACTCAAATAATAAATTCTTAAGCAGGCTTCCTTGAGGTGCTTCTGGGTAACAGAGAGAACCTGTCTCCCCTCATCTGATTTGATTAAAATGTTTCTACAGCTATTTTGGATATTAATCATGAATGAAAACAGGAGACTGTCCTACTTATCACTATCCATCTCTGAAGGCATTTGTTACAAATGGCTCAGTGATCAAAGCTGCACAACCCTGAATGTAAATAGCAGCAGAGGGAGGGCTTGTGAGTGAAAAGCAAGCAATTATTGCACAAGGTCAAGAGTGGTTTATATGATGAACAAGGAAGATAAAACATCTGCAGTCAAACTGTGATTCTTGTAAACAAGGGGGCTTTGGATTTGTAAATGTTGTATTTTTAAGGGAGAACAAATTGAGGGGAAGGGAGCAACAGATCGGTTTGTCTATTGCACTTGCCTGACAATGATTTAGACCTGGTATTTTCAGTACCTGTACACTGCCTGCATCCCAGGATGTGACTGTGCCACTTGCTTATCTGCAGGTTTACAAACCTCCATCACTACAGCACTGAGATGTTGCTTCAAATACACCTTCTGAAGTTAAGCATGTGCTCCACAGGGCTGATTTTGGGAACTGATTAGGGAAGGTGAGATCTGGTCTTGTTTATGGGATTTTTTTGCCTCTTCCCTCCTCACTGCCCTCTGTTTTCATGTAGCAGAAGAGGCCCCTGCTTGGAACGTGAACTACTCCCCTCCTGAAGAAATTAATTATGAAATTAAATTCAGTCATCTCCATTACTGCTTGGAATTTTGAGGCGGGTTTGCTCTTCAGCTGGGTTCCCACAAAAAGCCTTGTCAGACACAATCTGTTTCATATGTACAGGGTCGCTCATTGATCATATTTAGTGTGGGCTGAATGCTGTTGTCCCAAAATGAGAATGACATCAGTGGGCGGTTAAGCTAAGACAGAAATCAAAGTCAATGTCTTGCTGGAAAACGAGCTTTTGAAATTATGGCTGGGTGTAAGACTGTGTCCCTGCCAAGCAGCAGTTGTGCTGGAATCAGCGTTGTTTGTGTCAGCCCTAGCTATTCTTGATGAACAGTGTGCAAATCGTCTCCCTAATTATACATATAAATGTTAGTGTGCACATAAAAATTGTATGTTGACATATGGATTCAGGCACTTAAACACTGTTTCAGCTGCACATGCATAATTTGTGTCCAGGGAAATAGATCTTTTCATGCTCTTCAGTTGGAAATAGGAAATCCTTTTTTCTGTCCGGTGTACGGTACTGTTCCTCTGATAATTCTTCCTTGTTTAATTTTGATTTGTGTTTACTTGTTTTTAAAACCATGTGTTTTCACTGTGCTTGATTTGGAAAAAATAAATAAATAACTCTTCAGACATGCTGCTTATTCTTAGCCAAAGACTGTGCTGTCATCTAGCTTTTGTGTGGAGCAGCTCGTAAGTTGAACTGGGTTCTGTCGGAACAGCGATTAAGCATTTAGCACATTTAATAATAAATGCAAAATATGGAAATATGTTCTTGTGAGTGCTTGAAAGATACTCCTATTTTTCATTCTGAAATGAGATTCAGAAATGAGTAAAAACTTGAGAAATAAACTCTGATTTTTCAATTCCTTGATGATTTTGAGAAAATATGGCCTGAGGGATGACCATATTTTTCAATACTGTCAGTCCTGGAAGTCTAATTAGCAAATAGTTATTTGCCTGTATCTTTCTTTGCCCTTGGGTTTCTGAAAGCTCCGGTGTTTCTTGGGTACAGATTCTAAGGGAGTGGGGTTGTGCAGTGTTTTGCTGCTCTTTAACAATTACATATGTTCGTCAGCTCTGCAAGGGATTGCTGGAGACTGGTGAAAAAAAGAGGAAAGTTAAACCTTTTGACTGATGATACTTCTTCCACCTAGCTTGCAAGGTTATATATTTAAATACAGACTTTGATTTGAAAAGCAGAGGCAGAGCTAGAGCCCATGTGTTTTTGTACTTTGTACTTTAATAGCAGTGTCTCTCAGCAGTTTCAAATTGACTGTCTTGAGGGTTTAGGTTCACTTATGTATTACTTGAGAATCCTTCCTGCATCTTAGATGAGACGGTACAGTCACGTGACTGATGTGTGACCTACACCATAAAAATTCTGTGAAAATAAATTCTGATTGAGATCTTGAGCTGGGGAAAATCTGCAGACTGCAAGTGCTGCTGGATTTGCATTTCATAGTCTGCTGTGTGTAGTCTGCCTTTTGCTGAAGGTCTCCACCACAAAGTTTCCTGCATTTGAGGGCGCACCGGGTGACTGTTGTGTTGGTTCCAGCTCACGGAGCCAGCCATGGATGAGGACCAGTTATGCCGGGCACTGTGCAAACACAGCACAAAGCAAAACAGACCTTCCCTCAGTTTCATTGCAATTTCTTGTCAACGTAACTGTCACAGGGCAGGAGTGTCACAGATATTACATGTGACAGTGGTAACATCCTTTCTACTTTAACAGGTACCAAGGTAGGCAGATTCTTGAAAAAAAATACTTTGGAGTATTTCTCGACTTCTCCGAGGTGGCTGTGAAGAGATTTTAAAGCTCTAGGATGCTCAAATGACAAGAGAGTTTAGCTTGTTTCTTATTTATAGGGTTCCATATGTATAAATGTAGCACTTCCTGATGCATATGAAAAGAGATTTCCTGCCCAGGAGGGACTGTCACCTTTCTTGACCTTTTCTTTTTTTAATATGAGCTCATCTCCTCTTATGCCTTGGATTTAAACAAGAAGCAGTGTGCTTGATCAGGCAGTGCTTGGCTGATGAGCTCTCCTGTAAAATGTCTGGAGTAAATCTACCTGAGTCATATCTTACAATTAAAGTCATATAGCACAGTACATGCAAATGAGTTTCATCTTTGCTGCTGCTTTGTCTGTGAGCTGTGCAGGAATGTGAGCCTGGTTTTCAATGAAGGAGAGTGTGTAGCTAATTCCATAGATTCTCTTCTCCCATCCTTTTAATTTCATGCTGTTGCCAGAACTAGTAGCCCAGATGAGGCTGTAGCTGCTGGTACGGTCATGGCAGCATTGGCTCTAGAGCAGGGCACAACAGCCCTGTGGCTAGAACTGGCATCAGGTGAAACCAACTGGTTGGCATCATTTGTCTTCAAGTGGAACTGGAAGCAAAGGCAGAGATTCTTGGTGAGGTTTAATGTTAAACTGACCTTTCTTTTATTCTTGAGTAGAGCCTGCATTAATTTTAACAGGAGAAAGCTTGAGAGCGTGGAACTACTTCATTCTTACCACTTTGCAAACACTATGTAATGCAAATATGTATTCAAAGGTGGTGGACTTTTTCTCCCAGTATTTCTGCAGGCACCTGAGGTGTGCAGGCAGGGTGTTTCTGTCCAACTCAGTGCCTTCAGCTTGGACCTTTTGGGTTTTATAACCAGGAAAGGCTGCAACATTCGTCTCAATTAAAGGGAGATGATGATTTATTTGGCAGGGCTGAATAGTGCATTTGTATGCACAGTGAGTTTTGGTGTAAACCCTAGGATTAGAAAGCTGCTGTAGTAAAACTACAGGAAAATGAGCAATATACTGATTTGATACAAGGAGAGGAATTGAGCAGTGGATGTATGCAATGTGACGTGCTCCTGCCTTCAAGTACCTGCTATTCCACTGGCACAGCAAGTTTTCTGTTAGTGGCAGCACTGACAAGGCAGTCGTTTAAAGCTGTCACTGTTTCCAGAATCCAATTTTTCAAGAGATGTTTAGCTCTGCCATCACTGGGGGGGGGGGGGGGGGNGTTCCCTTTAATTGGCTAAACAGCCCTTCCACGTGGAAAAGACATGAAATACATGTACTTCAGAGCTTTAAACAAAGTTCATAATACCATTTGGTGTCATGATGAAAGTGGTCTTTGTGGCTTTTTTTCATTCCAATTATTTCTTTTTGGCAGTGAGTTCATAGACTAGAACATTCCTAATTGAGTCCAGTTTTCTAAACCAAAGAAGTGACCTGTAGTTTCGCTTCTTCCCTCTGTGTTCAGATCTAGTTTCAGTAAAGTTGAGCTTTAGTGTTCCGTGCTTCGAAGTATAAATAAAACTTTGAGATACTTGGATAGTTACAAAAATCAAGGTGAAGGGAAAACTTAAACAGAATTAGAGATCTGCTTGTAAGTCAATGCAAGATTAATCCTTCCTGTGCAGCCTCTGATTGCAACGAATTTTGAGCAGGAATTGGCATGTCCATGTCATCTCACTTAGCACAACGATATTTGTCTACTTGAATTGGCAATGCCATTTATCTCAGAAAATACACAAATTATTCACATACATCAGCCTGAAGTAGAGAGGCTGAGCTCTGGACATCTGGATTTAGAGGAATGTGAGCCTGTTGGTTGAATTAAAGCATCGAGGACATTTGTAGTGAAGGTAGGACCTAACTTGTAAATGGAATTTTCCCTTCTCACAGTTAGACCATCTTGTCATCAAGGCTCGATGATGGGAATCCTGCCAGTGGAGTGGGGTAACTTGTTTGCTCTAAGCCTGTGTGGCCTGTCGGGCCTTTTTATTTTATGTTACTGGTGTATCTTCTACGAACTTTACATTCCCCAACGTATTCTGGAGTTGTTTTGAGGATCATCCTGTGTTTCAGCTCAACTTCTTCCCTCCGGCTTGTTCATCCCAAAACTTCTCATCCCTTTTCCACATGTAAAAACTTCTGGCGCCTGTAAAGTGTGTTTTGTAGGTGCAGGTTTTGTTTCTGTGCCTCAGTGACGTGGTGTTTGCAAATAGCTGAATGTGTAATGAAGTGTAGTGCCTAGGGCTGTGTCTTCTGACTTTGATTGGCTTAGTGCCTTGTTTTGAGTGCTGCAATCTGTAATACAGGGGATGCAAGAACAACAGACTTTTACTTCTTCACATCCACCCTGGACACATTTTCCAGCCCAGTTTGAGTGAGACATGATCAAAATCAGTTCTGTAATTATGAAAAAGTCAAACCTCTTGTGTGTGTTAGGCAAATGAGCTAATGCTTTTAGCCAAGCAATTAAGTGTTAAGGTTTTAGTGTAAGGTGAGTGTAAACTCAATAATTTCTCTCCAGCTAAGCTTCCCATAATCATTCCATTAGTATGAATTCAGTACAGTGCAGGAGGGAGGCAGCATAGCCTGATGGGTAAGTTTATTATTACTATTGAAGATTATTGCAGTAGAAATGAGCAATAAGAGGCGCCAGCTGAGGTCGCGGTCATATTTTGATAGTCTTAATTTATAGTGGGATAAAAGATAGACTCTGCTCTGGAGCAGTCATGATTTAAATAGGCTGAAAGATGCAATAAAAAAAACCCCAACATTCTTTACATAGATACTCAACTGAGATGCAGAGAAATGAAATGTCATGCCTTCTGTGTGGCCAGTGGAAGACAAACTTGATCTTGTGGCAAAGCACTGGTGTGTCTATGAGGGTGTGGAACGGCCAGTGGGAGACAAACCCTGTTCCGCTTTGGAAGGGCAGATGGGAGAGAGTTGTGATTAGTGCCATAATGTAGATGTTGAATTACTTGCAAATTCTGTTTTCATTTCCTTTGTGGGTTAGTTATTTTAACTTCGTGGCTTTTGCTATCTTCTGTGAGATATCAAGGTTTTCAATTGAGTTTGTGGCATATTCGCAGATAAGGACAAGACTACTTTCAAAGTGGTAATTTGCCATGTCTCTTGTTACACTGTATTAACTTTATTTAAGAAGTTTTATCTGGCTATCAGATTAGGGAACAAACTTTTAAATCATAGTATCGTAGAAGGTGGCTTCTTAATTAAAACTGTATTTCTTGATGTGTTTATCTCATCTTTCCACTTAAGGATACTTGCTAGGAGTGATATTGGTCCAGTTTCAATAATTCATGTGTGTGACTTCTTTTTTTGGCTTTTACTGGTCGGTATGATAGTTTATTTAAGGCCACATGTCTCAAAATTCTGGAAAAAGGTCGAGGCAATTTCAAAAGCAGATTGTATTTTGTTTCTCAGCATGGAAGCTGTTACTAATGTTTCTGGCTTTGTGTGTTTCTGTGTAGGCATTCTTGGCGGCGTTTGTGTGCTCTTTGAAGGTGTCTCCACTCATAGAAAAAATAAGTGACCACAAAGATTTCAAGAAGCTTCTCAGGACACGGAATAACATACTAGTGCTGTATTCCAAATCAGGTAAGTCTTCTGTTGTGTCTCACCACTCTTAGTGCTCAGCAATGTGTGTGTGTGTGTTTGGACATCTGTGTGCACACTCGATTACTTGTGTGCATGCTCAGGTGAATAAGCTTATTTGTTCTCTGTTGGCTGTTGCCTTGTGTGACTGCAGGGTGCTACTATGTGACTAAAAGAGCTTCTTCAGAATTCGTGTCTTTTGTTCTAACTCAGAGGCTTCTGATGTTTCAAGATTGGAGTCATCTTAATTTGGCCTTCTATTTGCTCTGTCACAGTGGTAAAAATGTACTTCATCCTGACTTTGTCTCCAAAACTGGCTGCTTGTAACAGCTATTGGCCAGAGCTTTCTGGTGTGTTCATCACAGTAGTTCGCAAGTTTTGACTTCCTGGTGACACTGAAAGGATTAATGAATAGTTACAGTACTGAAATCAATCCGTCTTTGCTTCTGGCAGCTGTGAGTGTTCCATGGTTCTTTCAATTTTAATTAACAAAATATAAAAATAAAAAATGAGCTGCTCATGGAAGAGGAAGAAATGGCTCATTTCACATCATGGCACCTGTCTCCTTAAATGTATTTGCTGCCTTCTCTCTCATGTAGGTTCTCCTTTCTGGCTGTTTGCTCTTGCTCTTACCTGTCTGTTTGCTCGTCCTTTTGCTGTGTTCTTCTCCTGCTCTACCTTTTCCCTTTTGTTGCCTCATCTGTTTTGGTGTGTTGTTTTCTGTGACAGCATGTAAAAGGAAGAAACAATCTAAGCTCTGTATGCCAGTGTAGAATGCTGTTGCAGATGTGGAAATTGTCAGACATAAAGAAGTAAAACATGTCACTAAGATGATGTTACTTCATGTTGTATTGGTTTTGTTGTTGCTTCCTTTTTCCTTCCTGTAGGTGAGCGATACAAGATAATGCTTTTTGGGGGTTAGGTTGTCCCTTTCTGACCTATTGCAAATGGTCTTATCTCAGTCGAACACAATGATGCTGGTAGAGTTGCTCTGGATTTATGGTGTGGCAAATAGTGCAATATGTGGTAAACCAATATCCTCCTTCTCCCCCCAATATGAGACTTGTGCAGGTGCTGGGATAATTAACCATTTTTCCTGAAGAAATGCTTGTTCTGAATCAGTTAAAATTATATATTTGACTTAATTTTAGCAAAACACAAATATTTTAACTATACTGGGGAACTTTGTGGGCTCCAGCTTGGCCAAATGATTTTGTAGTAACAGGTTCAAAGAGAAAATCATAAAAGAATGGTTTTTGATTTTGAAAGGAACACTTTAGATAAAAAAGACATCTGTATTATTCAGCTTTTTAAAGGGAAAATTTTCTTTTTACGCTTAATATTTTTAGTGGTGGTTGCTTTCATTTTTAGAAGCACAACCAGAACACTTCAGTGCTGACACTCATCAAATGAATGTTACCCTATGGGCATTGTTCAAAAGCTGTGTTGTGGAGATTTCTTTTTTCTGTTTTGTTATTTAATTGGTTGATTTTAGCAGTCTAAAGCATTGCATACAGAGCTGACTGTGGGATTAATGTGTTTCTTCTAGAACAGTGATCCTTGTACAATTGTCACCTAGGAAGCAGGGAAAGGGGAAAAAAAAACCTCACTTAAATTTGCAGGTGCAATTCTAATACTAAATATCCATCTTGTAGCTGTAGTATGTCAACCAGCATCCAATCATAGTGCTGAAACAAAGGCTTTGCTTCTCATCTTTGCAAAACTGGTTGATAATTTATATTTTATAGAGAAGATTCTTTGGTGTTAGATGTCCTCGTTTACAGGAGATGTTTAGTTCACCCTGCTGGCTGGGTATCCTGCCAAGGCTGCTCAGCTCGTGAGTCTGTCCTATCCAGAATGCTTATATTTTTAAAGGGTGTTTGTTAAACTGTTCTACTTGAAATACATGCAAAGAATTCCCCAGTCTATCTATGTCCCTGTGTTGGAGAGAGGTAGCGGTTGCATGTTACCAGTATTGGGGGTAGGAGAGCTTCTTGAGAGCTAACGTGTGTGGGCTGGCATCTCTAATGGCATCAGGCCCAAGCAAAGGCTGTCAAACACAAAGAAGCTGTTTCTGGCTCAGGAGATTGTTGACATAAAAATTGTGGAGGTTTAGAGACTGAGGGGACTATCACTGCCTACTAGCTTTGCTTGTCTTCTCTGACCTATATAGGCCTTCAGTTTTTTAAACATTGGAAACAAGATACTGGTCTATGGAAGCATTCAATCTGACCTAATATAGCTAGTTTCATATTGAAGTTGTTGTGGAGCAGCAGCAGTATAAGTAGATGAAGAAGACGCTCTTGGTTTCTCTTTTCTGTTTATTGAGGCAGGAAATGGTTTGTTATATTTTTGGGGGGTAATTGATGCTTTTTTTGAACTCTTATGTTTTTCTCTCCTGAGCTTGTCTCATTTTTCTTCTGCATTTATTTATTTTTAATACCATTTATAAGGCTCTTTTGGAATGGAAGTATTGTGCAAAATCTACATATGTGGCATGGCATTGTAAAAGTCTCAGTTGGGTATTTATGATACAGCCAGTTCTTGGAAGGACCTTTTCTGGGTGCTTTGTGCTAGTACGTTTAAGCTCTTCATGGCTGTTGGTTTGGGTATCTCCCAGAGTTATTATGAGAAAAACTGTGTTATTTTCTTTATGTACGATTGAGGTAGAATTGAGGCAGACAGAGGTGCTGAATGACTTGCCCTTACAGCTGATGAAGGTCCTAAATGAAATTGCTCTAATTAGCAGGCAGTGACACAATCTGCTTGATGCCCTGCCACAAGAAAAAGGCAGCCCTGGGATGGAAGCTGGTTTGCAAAAGAGGGCACAGTAGAGCTCCATAAATGTAGGTCAGGGAGTGTGCCTGGAGGTATGCATTTTAGTGTGTTGTTTAAGGGGAGTGGAGGGAATCAGCTGCCCAGCTTCAGCTGCAGCCAGCATTCTTTGTAGTTTACAGAAGATTTTACTGATCCCTCTCATACTGGTTTCTTCCAATTAGACAAAATCTTCTTCTAGTGCTTCAGAACAAAGGAATGCACCATTGTGTTTTTCTATGCAGAGTAATAACACTGTTGTTGATTTACTCTTGTTATTTTGTTTTCCAGCTGCTGCTGCAGAAAGCTCACTCAGGTTACTGTCCAGTGTGGCGCAGGAGGTGAAAGGACGAGGTACTATAAGCTGGATAGACTGTGGGTATGTCTCATGCTGTTTTTCTCCTTCCCTCCTCCCTTTTGGCTTTTATTGCTGACTTAGCATTTTTTAATGGCTCTGATACTTTTTACCTGTAACTGAACCGACATCTTTCTGTGCAGTTTCTTCACAGCTGTAGGGAGCATATATCATACCTTCCTCTCTTCTTTCAGCCTAGTGGTGAGGAATCATTTTTTCCTTGTGGTTGTTGCCACTTCTGTGACAGCACATTTTTCATCCTGAAGCTGGAGGACCCCAGCTAGCATTACCTTTCATAAGGGGCACGTAGCATGGAAACTTTGGCTGCTCTGGCTTTCCCACAAGTCAGAGAAGGAGAAAGCCCACATGGCGTGCCTCAGCTGGAGAGCAATGCAGTTCTGTTCTGACAGCGAATGTTGCACGAGTAGTAGGGTTCTTTGATTGGTTTTGAAGTGTCCACCCATTTATGTTTCTCAGTAAAAACTTTCTTTGAAACGTAAAATGTAAATTCTTTGTGAAATGTACTTTCTTTGAAAGAACTTCCTCTGTGCTTGTATAGGTTCATGGAAGGCAGGGAAACTTGTTTTTGTAAGTGGTTGCTTGTGTGGGGAAGGATGTAAAGTGTGTTTGTTCTGGTTTGCAGATGTGAAAGCCTCCGTTGTACTTCTGCTCAGTAACACATTGCCTGTGGTTTTAGCTTGTGTATTGCCGTGCCTCTGCAGCTTTGAGAGCTTTGCCTGTAGGTGGCAAATTCCCCTTCCTGTGCTGCAGATGAACAGCTTGTGGCTCACCTGTGTGTTTGGGTGGATTGCCATGGTATCAACAAGTTGTGTGCTGTCCACATAGTGAAGTCAGCACTGAAAATCATGTGGCTCTCTTAAAATTATACCTTCAAAACCAACCTCCATCCATCAAATGGTCACCCAGAAGTCATTGTTGAATCAAAGTTAACATGCTTTCTTGTTGGTTAACCTGTCTTGTCTCACCCCGCCATCATGCAGGGATCTCTGATGGAGTTCTATGCTTCTGCCTTGTGTTTGCATTCTGCTGGGCTTGTCCAAGTGCTCAGACACTTTCTTCTCTGCCTAACTTATGAGGACAGTGTTCTAAGTCATCTGCTGTCAGAAAATAGGGCTGTTCCTTGGAGGTCAGTGAAGCCTGTACCACTTTCCACCTGCTGGAGAGCCATCAAATGAGTTCTGTTGATGCTGATGAGGAGAAAGTTGTGTGGAAATCTGGTACACCTCTGAAATCCAGTCTCCTTTCCTAATGGAATCACTCCTAATTTTTTGATTGTCAGTAATAATGGCTAGCAAATAGAATCCTGGGCCAGCTTCTTGACTTCATTTTCTCATTGGCACTGTCTGTGACTGGAGTAGACACTACTTTTTTGTATCTTCTATTTCCCCTTTCTTTTGTTCTACCTCTGTTTTGAGGGACTTACTGCTTACTCTGTGTGTACGTGACAGTTATGTACAGCTGCTGGAATGATGAAGCTGTTTATTTGGTTCTTCAAAATCCAGCTATAATACAACTAAGCAATAGCACATCTCCAGAATTTATTTCAGTTCTGAGTTAGAGAAGGAAAGATTCAATGTTTAGGACTTAAATTTGAAACCCAGGGAAGTTTTGGGGCTTATTTCACTCGACTAAGTCTCTGCTCCTGAGTTTGTAGGTGATGGGGAGGGAAATGTGTGTTTTTGTTGTAAAATAAACTCATGTTCTCTCCCTTTCCAAATGTTGTTGCCGAAAACAAACTTTATTAGAGAAATTATTTAGAAAGAAATGTATTTTAAAGTCTCCTCTGATAGTGCTTTAGTACATTTCATAGGAAGCCTGGTATTTGCAGTGCCTTTCCTCTGACCATGGTGGGTAAATATTTAAATGAGGTTTCCAATTTGTAATGAAAGATGAGTTATTCTCAGAGAGCAAAGTAGCCTGGCGAATGCCACACTGTAAGAGGTCGGGAGATCTGAGGTCAAGTTTGTAGGTTCCCAAAATTGCTTTGATGCTGGTAATAACACAATTGCTGCTTGCCAAGTGACAAGTAGTGGACAGGGTGCTGTAACATGGCAATAGCTATAATTCGGTGCGTCCTTTCGGGTCGCTCATTTGGGAAGAACCTGGGAAAGGAGATGATCTGTCCAACTGTAGCAGAGTATTTGTTAGAAATGTCTCTTCTATCCCTCTCTCCTGCAGAGGGATGTCATAATGGAGTTTGTGAACTTGCCTCATGGGGCAAGGTGAGCTGGAAGATTGGCTTGTGTCAAAGGAGGTCTTGATGGCACGTAAAACCCAAACTGAAACAAAATAGCTTGAGCCTGAACCAAGTTTTGTGGTTGACTTGTTTATTCCACCTTCAAATCATTCTGAAATCAGTCTTGTAGTATTGATTGTAGTATTTTTTTTCCTTGAAAAGATTTTTTTCCTTTGCTTATTGCCTTTTATTTATAACCAGGTGTCTGCAAACTGCTTCCCACCTCATTGTGGTGATGAGAGAGGCTGCAGTATTGCTGTCTGTCATTGGTCACAAGGGGCCAGTTGCAGGGCCTGAACAGCTGAGTCCAGTACCAGGGTTGCTCAAGCTATTCCCCCACTGGAAGTATGCTGTGAAGCTTATTTGTAAGTCTTCATGCCGAAACAAACAGCACACAGATGCAGGGATATTTACAGCACAGGCTCAATTTGTTTTACAAATACTGACAAGAAATGGCTTGTTTGGCAGCAATATTTAGCAGGGAATTTTGGCTTTGCTCTTCACATCCCGCTGTAGCAGACTTCTTTGCCTTCAGATCACAGCATTGGCAAGGCTGGCATACACGCAGAGCTATGGTTTATGTCTCTGCTTCCCTGTGGCGATGATGGCAGGCTTGCTTTTCCTTTTCTTTATTGGAGATACTTTTATTGTTTCTTGTCATTCTCCTCCTTCCTCTCGTTTTCAGGAGAAGGCAAGAACATACTGCTTCCCTGATTGAAGTCATTATGGATCGCTAAGGCTCAGCAGCATGTTCTGTATTTCATACAGCTGGGAGGAGTGTGCAGGTTTGTGACTGGGGGCGGGCTGCCTGCATTGTTGGCTTATGTGGAAACCACACTCCTTGGCCTTGGATTTTGTTGAGTCTGTGATATGAGACAGAGGTTAGACTTGAGCTTTCAGTTCCCAGGGTGACTGGTTGCAGGGAGACCAGGGAGGTTAGGTTTTCAGCATAATGTGGGGAAATACTTGGTGTCCTGCTGAGACAACGTGGAATAGAAGTTGTTGCCGCTTAACTTGTCACTTTGAGGCAGGATAGCAGAGTGCCTGGGCCTAGGACATGTAGGGCTGGGAACTGCCAGGTACCTGCCTTTCCTGCACACTTACTTGCATTAAGTGCCACATTGGCACAAGGCCATTCTAAGCACGGCACACCCAGGGAGGCCTCTGCATGTGGTGTAGCAGATAAGGGCCTCTTTCACAGGAGATTTCAATCAGTTTGTGCAGGCAGATAGACGCTTCCTTCTAGAGATGAAGGGGTGGGATGAGATTTGCTTGCAGCATTGAAGTGGTCACGGCTTGCTCCTGTGTGCTGAGATAGCATACGCAGCTCTGTACACAATTAAGCATGAAGCAATTTCAGTTGTGAATAAAAGACCCACAAACAATGTGATTTTTTTGTTTTATTCTGGCCTTTCCATGTTTTAATTAGCAAGTCCTTGCTGAGGTGTTTGATGTTGAATGAATGGTGGTATGAGAGACAAGAAAATACTAAATTAATCATGCCTAGTAAAATGCATGGGATCAGGGATAGTGCACAACACTGCAGGTTGGTAAATCTTCTGAGTGTCCCAGAGGGATGATGGATCAGTCATCTTATAAGCAAGTGCTTTGGGACGCGCCACGTTAGCGGGAGCTGAACGTCCCAGCTTCTGTTCCTGGCTCTGCAGATGATTCACTCCTTGTTAATTTGTGCTGTTCAGAAAGGTGGATCCGTTTTCCAGGCACCTGGCTAAATGCTGCCTGATCTGGTAATCAATATTTATAAAGAGTTTGGAGAAACTTGAAAGGGAAGATGCTATTAGCAGCACGAATGAATGCTCTTCGTTTAGTGCATTCAGATGTTGTTGGGATGGCCTTGTAAGCAAGCAGAGGGTTGGGTTTCTTCTGGGATTATTTTTAGTAGTGGACGAATAGAAATTTAGGAGATTTAAAGGTTTCCTAGGGAGCTGAAAGCTTAAGATGTCTGCAAAAAAAGAAAGCATGTTCTTCTGTGCAATGGAGTCTGGCTGCTGCTAACTCTTAACAGCAGGCTGACATGTAGTGGAGCTGCTGTGTGCTGCATAAGGAAATGGATGGTCAGTGTGCGTGCTGCACAGCCTCTGCCTTCTACCTTATCTCCCCAAAGCTCCATCTTTGGGGGCTTAGTAGAACTGGTGGAGGTAAGCATTGATGTGGTCAATTAAAAGAGTTTTGTGAAAAAGCAGAAACTCCTGGCAGATCCCTATGGTAGCAAGTAACAGGTACAAATTGATGTGCCTGGGAAAACAGTAAGATGGAGTTACTGCTTGGGTGAAAGACAATTTATTTGTTGCTTGCCTTTAAAGTATACAAAGCTCTAGTCCCACTTTGTGATGCCCTGAGGTCTGATTTTGAAGAATTATCATTATAAAGTTCTGTCCTTCTTGAGTAGGTTTTGTGATAGATTGGGGAATGGCCAAGGACTGATGTTGCTTGGAAGAGTGTAACTAGTTTGAGTGGAAAGAAAGTAAAATGGGTTTGATGAAGGGGAAAAAAATGTGTTTGGCAGGTTATAAAATGCATTGTAGTCAGATACAGCTTTGAAGAGGTGGCAGAAGAGGTTGAAAATGGCTCTTTCCATCCTGAATGTGATGCCCTGAACACTCCTTGATCTTCCTGTTATGGAATCCTCTTGATTTCTTTATTGACTGTAACTCCTGCCTAATTGTGGACTGATATTTTCAAAAAAGCACCAATGTCTTTGGCTCTGGATAATTATTCTCTGCTCAGACTTCCATGGTTCTCTTTACTGTTGGTCCCAAACATAAACAAAGCTGTGTGATTTCCATCTGCTGTCATAGCGCCTGTGCTTGGCTTTAACACATCAGACTGCTAGGAAGAGGAAATGCCATCTGGTTAAAATGTCTTGACTAATTTCTTGGTTGGTTTTAATCCCACTTTTTCCTCCTTTTGTGTGTATTTCTTGTAGTCTCCATTCGCAATAATTACTTGTTATTGTTGCAATCCCATGACGCTTAGCACAAAGGTAAGGCCATAATTTGGCTGGTAAAGAGTCCTTTCCAGGCTGTGCATCTAAACGTGCTGGCTCATGAGAGAGCCAAATCTAAAGAGTAATTGCCTTTTCTGGGATTTCCCCCAGTTTCTGTGTTTATTTGCCTTTTAGATGAAGTCTTGCTTCCCAAGTTTATAATTTCTTAATGCTTTGATACAGAAAGGCTTTACCCATACAATCATAAATGAATCTGTTTAATGCCTTGAAATAGCAGGGAGGAACTTCAGAAATAAAGCTGCCTGGTACAGATGGCACTAAGTCATTTTGCTCTTTAGTTTTTACCTTCACTCCTGTAAAGCTGCTCAGAAGTAGGATTTATTTAAGAGAATAAGTCTACTCATCTTCCTTCCTTGTAGCTGAATTTTAAACACGATGAAAAGCTTTGAAATTGCAAATAAAAATGACCGTATCTAATGGGGAGAGAAAAAAGGAAGAAAATGCGGTCCCTTCCATCCAAGTAGATTTTGCAGTGTCTGAGATTTCTACATTTTTCTACGTTTGCTTTGAAGGCAAAGGGCAGGCAGCTCAGGATTGAATGGCAGGTAAAGTTAGGTGCCAACTTGGGCAAGGTAGCAGGGGGCTCTATTTGCAGCTGGTCCATCAGGAATGCTTTGTAGGTGTATATTGACAATATGGTCCTTGTGTGGATGCAAGTTATACGGGTTATCTCTGCATAGATTTTCAATGCCTTCTTCCTGTCTCTATCATAACCCGTCCGTGTGGTTAATGCTAATTCACATTAAAGCCCTTTGGTTTTCCTGTAAGAGTGACCCTGCAGGAAGTGCAGTGCCAGTCTGGAAAAAGAATTCCTTTTTGAAGTTAACTCTCATTTCCTAACGTTACACTCATCTAGTCCAGGGTATTACATTAATTCAGAAGTGCAAACCGTTTAAGTGAAATCGCTGCAGTCCTTCAGTAGGAGCCTGGACTCACGTTTTGGTTTCATCCTAAATGTATGTATTCTATGGGTTTTGCCTGGAATTACTTATTAACTGAGAATCTTCAGCGTTGCTGCTTTTCAGACTAAAATGAAGAGTAAGCAAGCCGAGATTGAATGTAAAGTTATGTCTGTTCTGCTTCATTTAAAACATCCTCTAGCATCCTCTCCAAGCCCACGGTGCAGCTAAAGCTCATCAAACAGGAGCGAAGGGAGCAGTACAGTGTCCTGCACCGTCTGTGTGCTCGTGGGCAATACATTCCAAACCTGCTTTCTTGAGGATCTTCGTGTGAACTCAAAAGATAGCGGTTGCTGTCATGTGTACCAAGTTAGGACAGTGTTACCCTGGTGAGTTAGAGGTGGTCTGGATGAGTCTTGAGGAAAGCTGCTGCTTTGCAGAGAGAGTTTGAGTGTTCGTTGTTTCTAGAAGTTCCTGCAAAGCCCTTTGATGCTCCTGCAAATGCATTCACCCTCTTTCTGTGCAGGTATGTGAGCTGCTGAGTGCCTCTTACTAATTTATATTTCCATGGAAAGCACCGTTCCTAATAACTTCTTGACTTTCTGCAGGGCTGGAGCTTCTGATTTTTTCCCTTAATTGTTTTAACTTGATGATATCTATTACCTTTTTGTCTTGGGTTTCTTTCTGCTCTTTGGCTGGTTCTTGCTTGCAGTGAGGATTAATCTCATGGGTTTTAATTTTCAGAAAACACTTCTTTTTAATCTCATTCCTATAGATTCCTGGTCTCTCTAATTGACTAATGGGCACAGAGAGCCATTTTTATTGGGTGATGAGTGGTGCTGGGTCTCTGCAGCACATGGATTATTCTGTATTGCTGGCATGTTCCAGGGGAGCATTTGGAGCAGAAGGCTGTGATTGCCTTATGGATCACAGGGAGACTTTTTGCTGCATTCTGGGAGTTGATATCAGGCTCTACATTCAGATGAGACTGTCCTGTCAATCTCTTAATCCTAATCTTTAGTTCTTTCCAACAGCACATTCTCAGGCTTTTGTTTTCCTGCTTGCCCATCCCTTAAAAGATTAAAAAAAAATTAAACTTTTCACATTGAGTGACTTATTTGTTCTGTGCTATTGTTACTACTATTATAGGATAATTCCTACCAGGAAGGTAGAATGGTGGCAAAGCGTTGCTTTGTTTTCAAAGACAAATTTTGTGGCTTAAGCTTCCTGTACTACTTACTTCTGTGTCCTTGTCTCCCGAGTCTTGATCCTGTTTTGGTGTCTGCAGGTTCTTAAACTCCACTCACAGTATCCAAGTGCCCGTCTGCACGGAGCACTGTGCGTGGGCTTTCTGTTCAAGTAGATGTAAGCCATTACCACCCATCCACTGCTCAGCACAGCTCTTTGGAGAAGTGCTTCTCTGAACACAGACCCATCTCAAAGTGATATGGAAAGGTCTGGGATCATTAGAGAACAAGAGAATCCTTACAAATGTGACATAGTGTCAGCAGCAGTAGTTGTGGCAGCTGCCAGTGGACTGGGAGGGAGGCATGCGGACAATGGGCCTGCAGTCTGACAGGAGGAGAGTTTTGCAGAGGTTGTTGTGTTTTCATTTGGTCAGTAAAGCACACCATCTTCTATAGGTGAATGGATCACAGAGTCCTTGCTGGAAGGTGGGATTGATGGCTGCAAGGACTGTAGTCAGAAATCCCATATTGTTCCCAACAATGGCTAATGAATTTCATTTTCAAATGTTGCAAGCTTCTAGGAGCACATGTAACTACATCCAACTGTTAATGAGTTCCTCTTTAAGATTAGATTTGCAAGTGGAAGTGTGCTTTTTATTTTTCAGTGGCTTAAGGAAATTGCTGGCATCGACACGGCTTTTACTGCTTTTTTTGGGTCACAGGCTCAGTTAGTTGTTTGGCAGGATCTCAACTTCATGTTTTCTGAGGGTGTTCATCGGTCTGTTGTCTAGAGAGAGTATTCTATGGAAGGTAGCCAGAGGGCGTTGAAGAAGCTGTGCATTGGGCTAGGAAACCCTGCTTGATAATTCACTTCTGAGGACTGGTCTGAAATTGAAATTGCACTTCCCTGAAGTTATAAGTGGAGTTAGTTGTTCTCCATAGGATGGTTCTCACCATAACAAAAAAGAATGAAAGCAATTTAACAACAGAGACAATGATGAGAGGGCGTGCCGTTAACAAGATGATAGCTTTGACTGGTAGCTTCTAAAGCTTTTTCCAGTGTTGGGAGACTTGCATTGTAGGCAGCCCTGTTTTTGCTCTGTCCTGCTCTCACAGCTTGTTTCCTCCTCCTTACCTGCTCAGTCTTGTCTCTTCCAGATGCTGCCAGTGTTTGTCTGTACAGATACTGATACTGATACAAAAGAGCCTCCATTGCATTAGGATCTACAAGCACAACTGTGATATGACTGCTGAGCATGATTTATGTGGATTGTTGAGCCCTGTTTCAGATGGAGAGAGAAGAGATAAAATCTCTTTGTAAAGATTGTGAGGTCTGTGGTTCACATGTGGTTACATGATGTGCTGATAGAGGAGTGAGATAGGTTTTGTACAGGCAGATTTACTGACCCAGTTAGTGAAATTGGTGCTGCCAGTGTTTTTATTAATTACTTCTCTTGTGCCTGGAAACACCATAGGTACACATGAAAAAGGACTTTGAGTCCATTCTGTGTTGCAAAGTGTTAGGTGCCAGCGCCATGGCATCAAAGGGAACTGGCCACACAGCCTAGGCATGCGCTATTACATTGGCAACTGGGGACATGAACTTTTGTTTTGGATGGCATTTTTGTCTTTCCTACAAGGCATTTGACAGTCATTCCAGACCCTTCCTCCCCAGAGGTAGTTGTGGTTGCACATCTGTTTCCCCTTCTTGATGAGAAGTCAGTGGGCAGCATTACATGATAAGGGAAGTAATTAGGGAGCTGCAGACGATCCTACTTGTGCTCATCAGAGAGGATGATGCTGAGGACTTCTGCTCTTATTCCTCTACCTGCCAGGGCAATATTTGGGTTTGCCTCAAGGGGATTTTGCTTTGCTACCTCCATGCACTGTTTCTTATTCAGGATCCATCCATCTTGGACTTGTTTTCGTTTTAGAAACCAATGTGGACTTATTGCAGCAAAACTCCTGGATCTTATTTTGTATTCCTCCTGTCCAGCTTTGTCCTCTGTTCTTTCTTCCAATTCCCTTGACCCATTGCTGCAAAAAAGCTTTTCTCTGGGTCACTCCTGCCACTGAAGACTGCCATCAATATCACTCACTACTCCATCCTTAACGCCCACAAGCTCCTAGGCCTGTGGGCAGCCCTGCACAGGCAGAGCATCCTGTGTCGCTCCTGAGGAATGCCTGCAGCAAGTCTCCTTAAAGAGCTGGCTTCACTGATGTGAGCCAGAGGAGGTCAGATCTCCTTCACAAGCCCCTCTCCTTCCTCCTGCCCTGGTAACAGCTGGCTGCCTGTGCAAAGTGATTATTCGTGCATGCAAATACCGACAAGGGACCCCAGAGGTTTACACGGAGCGTTCTCATCGGGCTTCCTGCCAGTTCCATCTTAACCCCAAACAACAGAACTGTTTCCCAGTAGAGGAGATGGGGATGTGAAGTATTCCTGCAACGCACGCTTTGCTGTTGTTTAGGTTTCTTGCTTAGTTAGGTCAAATTGGATCTTTTGTTTTACCATTCTTCTTACCAAGCTCCCATATGACTTCACTTCTCCAGCAAAGGAGCTCTTTGGAGCCCTGGGGAAGGGGTTGTGTGGGGGACATGCTTGTGAGAATGGAAGGAAGACATGCCATCGTGCCACTTAGGGTTTGACTTCATTACCACGTAGCTCCTGGTTAGGTCCTTTGCAGTGTTGCAAATAGGTTGATGTTTTGGATGATTTTTCACGTAGTAAAGCTGGATGATTTGTAGAGCTACCTGCAGGCAAAGCAGGGCTCCTTTCAGCAGTAGCACAGAAAGGACCTTCAAGAGTTCAAATTGCTCTGGACAAAAGTGGCATAAGGCAGCCAAGAATGGCTGCTGGGGGGCACATTACTGACCTTCTCCTCAAACTGGTGTTTCCTGAGCCTGGTGTCTTGTCTGAAGTGTCTCAGCCTGGGTGGCAGAGTGCTGATTTTCGGGGAGGTTTCTGGCTTTTTAGGTTTTGGGATTTTGTTGGTTTCCCTCCTATGCTGTAACAAACTGTTACACTGCCTCTTCAAGTGGTATAATTAAATTGCAAGAACCAGGAGTCCTAATTACCCACTCCCATATGAGAGTTGAGGAGCTCATCTTCAGAGAGAGGCTGTTGGCTGAGATCCAGAAGAGACAAATCTCAGAGCAGAGACTGCATCTGTGTTGATATTTACTCTTATTAAGGATAATGGTCATTACCAAGTGATACTAGAGCAGGTTGCTCTTTGCAGGTTATTTTTATCTAGCTGTAGATGAAAGCAGAAGGGAAAGTGAAACGAGTCCATCTCTGCCATTTCTGCACGTCTCCTTTTCTGCTTTCTTCAAAGAATCATTAATATAGCATCTGAGCTGGTGGGTCTGGCATGTGCAAAAATCTGCACTGATGCATGAAAAGCTTACTGATACACGTTTAGACACTTCCTATTCTGGGAATTTGCTCCTCTTTCATCACTTGCATCAGTGCAGATAGCTTGCACAAACAGACTAAACTCCCAAAGCAGCGGTGCAGAGAATCTGCCCACTAAATAGTAAGAGATGTACTGGAGCAAACTGCTGCTTTCTTTTTCTGTGATAACGGATGTGTGCATTCAGGCAGCCTCATGAATCTCTACAAATGGAGCAATCCTGAAAGCAGGGCAGGCTTAGATCCTGTTTCCTTTCAATGATTCAGCTGTTCTTATCTTTCTTGTTTTTTAATAAAATCTTCTGCAAATAGAAAATGAATTGGTAGGAGTTGGAGTGGTGGGAGCTGCTGAGCTGCTTGCTCACAGGTATCGCAGTAGTAATGTTTTGTAGCCTTTTCCTGCTATAAATCTTGCTGAACTTTTCTGAGATGAGCATCTGGACACACTTTTCTCCCCACATGGTTTGAAGTTGTGCCAAATTGGTGGCAGAACTGGAAACAGAATTGTTTTGACACCCATTTTGGTCCTTTACTGATGCCAGAACAATTGTCTTCACATCTTGGGGTCTGGCAGACTTTATTGCTGGAAGTAGTTTCAGCATTACGCTTGTTCATGTCAACCACCTAACATTTGTACTGGCAAGGCTGAGATGGCCACAGATATGTGCAACCTGGAAATGTTTGAGAAGGTCTAGAAGAGCATTTACAAGTGACTGTGGTCTGGGCTGGCTGTCAGCTCCAGCAGGACCACAAGGGCTTCTCTCTGTGTATCTGGGGCAAGATGGAGGGATGATCTGAAACTAGTGCTGCCTCCTGAGATGGCCTGACCTTCAAGTCACTTAGGTTTAGCCTACAGGACTGCTGGAGGGACTGCAGGTGAGAGAAAGCAGGATGTTTCTGTTCCCTGGGTTTGATGATGCTGCATACTTTCTGTAAAAACTCCATGTGTCAAACCAGCTTTTTAGCAAAACTCCAAACTCAGACTGTTTGTTTTATAATCTTGATTTGTTACAAACAGTGGAGTTCATGTTAATCAATGAATAGATGACAAATCATAGCTCCACCTTCCACTGCAGTCTGGGGAAAGATGCAGCAGACAACAGGAAAATAACTGTCACCTTGGGCTCAGATCTTAGAATTGTTTTGTTTGGAAAAGACTTTTAAAATAATCAAGACCAACCAGTAACTTCACACTGCTGTGCCTACCACTAAACCATGTCCCTCAGCGCCTCATCTATGTGACTTTTAAGTATCTCCAGGGATGGTGACTTCACCACCTCCCTGGGCAGCCTGTGCCAGCATCTTCAGCCTCTTGGAGAAGCAAAGAAAGGGTTTATGGATTACAATGGCCCACTTGGGCTACAGTCTGAAAATGCAGAACTGACATGGAATTCAGTAAGACTCTTCAGATAAACACGCTTCTATACAATTGGGATTACAGGTGCTCCTTTCTGGTGAGGTAGTTGCATGCTTTGTTAGTTCCTTGAAATGCTCATTTCCATCTTCAGCATAACATTCTGATTTTGATGAGTGTGTTCATAACACACCCATCCTCATTTCCATCTACAATAAGCATTTGGGAAGTTTCCACAAAGACGTGCGCTCATCTGCAGCACACTGTGAACTTACTGTTCATTGTTCCTCACATTTGCAGAAAGGCAGCTGGAGAACATTGGGAGAATTAGCAGTAGTGCTGGCAGCAACACATAATTTGGTGAGGCTCTTGCAACCCCTGCATCCTGGTGTCTCTAATGTATCTCTAATTGGTTTAAGTTGATGGGCTTTCAGTGTGTTTTCATTTTCCAAATTGATTTATCTGCATAGAAGGTACAAATTGTCCTCTGCTGGGAACAAGTTTCCAAGCTTTTTAATCTTGCTGTTTGTCAATGCAAAGAGTAGTCTTGTCAATGTGAATCATCCTCTTTTCTTTGTAGTTGAACTGTTTCACTCATCTACCCAGGTTTATGACTTCATGTTCACTTCAGGTTGAAGTATGCTTATAGCTTCACTTCTGCATTGTTTAGGGCAGCAGTTAGGCCCTGAAGACCCTTTACTTGCCCTTGTAAAATATCTATGCAGTTCTCTTCTATGAGCCTTCTCTCTTCTTCAACTCATCTTAATCTGGTACTGGAAGCGATTCACTCTTAATCGGTTGGAAAGCCACTTCCAGCACATGTCTGTTGTTACATGCCTCCTTCAGGAGCTGTGGCAGATGGTTTTTACCTCCACTTGCCAGGTGTGGCTCCAGGCATTCAAATTGGTTTAAGTTTTCTGCAGGACCTTTTAAAGGCTAGCCACTTCTGATCTGGGCTTGGAGACACCATGAAGATGTTTCTTTTTAGTTTAGAGTTATCTTCTGCCAGAGCTAACCTCCTCTTGCTCTTTGAATCTTTTCACTTGAAAATTTGGCTTCCTAAATTTTATGATAATTCCAAGGACAGAAGAAGGTCTACTGAGGTACTTGGACATGCTACAATGAGCCCCTTTCTCGGGGCTAGCTTTGGAATGTGGCTTTAACACAGTTCATTGTGTCCTGAGCAAGCAAATGGAGAAGTTAAATTGGCTGATGCAGCTTTCCACAATGCTTGTCCTACAGACTTCACTGAACAGCTTTTAAATTACTGTTAGTTGCAACTAATTGTTGATGAGGAAGCACAGCAATGAGTTTTTGGAACTGAATGCATTTGTTTTCCTTTTTCTTGTAACCATTTTTCTTCCAATATGTGTTTTTTGCAGTGATACTGAAAGCCGAAAATTATGCAAGAAGATGAAAGTAGATCCTAATTCAAAGGAGAAAGGAGTGGAATTACTCCATTATAAGTGAGTGCTGGGCTGGGATTTGTAGTTCCTAATTGTTGATGCCCCTGTTAGGACCATTTGTTCTCCTTGCAGCTCCATACTGCTGTAGAATGAGAACTTTGTATTTTTTTTATCCTTTGACGTGAAATTGATTGTTATTGCTTCAGTTTGCAAGCATGCGTTGCAACAGAAGTTGAGATAAATTTATTCTGCTGTTGAACAGAGTACACTGAAAGCACAAGTGGGGCCTCAGGGAGATGCCTGATGGACTAAAAACTACCCAATGCACAGGGCTGATGCCTGAGATTTGAGGTGTCTTGCTTTCTCTGTCACGTGCCTCCTGACATGTGCCTTGGGCAAGTCACTTCACCTCTCTGGTTGCTTCTCTGACTTGAGATAGTACTTTGTAAAGTGAGGAAAGGTGAGTGTAGTGAGACAGCAAGAGATTTTCTTGCTGTAAATAATAGGAATGGGAGTACTGTTAAGTGTAAGGGACACTAGGCAGCTTCTTCTCCACCTCTAAACATCATGCCTTAGTAAATGTTCCTGCTGAAAGCATCAGGGAGGAAATTTATGAAACTCGTTTGATTTGCGCTCTGTTTTGCACCCTCCCTTTTTCCTTACTCTTCCCCCTCACCCTGCCCCTTAAATTACTGCACTGTAAATTCTACTTAGTTCTGTAGCTTCAACAAGATAATGTTATTCTGGTTAGTGAGAAGTGAGGAAGTGTAGCTGTACGATTTCCAGCAATGTAATTGTAAGTTAACACTATTCCTCACTCCTTGTTCAACAGGGACGGTGCATTTCATACTGAATATAACAGAGCGGTCACATTGAAGGTAAATTTAAATATTTGATTATTACTCCTTTGGGTTTGCTATTTTGGGAGAGATGTTTATGGATTAAAAACAAGGGGTGTTACTTTTTCATGCTGAAGGCATGAAATGGAAGGGGTTAATCTTCATAAACAGCTGTCAGTATGACCTAAAAGGTGTTTGTGTGTGTGTGTGCCAACCATAGATCCAGGAAAAATTGTGTATTATTAAAAAGATTGAGCCCACGTTGAACTGTAATGTAAATTGTGAGTTAACTTGCAGCCTGCTAACAAATAGGGATCTTGTTTTGATTACAAGGTGCTATTAAGGCAGTATTAACTAAAAATAATGCTACTGCATTTTGATAAAGAGTCCTCTGAGGCTTTTAGGTTGTGTGTTTATAAACTTTAAAGAGAGCTGAGTGGCCTTATCTTTTACTGGATTATGGAACCAGAGTTCCTATGGACGTGCCCTGAGTGCAGCAGGAAGAAAACAACCTTCCTTCTGCACACCGTGACACAAAGCCACAGAAAGAAATGCTCTGTGAGGGCAATGGAAGGAAGAAGACCTGAAACAGGAAACAAATGTGTAGATCTTGATGATTGTGGGACTACAAGTATAGGAAGCAGGCTGAGAGGGTGCAGCCTTCCTCTGCAAAGTCCTGCTGAAGCACTGGGAGTATCCTCGTGTGAGGCTGCAGCCCTGCAATGACTTGGCGTCCAGCAATGACTTCTGTCTAGTTCTGGTGCCAAGTTCCTATTTCTCTTCCTTCTCCAGGAAACCCAGGCTGTGTACCATCATTGGTCTTGGAGTCTTGATGACACCACTCCAAACTGACATAATGCTTACTTCCCATTTCTGGCTTGTTCAGGGCTTTGGCCTGGATGGTGGAAAGCTTGTGTGAGATGCTACAGGAACCTGAGTCTATCAGGCCAGCCATTCCTAAGGACATATGCTCTGGACCTTCCTTTTACTGCCAGAGTTGTTGTGGGATAGCTGATGGGGGGGAACTGCCTTGGAAGTGCACCCTGGATTGAGTCATGCATTCTGCCTGCACTTGGGGTCATCATGCAGGATTTGCCTGGGGTGGGGAGAGTAGGATTGTATGTCTTCCCAGCACCCGCAGTAGAAATCTGACCTGGCAATGGGAAGAGTAATGTTAGATACTCAGCCTAGTTGGCAAGTGCCTGAAGCTTCTTCTGTACTTAGTAAGGAAACGCACCTGGTGACTTTTTCCCCCTCTTGGTGGGTGGTGGGGTGAGAGACTTGTGAGTTACCTAATTTTGGGTGGTTTAAACAACACATAACGTGTCTTTCCTGCGCTTCATAAAGTACTACAAGGAAAGGAATTAGTGCTGCGACCCTTACGGATCCAATCAATTGGAAAGCACCTGCTGAGCCCCTGGGAGTGGTGTGCTGAGAGGCAATCATAGAAGCATTTTGGCTGGAAAAAAACCTTAAAGATCACGGAGTCCAACCCCTAACCTAACCCTGCCATGCCTACCACTAAACTAAGTCCCTAAGCATGTCATAGCACAAAAGGAGCCATACAATTTGTTCTTGCTGTTTTGTGATGAGCAATTTCCCCTTTTGCCCTGCCTGCTGGGGAGAAGCAAGTAGCAGCCCATGGACAGGGATGTGGGGGATTCCAGTGTGGGTGGAAGAGGGGTGTTTGAGGCTCCCTCACTCTAGATGCTCTAGTCTTAACTGCCTTTATGAAACCAGCTACTAATGATTTACAGGACAGTGCATGAGAGCTGAATGTTTACTTGTTCAGCTGCTTGCAGCTGCCTGAAGATTTTCTGTATTTCCCTCTCTGTACTACCTCTTGCTGTTTTCTTCTGTTGAGGCAATGACCTTTCTTTCTCTCTCAGCTGTGTTTGTCAGGAGTCTCCCCATACATTACAAACAGTGAACAGCAGAGCAACACAATTACGTGGGGTATCATACTTATTTTACGGACAGGTGGACATGCTGAAGAACAGGGAGATTAAAGGATTTGTTTCACATCATTCAGCAAGCTTGTGACAATAAAACTTGGATCTTCTTTCCAGACATCCAGTAGACATATTAATGTATGTGTGACATTTTGGAGAATGATGGACACAGCTCTGAGGAACTGTAAAAGGATTCTCCTGAACTAATAAGCAATTTCATAAATGTGGCTGATCCAGCTGATAGTGTACTCAGTTTTTTAAGAAAAGCTTTTCATTTCTTAAAGTAACTTAAATCCTTATGTAATTAGCAGAGATACCCTTGTGGATTTGCTGTTAGAAAACTTGAAGAATAAAAGATAGTTCAGTGTTCACAGTGGAAGTTAGTTAGCAGTCAGAACCTCCTGCT
Source organism: Urocolius indicus (assembly GCA_013401255.1). Classification (NCBI taxonomy): domain Eukaryota; kingdom Metazoa; phylum Chordata; class Aves; order Coliiformes; family Coliidae; genus Urocolius; species Urocolius indicus. The sequence goes on from WBNH01011000.1 coordinate 248,519, forward strand.
GCTGAGGCTGCTAGTATCTGAGCTGTTTAGGGTATCTGGTAAAGGAAGGTGAACTGCAAGATAACAAAGTTCAGTGATGCAATATTATTGAGAATAGTTTAAAAAAAGAATTGCCAACTCTTTGCAGAAGGGCTTAGATTCTTGCAATACCAAGTGGCTTGTCAGTATGAAAGAAGTTGAGGTTAATGAACGTGAGAGGGAAGGAAAGGGCACAGCTCCACCTATGCTGGACTAGACTAGTACAAGCTGTTGTAAAGGATTTTGAATTACCAGTCAGGACTCCAGTTGGCTTGAAAGTGTTTGCTCTATGCTTAACAGTATTTAAAAGTCAAATGGTTAGGAATGGAACAGAGAATGGAAGAGGAAATGTTATTCCACCATGTAAGTCCATTGGTTTCCTTCATCCTGTCTTGTGTGTGATTCTGGTTGCCCCATGAAGTGAAAGGTGTAGAAGTACTGTAGAAGGGCAGTGAGGATGATCAGAGGCACTATAGATAGTTTGAATATTTTCGTGAAGATTCGTGGTCTTGGAACAAAGGACAACTGGAGCAGATTATCATAGGTATTTGTATAGCTGAGAGTAGCTTGACAAAGGGAATGACTACCTATTCTTTTCATAGAATCATAGAATGGTAGCGGTTGGAAGGAAACCTTAGAGATCATCTAGTCCAACTCCCCTGCAGAAGCAGGTTCACCTACATTAGGTCACATCGGAACATGTCCAGGTGGGTCTTGAAGCCCTCCAAGGAAGAAGACTCCACAACCCCTCTCGGCAGCCTGTTCCACCAAACTTGCGTGCCAGTACTGGCATTTTGGGAGAACTGCTTTGAAACAAATAACACCAGTGTTTTGGGGTTTTTTTTTAATAAATAATGGAACTTGTGGCTACATGTTGCAAAAGCCAAGAATTAAAAAGTCTTAAAACCAGTTTTAGGTAGTCATAAAGGATTGATCCCTTGATAGCTGGCAAGCACAGATGTCCAAATACAACAGCTACTGCACAGTCCATAAGCTTAATTACCATTTTTCTAAACATTGAAAGCATGTACCAGTGTGTGTTGTCTAATAACAGCAGAGTTTTCCCCCAAGTATTGGTAGTCAGCTGCTCTTGGAGACTTAAGCTTAGATCAGTCTTTGACCTGAAGTATTGTGAATGAACATACGTTGCTTTAGCCACACCATGTCCTAATCCTCAACAGTGCCATTCCCATTATCCAGGCTGTGTTTATTATATGATGAAGCCTTTTCTGGAGGATAAAGTACAGAAAGAGTCTTACTCTCCTTCTAAAATGGAGAAAACTCATTAAGGTATGAATCTGCTCAAGTACTAGCAAAGGGAATAGACTAACCCAATAAATTGGTCCGAATCTAAACTCTGAATCCTTTTCAAGTTTGTTGTTGCGTGTGCAATCAAAGGAAGTCTTTTTATTAGCATCCCTACAGCATTATACTACAAAGGGGTGTAAAGTACAGGGATATGTTTCTGTGTATATATATTTGTTGTGGTTTTAGGTCCAGCAGACACAAGGAACAAGCAGCTGCTCACTCACTCTCCACTGCCCCCAACCTCATGTTGGGGGGACAGGGAAAGGAGAAAATGAGAGGGCCACACAGGAATCCCCAAGGGCAGGGAGAGCTCACTCACTGATTATGATCTCAGGTAATATAGCCAAGGCTACTTGTCTTGGAGAAGAAAACAAAATTAACTTAATCTTAAGCCAGTCAAAAACACAATAAATGGAAAACAACAGAGAATGGAATAATGAAGAGCATGACCTGTGCTTTAAGACCACCTTCCTCTCACCACTCCCTGCTTCTGCCCTCAGCAGTGCAGGGGGACAGAGAATGAGGGTTACAGTCCTCCTTCACTGATGATCCCTGCTTCTTGTTTCTCCTTGGAGGACTCCACCTGTCCACCTCCTTCCAGTGCAGGATTCCTCATATGTCAGACAGTCCTGCACAAACCTTTCAGTTGTAGGTCTGTCCCGAGGGTTGCAGCTCCTCACTGCTTCCTGGGTGGGTTTCTCCCAGCCAGCCCTTGGCCTGACCTGCACTGCTCTATAGCCACCATCCCCCAGAGCCCCTGGGCACACTCACCACTCTGCTGTGGGGTCCTCCTGGAGCTGCTGGTGGGTTTCAGTCATGCTCTTGTCTTCTGTTGGGTTGCAGGGTAGCAGGGAGTGTCTCTGGTCCAATGCTTTTTCTTCTTCACTTGGGGTCCATGTCTATCTAGTCCCACTCCTTCCACCTTCTCCTACTGCAGATTTCCCTTCTTAAATAGTGATGACAGAGACTCCGGATTCACCTGGCTGGGCTGGAGGTGGATCCNTCCTCCTTCACTGATGATCCCTGCTTCTTGTTTCTCCTTGGAGGACTCCACCTGTCCACCTCCTTCCAGTGCAGGATTCCTCATATGTCAGACAGTCCTGCACAAACCTTTCAGTTGTAGGTCTGTCCCGAGGGTTGCAGCTCCTCTCTGCTTCCTGGGTGGGTTTCTCCCAGCCAGCCCTTGGCCTGACCTGCACTGCTCTATAGCCACCATCCCCCAGAGCCCCTGGGCACACTCACCACTCTGCTGTGGGGTCCTCCTGGAGCTGCTGGTGGGTTTCAGTCATGCTCTTGTCTTCTGTTGGGTTGCAGGGTAGCAGGGAGTGTCTCTGGTCCAATGCTTTTTCTTCTTCACTTGGGGTCCATGTCTATCTAGTCCCACTCCTTCCACCTTCTCCTACTGCAGATTTCCCTTCTTAAATAGTGATGACAGAGACTCCGGATTCACCTGGCTGGGCTGGAGGTGGATCCAAATCGAAGCTGGAGAGGTTTTGAGATCTCTTTACAGAGGCCACCAATGCAGTCCCCTCCCTGTTTTACCAAGCAAAAAGCAGCTCCACACACACCTAACACAGTATTACTATATTTTCAGGTTAAAACTTGGGCCCATATATGGTAGCCAGCTCTTGTGCTTTTGAGACTTGCTTGCTTTTAGTAGCATGGACTGGATGAAGCCATGTCCTGTGTTCTGCTGAAGGAGTGTTTAAGGTTCAGAGCTGTCACAGGGGTTCGGGCAGGGAGTAATGGCCCAGTCAAAGCAGATCCTGACCACGTCGTGACAGGACGGGAGTGTAGCTGATTCTTTGCTGTGGCTTGGACCTTGCTCTGGTCTCTAACCAAGCATCCTGAGGACCACTGCTTTTCTGTGATTAGGAAGTGCTGTGGTTTGGTTGGGGAGTGAGGGTTTTCTTTCCTATTTAAAGGCACACGGGAGGTTCTCTTCACCGCATGGAGTAATGAGTGCAAGGCAATGTACTGCCTGCTCCTGCCAGAAGACATTACCCATCTAATTTTTTCTGTCTTGGCTGAGAGGGAAAGGCTGGATGAATTAAATCTCTTTAATCCCCCATCCTCTAACCACATCTGGTTCTACATGACTGAACTTGGCATGCAGGAATTCTTGAAACTAGCAGAGTCAATTGCACTCATTAGCCGTTTAAAATGTCGACTGCCCTCTCCTCCCCTCCAGAGTATAGTTGAGGTCTGTGCAGACTGAGAGTAAGCAGAACTTGATGTAGCTTTCTTAAATGTAGAACATCTCTGCTGTTTTGTCCTCTTCACTCCTTTCCTCATATATTATTAAGTCTTTTTAGGGCATAATTTGAGATGTTAATACCTCTAGTTCCAGAGCTTTTTGCCATTGTAACTGTTATAAATTACTTGATTTTATTTTCTTGCTCTAGCTAGCTCCCCTCTCTGCTAATATCATATTAAAACAACTTTCTTCTTGAAGTGTTTGTGGTCCCAGCACTACTACCTCACCCCTTAGGTCTTCTGACTCTGTACATTAAGTGCTTTGCATGCTTTGTAGTGACTAATATATGCTGTCTCTTGTGATAAGACAAATCTCTTCAATATTAGCAAGTAGACAGAAAGATAAATGCAACAAATGGATATGGCTGTAAGCTCTGAATCCTCTTGAGCCTTGCAGTACCAACGGAGATGCAGGAAAATAAGCTCTAACTCTACTGGCTGTTCATAAGCTATTGGAATATTGTACCACAGCGGCCCTACCAAAGGCAGAGAGGTGTCAAAAGTATCTCTTGAGACTGTTTTAGCTGCATGTGTTGCCAGGCACGCTGTTAACCTCCTCTTGAGAAGGTGGAGTACAAACCTAGGCTTTTACATGGATGCTCTTGGCATGTATTAGGATATACTCAGCTCTACTCTTCAGTCATAAGCTGCTTTGACAAAATATCCCATGGGCTGAAGAAGGCTTTAATGAAACTCTTTGCTCCAACTCCAAATAAGTTAATTTAGTGCTGTGGTGGCATCATCCACTCACTCTTACATTGAAGGGAGTTCCTCAAGGACCTCGCTACATTACTGAGGAGGCAGAGATCCTCCCTGGGAATGGATGTGTACTGACAAGCAATGCCACAGAGAGAGAAACAGGGTCAATCTGACTGGTGAATGAACATAGAATACCAAGTATTATGTTTACTGGAGCACAGACACCTGGGGATAACTGTGATCAAGCTAATGCTTCCACGTACAGCTGCAAATGGGGAGCAGTTTGTCTCTGCTGGAATCCATGGAGAGCATCTCATTGATTTTAGAGGGCTGGAGTTTCCCTCAGGCTCAGGCTGAATCAGAATCTACAGAGAGTATTTACTGATGACAGAGTATCTGCTGAAACATATTGTTGGTTGTGTGTCAGTTGCATAAAGCAGTTAGAAAGTAAAGCACGCATGTGCACTCAGCTTGTTGAATATGGGAGCTGCAGAATCACAGGTGTCCTATTTCCTACTTATCTCGTTTGCTTCTTACTCTTCTGTTTAGGAAACTATTGAGTATAGTTTCTAGGCAGATGGATCATAGAAGGAACTATTGGTGGATTATTCTTCCTTTGACCAAAGAAGCAGTTGGATCTCTAAGTCCAGAGTTCATTGCTGTTCCTCCCTGCTGGTTACAGTGTGCACTCCAGCTAGTCTACTGCAGTCAAAGGTTACTCAAGTATGGTGAAGGGCACAGGAATTTGACCTCTGCATACAGAAGCCTTTCTTTCTAAGAAATGGAAGTAGCTGTGGAAGTATTGCAGGTTTAGTACCGTTACAAGAGCTGTCATCTGTGTGTTAGTTGATTTCCACAATGTTTTCCCCAGTTTTATAGTGGAAGTGAGAAGAGATAAGTTGGGGGTATCAGTTATGGGGAAAGGTACACACCCATGTATCGTTTGATTCTTCAGTGGAGGATTTGCTCTAATGCAGATGAGCACAAATAAGTAGATGAGCAGAAAAGCAAAAGCACTAACTGAATGGGGTTTACATGACAGCATAGATTTGTGATTGAATGTATCATAGTTTCTATTAATGTTGCTTTAAAAGCTTTTTTCCCTGGTTTTTTTACAGTCTATGGTGGCCTTTCTCAAGGATCCAGAAGGTGCTCCACTGTGGGAGGAGGATCCTGAAGCCAAAGATGTTGTGCATGTTGACAGTGAAAAGGTACGTTACCCGGATAGATGTTCTCTGTGTTTTGTACAGATATGGGATGAAGGGAGTGTGTATATTTGTGTTAACTCTTAATGAGGCATTGTTATTTCCTTTCTTTGGAAAGGTTATTTAAAGCACCAAACCTGTTGTAATTTGCTTGCCAAAGTTTGTGGATTGTGGTAACTGCAGAGTAAAATCTTCTGCTTCTCACCTTCTTCTCCTCTACATATGGTCACGGTATTAGCCTGCCAGCAGCACAGCTAGTTTTAAAGCATTGTGGATGGCATGGCAGAAGAGATTTGTGTCAGATAAGTATAGCAGCTTGCAAGATGCAAGAGGTAAACCGCCACTCTTAAAACTGCATGTTGTCATTAAACCTTGAGTTCCCTCATGCCTGAGGTCATCTCAGGAAGTCTGGAACAGGAAGGAACATAATCCAGATCTTGAGTGATATAACCTTGTACAATACCTGTCCTCTTGGTGTTAAGTGGGAAAGCAGCAAATATCATGAAACTACCTTAAAAAGCCAGGGCCACCACAGAGCTACCCGTTACATGCTCTCTAATATAATCAGCTTGGTCTTTTGTATTAGTTTGCTAGTATATAGATTTTTTAAAACTTTAATTGATGGGACTCCAGCTGGCATTTCATAAAAGGCCTTTTCGATTTTGTAGCTTTCATTTTTAACATTAGAAACAGTTATTTTGACATTCAGTTTTTGTAGGAAGATTAATTTTTAATGTCTTCCCTCTGTACTCGTTACAAGCCTTCCAAGGGTTGCATTCAATTTGAAGACTTTATCTGGCTTCTCTATCGTGCTAGTACTGAAAAATCTTTTCCTACAGCTTATCATAGCTTTGACAAGGTTTCATAGTGTGGAAACTGAATTTATTTTGTTTACAATAGAGGCTGACTTTTTGAATTAGAGTATGGCTTTTTGGATGGATCAGAGATGAAAATGTTTCCCGTCAGAGATTCTGCAGTGATAATAAAACAAGCCATGCAACTTCCACATCTCAACAGAAAAGATACTGATCTAGGATATTTAGCAGATATTCAAATCTAAAATAAATGTTGCCGTCTTCTTTCAAGTTAAAATTGAGCAAGAAGAAACTTGAGTTTTACCTGTTAGGAAAGATGATACTTCTTCCCTCAGTTAAATGAGCCTATATTCTATGAATACATACATTAACTTGTAAAAGTTGGAAGAGGTATCTTTCAGTATAGGCTTTTTTAATGTTTTCTTTGGCTCCTTCACTAGGAATTGAGAAGGCTTCTGAAAAAGGACGACAAACCTCTTTTGATGATGTTCTATGCTCCATGTAAGTAACCCAGCATATCTTGTCACCTCTGTCTCCCTTCTTCACTAAGAGATGTCCAAGCCTGACTAGAAGCCTCATCAGTGCTTCACTAATACCATCTTATCCCACCTTCATCATTTAGCTCCTTGTGGTGTTCTGCCTGCTTGTCTTCAGTTTTCCATTAGCTGACCATTGCCTGTATCCTAGTCTTGCCTTTTTCTCTTGGGTTGACGACTCTTGCTTATTGTGCCTGTAATTTGTTTACCCATTGTCCTTTCTAGATTAGTGTTCCACAAGACAGAAGCACTGTATGCTGAGTGCATGAGTGTTAATACATCTGTCTGAGAGTGCCTAGCCCTCTGGCCTGTGTGGAGCTCTTAAGTGTGAATGGCTATTGAGCACACTTTTTACCTTTGCAGTTTGACCCATAACATAAGAAAAGCTGGTTCCACACAGAGCAAAGATTTCCAGAGGAAACCATGGAGTTAGAAGAAAAATCCAACAACAATGTGTTTGTTGTTCCTAACTGCAGGCAGGGGGAACAGTGAAGTAGTCAGGAGCACGAATATCTTCCCTGCTCCTTCTAGGAAGCACCCTGAATGTTCCTGCTGATGTTGTCAGGAATAACTTGCATATAAGTGACATTTCATGGAGTGGATAAGAAGGAAAGAAAAGAGTGCATTGGAGTAATCATGTTCCTTTTGTGACCTTACCCCCTTGTATTGCTTCTATCTTGTTGTTGCATTGGCCACTTGTTCCTAAATTCTGCAGATTTATAGCTGCTTTTTTTCTGTTTCCTGATGACTGGTATGTGAAAGGCTTTCCAGCTCTTCAAAATAAGGTAGTGTTGCACTGGAGTTGTTGCTCAGATGAAAAGCAAGGGAGCCACAAGAAAGGAATGAATGTGTGACCTAAGCTAAAAAAGCCTTCCAGTGCTGACCTGATAGGGAAATTGATTTTAGGCACTACTAACAATTCACTGGCTGATTCCTTTTAAAACTGCAACCCATGGCAGCATTATCTGGTGTTTCTCAGTGTATTTTCTCTTGTAATTATTGCCTGGAATGCCATTCTACCTCTTTAGTCTCATCTGAGTACTGCCAGGAAGGCCAGAATTGCCCAAGACTGTTTGATGCGTCACTTAAGAGAATTTTTTTTCCCTTAATTAAATTAGTTGCAGCTTTGTGCCTTCAGTCTCCACAGCAGGATAGTCCTACGTGGCCTGGCATGACACGTGGTCCTTCCCAGTGGCTGATGCCACTGTAGCATCAGCGGGATACCACATGCTTGCTCTCCCTGTAAATCGCCCCTAGGGGAGAGTTCAACTGCAGAGTGCTTTCACAGTTTACCTGTATCATGAATAATTGTTTTCCACAACTGAGTCTCTTCCTGAAATGTGACTTATCTAACCCTGGTTGTCTTTGAACCATTCCCCCAGAAACCCTCCTCCTTCCAGTTTCTCTTCTTTTGAAGTGGCAAAACACCTGCTAGTCTTCAGTGCTGTAACACTTTTGCTGCTTTCTAAACTGCTGTGAAGGAAGCCTACTTTTAAGGGATTTTTTTTTCTCCCCTCTGATTTTGCAGTTCTTAACTTCCTCATCTTTTATTTAACACACCAGACCTTCTGACTTGATTCGTGTCCAATTTTTCTTTTCTTACTCTTGTTACTGGAGACATAATACATCCAGCAGTTGCATTAAAATATGGCTTTGGGTAGCTGAAGTTACTGGTTACGTACAGGTGTTACCTTTCATAGCTGGGTGCAGCAAATCAAGGCTGGTCACTGAAGGAAGTTCTGCTTTTCTTTACTTGTAAGGGAGTGACTCAGGGAGGTCGTTGTCATGAGAGGACATCAGAGGCTTTGTCTGGGAAGCTCCAGGGAAGACAGCTGCATTATTTCTTGGGGTTGTTGGAAGCAGGGGCTTTAGATTCATTGTGACAGATTCATAGAGAACGGACTCTTTCATTATGTACCATTGTAGAGGGAGATGAAAGGGGCTGTGAACTTAAATATAGTTTCTTTAATATTTCAGGAATGCTTGGTCTAAGTAAAATGACTGAGCAAAGGCATGCTTTTCTTAGAAGATATTACCTGCCATTTGGAGACCATTCACTGTACTTTCAGACCTACATTATAAAGACAGACAGCACTAAGTATGAAAAATCAGATATACTTATAGGCATTCAGATTTATTTGTAGTTAACTCTGTCAAAGAAGACTCCTGCAGGAGATGGTCTGGATTTGGAGCTGTTTATAGCATCATTGAAAACAGAGCTTTAAAAATAGAGGTGTTATCTAGTGGAAAAGCTAATATGGACTTAATTAAGTCCCCTCTTTTGAGACAAAATACCTGAAGAAAGAACAGAAGAAAATTAGTTTTTTGACATTACTCTTTTATGCCTGTGTAGGGATAGATATATGTAGCTTGACAGAACCCTGAACAGTATAACTCGGAAATGCCTGGGCAGGAGAGGTTGTCCAGAAGTGCTTTTGGGAGCAGTGAGTTTGAGGCAGCAGCAGAGCTGGGAACAGAAGGGTGATGGGGATGTGGAGGAGGAGGCTGATATATGCCTGTGCTCCAGAAGGGAGTCCAGTGAACACAAAGAGGTTGAAGAGGGGAAGAGAAGGAGATGGAATGCTGGGGGAATTTAGGGTCTGAAGCTGCTAAAAAGAAAAGAAAGAGCGAATCCAGAAGATGGTGTTAAGGGCCCATATCTTTTAATGTCTGTGTAGTGGTTTGGATGAAGCTGCAAGACCTCAGTAGGCATCAAATGAGAGGTCTATGCCCACCAAGAAGTCATCATTTTGACCAGCACTAATTTAACAACCTCACAGGAAGTTACAGCAGAGAGAACAAAGGTGGAAAGACCACAAAACCAAGAGCTGCCTTTCATCTGTTCAAAGAATGTTCCTCCCAAGCATGCTGATGTTGATCATAAACCAGTGGCTGCAAAATCTGTTCCTCCTTTCTGCGAGATACTTTTAAAACTCTTATCTCTTCACTGGAACAAAAAAGTTGTCTACTGTCCTGTGCTGGACCCAAGAGTTTCCACGATAAGTGTCTGGAGTGCTTGGCTGCAGCTTCCTTTTTTCATGCTGTTTGTACTCCTGGCCCTTCCCATGTGCATTACTGGATAGGGGAGGAGCCTGCTGCTTATGAGGTGATTTACTGCTAATCTGCTCAAGAGCATCACCAAACAGCTCCTGGCACGCTCCAAATATACATTACATTGGTGGTTTTCCTCACTTGCCATTTGTCTTTTCCTCACCACGTAGTGATTGTGCCTTATAAGGGCTGTTGCTTCTTCCTGTTATGTCTCCTCAATTAACTGTTTAACTTTTGATGTCTGTTTAATGTGTTTAGGAAATGCTTCTCAAATTAATTTGAAAGACTTGTTAAGCTGGGATGAATCTGAAGTACCTCCCCCTGTCCCTTAAAGCCCAGAAATGCACAAAGGTTTTTGTTTGACTTCACAAGCGTGACTTCTTCCATTGACTTTTGATATTTGAATTTCATCTTATGCTCCCCTCTGGGCTCAGCTCAGAGTCTGAGGAATATAAGATGGTGTTATTCTTTCCAAAACTGGGATGAGAAATGAGTATGAAAATTAATAGCTTGAAAAACATGCAAAAATAGTGACAAATAATAAGTGGTAACATCCTTATAAATTAATAATCTAATAATTACTTAGTGAAACAGATAAATGTTTTAGGTTTTTTTTTTAATATAAAGATGATGTTTCGTATGTTTTGGAACATAGACCCTGTAGAACAGGCTAAATAGAGATGTTGGCATATTACTTACTCAATTTCTTTTTTATCAGGGTGTGGTGTTTGTAAGAGAATGATGCCATCTTATCAGCAGGCAGCTACAGAACTCAAGGGTAAATATGTAAGTGAGAAGATAAGATTTATATGAAATTAAAAAACCCTTTTAACACTCTATTTTTTCCAAGAAGCATAAATGTTTAGTGGAGAATTCTTAAGCGAGTTGGAACAAACCAGAAATTAATTGCTCTGTTCCAGATCCCTTCAGAATTCTCTCTCTTGGTTGTCATTACTTTTAAAACTTTGGACAATGAGGTGTTAACTCATTTGCATTTTAGATCCAGGGTGGTTCTTTTCATGGAAAAGTAGACTCTGATATTGTTTGTCCTCTGTTTTGGGAGTTTGTGGTCTTTTTGAACTCATTTTGGTAAAGATGAAGAAATGTTTAATGGATACGATCAGCTTTTTGGCCTGATGTTTCATAGCAGGGTCAGGGATGGATGCCCTTATGGTAATAATTAATCCATGTTTTTTATTGGAGAATCACAGTGTCATGTGAGGAGGATTTCCCTACGTTAGCTGCTGATGTCCTCCTCACCACTAAGCATAAGCATTAATAAAATGTTAGAGTTTCACTGTAGCTTTGTCAGCAAAGTTAGCATTCATACCAGATTGAAATGAAAGTAAGTTTTAGCTGTAATAAAATCCAACAACAGCAGTCACAATAATTTAGTTACCTGTTTGTACTAGTAAGGCATATTGATCTCTCTAAGCAAGTTGAAGTTAATTCTCTAGTCAAGGTTTTATCGTGTGCTTAATGTATAATTTATTTGATACCAGTAACACAAGAGCAACGAAATAGAACTGCTGTTTCGTGGCTTTAGCTGGATTTGATCTGATCCTACCTGTTGGATTCACTGTTGAGTTTACAGATTTCCTCAGGAGGGGTGACATGTGATAAGGAAAAGGTGAAGCACTGTGGTTCCTGGCTAGGGCAGCTCTGGCCATCACTGTTCATAAGCACTGAGCGCTCTCAAACTCCCCCACATTCTCCAAGCTAGTTGTTTTTCAGAAATGTTTTCCCTAAATCCTTTGTTTGCTTAGGGCTGAAATGAGTGGGAGTTTTTCAGATTTATTTAGGACGTGGTACAACCCTTGAAGATATTTTCCAGAGCGTTTGTTTGTCTGGCGAGGCTGTGCTGTGATGCCATCTCCCTCGGCAGAGCATGCACTGCAGTCTTTGGGAAGGCACTCCTGGCTTTCATGGTGCTTACATTGTGAGGCGTGGGGTGGGCAGGAATTAGGAATGTAAAGAATCGCCTGCAGAGGCAGTGCCAAAGACAGGGCGTGCTGCAGAGTGCTGTGCTCTCCTGCAATTATCCCTTCCCTGTTTATGTGCAGCTCACTTTATTAAAATCAGGCTGGAGAATTTAAACTCCAGATCTATTCCAGTTTTATTATTTTCTTCTCCACTTGGAAATGGTTTTTGGTTTGTGAAGATCCAAGTTAATCCTGCATGGCTGAGTGACAGAGCCATGGCACACTTCTGAGTCTGTCAGTGCCTGTGCTTGTTGCAACTCAGGTCAGGGGAGCTTTTTGCAGTTGAGAGTTTAGTGCAGAATCATTTCAGAGGAAAGTCCTGTCATGCCACTGCACCCGTGTCTTTCACAAAAATCAATCTGTTCATCTAAAATTGACCTAATTAGCTTCCTGAGTGGAATGTGTACACAGTTTGCAATTTCTACAGTGAACTGTGCTGTACCCATCATAAATTATCCATGGGGTACCTTAGAGTGATGGTGACCTCCAGATCAGACTTCGCTGAAAAGTTTATGATTGGTTTGTATGAGCTGAAGGTTTGGCCTTTTAATCTGACCTGTCATTAGCTGTCAGGATGTGCCAGGCTCAGGAATGATGATTGCTATTGTATAACAGGAAAAAGAAGTACAGTATTGCCTATTTAATAGGTCATAAAAATGAAAAGATGCACCATGCCTGTGGCTGGTTGCTTTGTTCTGTTGGGACTGGTTGTTTCTTGTCCTAGTACTCTTACTGAGAGAAGAGTAAGGTGGCATTTTCAATGGTACATTCAATTTAGATACCGTAATGCCATCCCACCCACTGCAGAAGAGAAAAAGGGGACTCTGAATCAGAAGTAGATAGCTTATTTTATCCTTGGCACAAATGATTCCTGTGGTTTGTGGGTAGGATGGGCTCTGGTGAGTGACTGGCATTGATGTACCGTAGCCCCAGTACAGGGAGGAACCGATGGTCAGCAAAGCACTTTATCATCTCCTTAATGCCCATAGACTCCATGAGTGTGCCAGAATGCTTCACTCAGTAAAAAACAGCTTGAGTGTAGACTTAAGTGCTTTCCTCCTTTGGTGTTTGCTTCTTTTTTGGTAAAAACATGAGATTTCAGAAGCATTAAGTTCTGACACTTATTTCAAATAAAGGAAGCTTTTGTTTAATTTGTTCATTAAACTTGACTCAAGTGTGATGGTGTGAAGCACCAGTTTTGGAGCAATCCTGTAGAGAAAGCTGTGAGGTAAGAGAGGGGTCACAGTAGAGTAGAAGTGATCAGAAGCCATGGCCAGCTAGGAAAGGTTTGAGTTGGTTTAGGTTATAGGTAGCTTGGTAGAGAGTGGGTAAGTGGTGAAATATGTCAAATGGCACTGCAGAAGTGAAAGGAGTAAACCGATCTTCATATCTGCTGTGGCTATTTCGTGAGGTAATGGATTTTAGTGTAAGTCAGGGTCATTCATTCATTTGCTAAAAGCAAATTAGCTGAACATCTGGCAGGAACGGCTTAGATATAGAGGAGGATCCAGGCTTTTGGTAGTAGGTGTGTTTTGATGGTCCCTGACAACCTGATGTTATATAATTCTGTGATTATAGGGCAGCTAAAGCTGTTACTTTTGTCATTAAAGTGGAAGCCCATTGTAATAGGCTTTTCGCTAATTATGCTTCATCTAATTTATGAACACCAGAATGAATCCAAGTTATTGACTTGTATCAATCACTGCAGGCTGTGTGGAGGCAGTGAAATTGTAGCAGAGTATCTGAAATGGCCAGGAACACCCATTTAAGATCTAGTAAATCCTCTGAAAGTTCATGGCAGATGTGAAATCAGGCAGACTGGTTTTTACGAGGGAATTGGTTAACGAACCTTTATAAAGGAACCACTATGTCTTGATCTTACTGCATTTACCTACCCTCAAGTGGTGACATAAGAGGATAAGGAAAGGGAGAATTTGATCTAGATAGTCTTGGATGAATTAAGTCAATGTGGTTGTTACAACTAGAAGGAAAATTCAAGGAGAGAGTTGGACAGCCAGTATAAACCCTATTCCTATACTCTTCTGAGTTAGCTTTCCTTTATCCTTTATCAGGATAGAAGAGAGAAAACAAAGTACCTTTTTCTGTGACTTTCCAACACCTTCTTAGAAAAGATTGACCTTCCAACAAGGATTTTCTGCTTTAAGATTTATTTCATGCTGGCTCTGAGCATATTTGGTTGGTCTGTGCAGTTTGCTGCAGTCAGGAACCTGGTATTAAATTCTGATGTGGTATTTCAGCTGGAAGGAGAAAATCCTATTTTGGGAAGGGGAAGGAGGAGGAGTTTGGATTAAGACCCTACTGCTAAAATGATTTAAGCCATTAAATGCCATTTAAACTAAGTTAATCATGAATTGGTATCTCAGCAACTTACTGGCTGAAGGTTTGACAACAGAATGACCTCTGTGTGAAACCTACACCCACAGAAACTCAGAGTCAGTCCCATCTTCAAATTTTCAGGTCAGAAATTTTTGAAAGACAATTGGATGAGGCAAGGGATGAGTCTCAGGAGCCCTGAGCCTGAGAAGCCCTGAGCCTGAAGCTGGGGGTGAAGAGCTCTTGAGGTGGAGGATGGGTTGGAATAGAGGTAAGGAAAGGGAAGGAGAGGCTTTTTGTTTCACTTGCTAGTCTGGAAAGCTATTGCTAGTTTGGAAAGCTACTGTGTCTCTATGCCCGTCTTTTGATATCTACAGGACAAAGTTGAGACCTAACTTTCATTATACCTTACCAGTCAGGTAAGTTAATGTGCTTAAAGCACATAAATGCCATGTGGTATTTCCTGGGCTTGTGGAAATAGGGTAATTTTTACTTTCACATTAAAGTAATGCTGATTTCCTCTTGGCCATTCAGCCAGTGCATTTCTGAACTGAGATAACCACAGTGCTCAGTTGGTTAGGGCTTCTAAACATTAATTGACATTGTAAATTAATTGCTGGAGTGGAAACTAGAATGATGAGGGTGGAACTTCTCATGTCCTAGCTAATATTTGGATGCAAACTAAGCCATGTACTTGCAGAACAAGAGAGAAGATTTAATTAGGCTTGTAACTTAAAAATCTGAGTGCACAAAGAGGAGCAGAAGTAGCTCAGTTGAGAGTGTTGCCTTAAGGTATTTGTGATAGGTGACTGAAGAGAAACAGAGAAGTTCCCAGAGCAAGGAGAAGATGACAAGCTGGCTGGTGTGTCTTTTCTATGAGCTAGATTCAAATATTGCTCTGTTCCCCCTTGCCCTTTACAGCAATGTGAATGAAATCAATCTGCCCAAAGCTGAGTTCTTTTTACTTAACCCCTTAAAAAATCTTGTAATGCTCTCCTGCTGTATTGTAAGAGTCAATGTGTTTGTGCTCTGTTTTTCAGGTTCTTGCGGGGATGAATGTTTACTCTGCTGAATTTGAAAGGATAAAGGAGGAATACAATGTCCGGGGATATCCTACAATCTGCTATTTTGAGTCCGTTACATTTTGCTGCTACTTTAGAAATCATACAGTGAACTATAATTGCATGTTATCTTCCAAGGCCAAGGACTAAACCTTGTTTTATTGCTTTAACAGGAAAGGAAAGTTCCTGTTCCACTTTGAGAACTATGGTGCTACTGCAGCTGATATAGCAGAGTGGCTGAAAAAGTAAGGCATTGAACTTCATGCACTCCACCTTTTATGTACTCTTCATTATTTACAGAATGTAATGGTTTAGGAACAGCCATCCCTCCCTCATTCCCTTCGCTCAGAACAGCAAACAAAACTACCCTGCTGGGATTGGCTAAACTGGTACAGGGAGATTGCTTAATGTTTGGGTTTTAGCATGCATGCCTTGCGTTTCAGAATTGCATTTTGTCTGTAACAGGAGACTGTCTGTGGACCAAAATAAATGCAGATGCCCAAATCTCAGCTTCATCAAAAATGCCGACTTGTATTCCCATTGATCTTGGGTGCCTGAACTTAATACCTTGCAAAAGGTCTGACTGGTGTTGTTTTATTAAAAATGTATAGACCAAGTGCACAGTTCCTGTCGGCTCCTCAACCTTTAGCTGGAGCCTTTAAAGTGTCTTGCAGAGGCAAACTGAAGATCAAGGCACCTCAAATTGCTAGTCATTTTTACAAAGTCTGTGTTTCCTGTCATGACATGAAGTGATGTTGAAAGCATCTTGTTCTACCTAAGGAGAACTGTTTCCAGCCATATATTTTTGGGGGGTTGAATGAGCCTGTGGGACTAGCAGTTGAGACAGAAAAAGTGTGTGAGTGTGTGTGTAGTTGCTCTTCAGCTGGTGCAAATCAGCACATTGTCAGTGAAGCTGATATAGCAGCTGAGATGATAGTCTGGTGACAGAGAAATACCATTGGCAGTTAGCTCTGGCTCTTGGGCATTATGTCATCTTTCTAACCCTCTCTTATTTGCTGCAGCTACAGAAATAATCTTGAAATGAAACTAATAGAAGGAAACAAATGCATGGGAAGGAACAGACAGTTGCAGACCACTGTGATAACATGGCTTAGAAAAATTGGCTCGGAATAAATCGGTTTTACTGTATCAACTGAGCTGCACTGGACATGTGCATGTGTTTGCAGGTGGTCCAGGGTCTTCAGCAGTGGTAGGCTATAGGTGCTTCAGGACTGGGAGTCCACAAATGAAAGTGACAGCAGCGTTTTGGCATCAAGAAGGACAAACACAGCCCGATGGATCAAAGAGGAGGGATTTACCCATGGTCTTTAAGCCTCATTTAGTTCATCAAGCCTTCAGATATGAATGATCAAGTTGGCAACTCCAGCAATGCTGAGGAGAGATGATCAGCCCTTGGAGCAAGGATATGATTTAATCACCTGCACTTTATTATGCTATTCAGATTTGCAGGGATGTGGTTATCTCTTGGCTACCACATGTGAAACATTAGATGTTTGTGGTGGGTTTTGTATTTTTTTTTTCCCCTCTCTGCCCACATAATATCCAGATAATCCCTGTAATATGCAGTACCTTTATATCAGTGCTGTGACAGCAAGTGAAAGCAGCTACTGGAGGCAAAGCAGAACAGCTGCAAACTCTTTCCAATGATAATCTCTGCTAACAAGCCACTGTGGGCTTTGGCTGATACTTCAGCAGTCTAGAGCTAAAGACAGCTGTTTGTCCTCACTTAGTGTTAGTGCTTGCTTATTAGTTTCCCAAAAGATGATCTGAGCAGTAGCCTTCTTGCCCTTTTTCTGTATAATAAGTACAACTTTTAAGGAAACCATGTTGAGAAATTATGCATACATGAATTTTGCCAGTAATTGCTGCTGCAATTAAAACCATATATGGGGTAAATCTGCTACATGCATAATATTATATTACTCTGAGGAATCTGCAGTACAAATAGTCAAATGGTATGGCAGGGGCTCTAGGAAAGCCAAAGAGAGTAATTAGATAGCTGCAGGGCATATAAGCTGTGTTTCAGAATGGCATCATATTCAGGTTGATTCAGGAAATGGCTCTGATGTGAGACATTGCAGAGCAGGGGATGGCAGTGCCAGAGTGTGTGTGGCAGCCCATGGTGAGGAAAGCCAGCATGTTTTTATACTGTGCCTGCATGTGCTGTCGTCAGAGACAGAGACTCTCGAAAGAGAATCCAGCAGACACTGAGCCATATGAAATGGCTTGGGTTTTGGGGACAGCAGGTACAAGCTGCAGCAGTGCAACTGTTTTCTCTTCTCTGTTTTTTTCCCCTTTGTCACTGGTAAAGTGCTGAAAGTGGTCTGTGCTAATTTTTGGGGGAGGGCGTGATACAACTCATGAAGATTAGAGTTATTGAGCCAATACTCTTTTCTCTCAGAGCAAGAGCTACTAGTTTGGACAGCTCCAGCACCTTTACTTCTACCACTTCTTGAAGGTGCTTCTTTCTTAATGCTCAAGTGTGCTAATGCATCAGACTTGTGGGTACTTAACCTCTCCTATCTCCCTGTTAGGTGATGGCTACTGACTTGTGGAGTTTCAGATGTTTTCATGAGGTGATAGAGAAAAACCATCATACAGCCTTAATCTAACACAGAATTATTAACGTGAGAGATGCTATCTTGTACATAGCACATTTTTTTCCTCTTCCTCTTCTTTTTTTTCCATCTGATTGCTGGATCAGCTTGCATGGTAGGCAAGCTGAACAGCTTCTCGGTGCCTTTAATAGCTGCTTGGTTTGTTTTGCTGTTTTTATGGACTCCTCTCGAGCCCTTTCTTAGCACCAGCTACTCAGTTACATCAAGTACTTGTTCCCTGTTTTTAATTGAATTAGCTCTTGATAACTCTTCCACACTTCTGTCACCCTGGTTTGGGTCTTCAGGCGTTGGGTATGCTTTGGCTTGGTTTTAAATGACACTTTAGATTTTGCTTGTTGCTTACTCCAGGCCTTGAGGTGCTTCTTACCAGCTCCTCTTTAGGCTTATTAGCATGCACAGCATTTTAAATTGGGCCATTTGAATAAACATCCTGTGCCCTGCTTTACTAGTTCCTTACGGAAATAGGTCATTCCAGGCCCTGCTAAACACAGTGTTCTCCCAGCACTTTGTAGCTGCTGCATCTGGCTTCACCGTTGCTTTGCCTAGTCGACTCGACTCCCCTTCCAAATTCATTTAAGTATATAGTGTGTTTTGGAAAGCCTTCACTCTGCCAGGATACCTGCAGATTATAGCTTCCTTACAGGCTTGGCAACAAGCAAACTGATTATCTGCTAAGCTTTTAGAGAGTAAACTCTTGTGGACAAGGACCTGCCTCTTTTTGTCTCTCAGCTGCTTGGCTGAGTGCAGCTCCAATCTTTGCTTTGATGTTTGTTTCTTGGTTAGTTTATCATATAAACAGCAGAGGTGTGCATCACAGTTTTGCATGGATTGCTTAACATTCTTGGATCGTACCCATTGCTTACATCAACAGAATTTACTATCTGAATCTGTGTATCTCTCTGCTGTTTTTTTTTTTTTAAATCAAACTAGGCTTTCAGCCTAGAAATGAGCACGGCAGGATAAATGAGTTATCATCCATTTGCCATTCCTTGTTCCAGGCAGCTAACACAATAATACATTTTAATAAAAAATAATAAATCTGCTTTCACCAGAGATGGGGTCACATCCAGACCTGCCAAAGAATTTGGGGAATTTTGAGGGGTATTTGAAACTCATTACTACAACTGGCAAGGCTGAAATACCTTCAAAGTCTGTCTCCAAATGTTCATATATTTAGGTGGCCTATATGTGAACACTAATAAATAAGTTGTCAATTAGCATAGTTTAGTTCACATCTGCCAAGTTCTCTTTTTAATGTAGATTAATAAAAGCCAAGAACAATTGTTTAGTGAGAGGATCAGCACTGAACTAATTCACAGGAGCTTGAGTTAGGTTTCCAGATTTGCCACTGTGTCTTTGAGCAGTCTCTCTGGCTCTGATCAATCAAAGGTGGTTAAACTCATGTGTCCCTTTTAGGTTAAGCATGCAGTTGAGTAGCATTGCTGAACTAGGCCTGAAAGCCCATTGCAGAGTGAGGAGGTAAAGATGCTTCCCCAAGTCACAGAGTGGTTCAGGGTAAAACTCTGCATTCCTAGGGAAATGGTGCAGCTGGCTTGTGGTCCCAACACTGCACCTCCTTCTTTGTCAGCCCTGATCACGCTGTCAGTATTCAAGGTTAGATTGGCTGTCTCTGCTTGCTACAGTGGCTCCTGTGAACTGCAATGAGGGAATGCTGTGAGAAAGGCAGCATCCTGCTGAGGAGAGTAGAAGAGCAACAGAAAAGGCATCTGATTTCTGTAACATAACCAAGCAGCCTGGTTATCTCCTCACTCCTTCCCCTTCCATTGCTAATCTGTCCTCATGGGCTTCTTGGGGATTGTTTTAATTCCTGCTGCAGTTTTCGGTGTTTCAGTGCTTGTGAGTTCTGGGTGGGTACAATTATGGAAGCTGTTCAGTATGGTTAGTGTGTCATACATATGAGGACACCTGAACAAAGTGGTTCCTTGCAGTCTGACTTGACAAAATGAGTGCTTAGGACCAGAGAGCTGTTTTTCATCTATATCTGTTTATCTTGTAGCCCACAGGCACCTCAGCCACAGGCTCCAGAGACTCCCTGGGCAGAGGAAGAAAATGCAGTTTATCACCTGACCGATGAGGACTTTGACAAGTTTATAAGAGATCATTCATCTGTGCTAGTGATGTTCCATGCACCATGTAAGTCTGGGTTTTTTTTCTGTATTGTACCCTGAGCCAATTGCTTGCTAACAAAGCCAACGATGATTTATTGTGAAGGTGTCACGGAGTCATGAACTCGAAGTCCAGGCTTTTCTTGATTGTGACGATTGTTAAATACAGAAAGCGTGAAATGTTTGTGAAGTTGCTGACTTCAGGTTTAGGACAGAGGTGTGCTGCTGGAGGTGACACTTTGTAGGCTCAGAACATAACTGCAGAGTGTAATGATGCTTGAATAGACTGAGGACTTGTCATTTTTGCAGCATGATTCCCCATTTCCAGCTTGTCTTCGGTGTCGTGTGCTTTCAATGCAGAGGTCTGGTTGGTTGAGCAGCTCAGCTTGAGAACTCCTGAATCCTTGTTCACAATGTGTCATTTTGAGCATTTTTGCTGCTCTGCCACAGTCAGTTTCTCTGGCCATGTGAGCTGTGATGGTCATTACATGTTGTGCTGAAATATGCCAAAGCTTCATCTCGGTTCAGAAAGTCCACATGACTTTGGAAAACTAATGTAGGCCTGGGGGTGATTTTTTCATGACTTCAGGTTTTAGCTTGAACAATAAAATGCAGTTTGCCTTCAGAACGCTGCTCCAGCCATATTGTCCTGAACACTGTTGAGTGGAAGAGTGGCTTTACTTTGTTCCCTTGGGATGTAAGTTGCTTCAGCTACATAGCTGGCTTTACCAGTTCTCTGTGTCTGCAATAGAAGGTTCAGGCCCCAGTCTGTTATGTTGGGTGATACTCAGCTTCTGTCTCCTCTCACTGCTGTGCTGGCAGTTGCACTTGGGTGAGATGTTCATTTTCGTGGGCATAGATTTGAAGGTTAGAGCACTGGACACGGGTTGTGTGCTCACAACTGAACAATAGAGGGTCTTAGCACAGAGGCTGAAATCCTACTTCCCTTTAAGCCAGCAGGAGTTAGCTCCAAAATGCCTTTTTTGAAGATCTACTCATAAGACTCATTTGAAAAACACACTATAACGAATTTCCTTTGCCCAGTGAGATGTCCAGGGGTTTGAGCCACTGAAGCAGGTGACTGGCTGCTGTTTTGTTGCTGTGTTCACTGGATTATTTGTACTAATGAAAGTGGGACCGGAGATTAACGCCTGGTCTGAAAACCAAAGCACAAGCAGCAGAACTGATGAAGCCAGGTTTGCTGAGGAGTCATCCTTCATTACCCAAATCCTTCCTTCCCCAGATTTCAATGCACCCTGGTGTGCAAGCAACAGTGTGGGCTGGTGCTCCTTGGGAGCTTGCTGCTGTGGCTGAGCTGCTGCTACCAGACAGAAATGTAACTGCTGAATTTCCCTCCTTTCCCTCTCTGTGCACAATAGCTTGGGATACGTGCGTTCTCTCTCTAGCCTCAGGTTTCTGTGTATTTACAAGGATTTAGACGTGTTTAAAAGTTTTGCTGGTTTTGGATTTTTTGAGTTTGTAAATGGGAAAAGGTGATATACTTGGAATGAGGAAGAACACCCTGAAAACCTTATTCTTTTAGGAAGTCAGATTAAAACTGAATGAATGCATACATCTACAATCAAATCTTATCATTGTTTCAAGTTAGTTATAAATCTAAACAGGGCTTTATTTCTCTCTTAGGGTTTAAAAATATTTTCTAAACCACAAATTATACAATTTTAGGGGTAACAATATTTCCTGACCTATTTGAGACAGAAGGGGCACTTCCAGCTAGGTGAGTTTTGTACTAAGGGGTATTCTGTGCTAAGGTACAGCAGTACTTTGGCAGATGCTGTTTTAAAAGTAAATCAAATGCTTGAATTGGGCTGTTGCAATCTCCTGGTAACATGTTCCAGCTGCTCAGAGTTGGGATAAAGAGTGTTCCTTTCCAGAACAACTCTGTTTTAAATATAACCTGAATATTTGGAGTGTTTTAGTGGCATTCAGGTGGTAGAGGTATGCTTACATGTAGAATCCAGCTTGCACATGTGTAAAAGATCAATGATTGTAAAAATCTTCTCTGGGCATCCTCAGCAGAGAGTGTAAGGCTTGCAAGCTAATTAACAACAGACTACTATCATAAACAGTTATCTCTGTGATTAAAAGATCTTCTCCTAGCACTTATTAAATGTGCTAATGAAGTCACCTTATGAATATTAGGAGATCAGTCGCTCTAGTAAAAGAAGCCATAAAAATGGAGAACATCTTGTTTGTTTTAACCTTTAACCTTAGGATGAGAGGTTTTTTTTTTTCCTAAAATTTATGCATGAATAACAAAAATGGTTGAAACTGATACACAAACTAGGCACAGAACACAGGATCAACTTCTGTGTCACTAAGAATAAGCAAGGGGATTTCAGCACTGGCCTGGAATTAAGCAAGTACTTAAAGTCTTATGTCACAATGCAGTGTACATGTGACTTGGAGTTTTCCTAGCATACTCTCAGTCTTGTGTTTATGAGAAGTTGTATTACTAGAGAGAGAATTATGTCAGTGGTGCTTTAATTGCATAGTCAGATGGCCAGTGCATTAATAGAGTGTAGTATTAAAAGATTCGTGGGGAACTGGAAGCTTCTTATCCATCCTTCTAACCCTTCCAGCTGAATCAAATGCATCCCTGGTAAATACCTGTGAACTGCAGAACTGGGCACTGTGATGGATGTGGCAAATTGTGTCTCCATACCTGTGGCTCCTAATGATCAGTCCTGAGGACCACCCTATAATTATTTACAATCAGCTGCACTTACTAGTCCAGTTAAAGGCATCACAGCATTTTCTGTTAAGTGCAGCCTAGCATAACTAGGTCCAACTAAAGCAGCTACGTACAATTTAAACAGATCAGCAAGGTCAGCAGCATGAAACTTCTAGGCATCAAAGACCTTATACCTTTTCTGCAGTAATTTAGCACAACCATTAAACAGATGTGCTGCTTTGAGTCTTTACTGCTGGCCCTGAGAAATGTGTGTGAGTGTGGGTGGGCAGGATGCGTTCATCCTGCTTTTGTTTCGCAGGTCAACAAGGACATAAAGTAGGATTTTTAACCTTCTGAAACTCCTTTGTAAAGCCTTTAAGAGGATGTTCAGTAGATCTGAATATTTAGCATAGGTAAACAGTGACCCAACCAGGAGTCTGAAGGTTCTCTCCCTCCCCAGCCATCTGTGAAGGGTGCGCAGTGTTGTGCTCCTTACTAAAGCATTTTGCTGAAATTTTGTAGTTCCTGGTGGTGAGCAGAGTGTTACCTTGGATATATCCAGGCTGGAGTCTTGCAGACATCTGAAGTGTTTTTTTTTCTGTGTGTAGCTGTTGTACCCAAAAAACTTCAGTTATGAACAGAGATCTCCTGCACTATACAAAAGAACAAATAAATTGTCCTTTCCCTGAAAGAGTTTGGAGTTTTTGCTTGGATTGATCATATTTGCTGACATGAGATAGCACAATTATATTAGCAGGCCTGTTTCCAAGTCTGTAACACAAGATGCATTGCACCAACCAAAGCCATTTCTGTGCCATAACATAAAGGCACCTGTGCTGATAATAAGAATGAGCAATGAGAGTAAAGACTCTGTGTCTGCATGTGCTGCTTGATATCTGTTCCTACAGCTGATCAGTTTATTTAGGTGCCCAAGATGACAGCTGGCTTCTGAATGTCTCTAAATATGGATTATGCTGCCAGTCAAGTGTTGTTAAGTGCTTTTAGTAACATGGGGACTTGTTAGTATTTAAAAATGCTCCTGAGTCCCTTGAGCACAAAAAAAGCCCTGTTTGTCTGTTCATTTTCCCCATCAAACTGTTTGCTTAGTTAAATGCAATTTTAAAAATCATTCTGCCCAAAATATTTGCCAAGTCAGTGCAGGTAGCAGGCTTTCTGACTTGATTTTGTCAAAGGAATAAAATCCTCACAAATTTCCCTTCCTGCCTTTTTTTTCCAGCTTTTTTTTTTTTTCCAAAGCACATCTCAAGAGTCTTGCATAAAATAAACCTAACCGAGTCTCACTGATAAGTCAATTTAAATGCTGCTGAATCGAGGATGGAAGTTTAAGTCAATTCAGAAATGAGTCCTGATAGAGTCTGCTTTTCATGCACGGGAGTTACTTTTCATTATGTTTTGTTAACACAAATGACACTGCTAACATTTTAAAAGGTACCTGTTCCTGCAGCCTCATGTAGAGTAGTGTCCTGGTGCCACCATGAGTTGTAGCCTCCCTGAATGCATTCAGCAAGCACAGATCTGAGTAGTCTGATGGTAATAAGTGGTGGTCATCAGTGACCTCTAGTTGTTCAAGGTTGCTTTTCCTGCCGTTTCACGTGCCATCAACCATAGCAGTGTCCATCCATGGTCCAGTACTGATGTCAAAGGTAACAGAGGGCGAAAAGGACCTTTGACTATACAGTCAGTGTGAGTGTGCATTTGCTTTTTAAAAGATTAAGCTATTAAAGTGATTTTCCTGCTACATTTCTTCCTTGTATGTGAACTTAAATAGATGTTAAAAGCTGTCTTTTTCCCATCCTTCTTCATAAAACTTCTTCAGAGACTTTCTGTAAGCTGTAGTTGCAGGAGTTTAGGTTAGAAAAAATGCCAGTACCCTTAGGGGGTATATTGGAGCCATGACAGTTTTCCTTCCATGATGAGGAGGGAAGGCAGGAAAAATGCAACATTTCTTGTGGGATTTTTTTCTGCACTTTATTTTTTGTCTTTTTTTTTTTTTTTTTCCTCCCTTCCCCCCTCCTCTCCCCCTTTTTTTCCCCCCTTCACCTCATTTTCTTCTTCGAAGCTGCTTTGGAGATGCAGCTCTGATACACCTTTTTGTGCTCCCTGATAATGGAAGGGAGGGCAAAAATAAATCTTGGGATGATAAAATGCACTACAGTTTTGATGTGATGTTGAAATGCCTGTGAAATTCCTTTCCTGTCCTCAGATAGTTCCTCTCCTTTTATAAGCCAACTCGATAAATTGTGCAGTTGGTTCTTTCCAAAGCCAACTATTCAGCTGTGCAGGTTTTTAATTGCACAGGGAGCTGTTTTATCAATTTAGCTTTGAAAAATTGCTTTTCACACCCTTCCCTCCTCCTTCTAGTGCATTAAAACCCAAGGTTTTAAGCCACTTTGTGGACTCATTATTAAGAATGCCAACCAATTAGCCCAGTACAAGATAAAGGCCTCCAGCTTCTAACCAAGCAGCGAGCTTGGATCTCTCTCTGCCAGCATGCCATCATTGGTTTCAGTGGACTTGTTTTTGTTTCTTGCTGCTGCATGTGGTGAGATTAGGATGTGGGAATCCATTGCTCATTTTAAATATAAAGTAACGCAAACCCAAAATGTGCTCACAAAATGAAATCTGCTTTTTTTTTTTTTCTTTCAAAATGAGCATTACAACTATAAATAAATAAGTTTCCCTTTCAGACCCCCACTGGTTCCTCATGAAAGCAACCACCATTGCAGGGAGCACTAATTGGTATGTCTGTTGCCAGCCTCAACAGAAAGGCCAGGAGCTGAAAAAGCTGAAGCATTAATTTACTGTGCAGCCTGAAAAAACAGCCTTTCTAGCACAGGTCAGCAGCAGCCTAATGTTGGTAGCATGTCATAAATAAATAAAGTCTTAATTTTTTTCCCCATGCTAATTCAGAATTTAATCAAAGATGTTTTTTAAGAAACATAAACCCTTGCAGTTACACCAGTAGAGGTGTAAAAGGTTGGGGGTTACCCAGACAACAAGCAGCACTGGATGTGGAATGGATGGGAATGTCCTTTTATTTTTACTTGTCATATCTGACATCTGTGATGTTTAAAAATCTGTGTTCAGTGGCTATGCAGAGAGCTTTTGGTGTCTGCCTTCACTTGTACAGCCTCTAGGATAAAGGCAAATGGTGGGTAGCTGGGAAGCTGTTCTTGTTAGACCTGTGCTAGGAATGTCCTTAATTTATTTGGCATCATCTAGTGGTATCTTCATAAGAAGCTTCTGCATGTGTCTGTTTGATGGTTTCAGTTCAAATGGAAAATACTCTTTCATCATCAAAGATCTGCCTTCAGGCCTCAGCCTTGGCATAAGCCAAACCTGGTGTTTCGAAGAGATGATGTACATCTGTCTGATGTCCTCGTGGAGGGATCTCAGGTAGGTCCCCAGGAGGAGCCTCAGCAGGTGCAGCTGTAGCAGGTACTACAGCATTGCTCCACATCTGCTCTCTAATATTTCCAGTTATATGATGCTGATCAGTCCTTTATCAAAGATAGCTGTGTGTGAGAAGAGGTCCTTGGACAGCAGAAGTTTCAGTGAAGAGCCATGTTTTCAGAATGCCCTTCAGCTATGTGAAACATCAGGGAGCTGGCAGCCAGAAGCTTGGCAGGATATAGCACTCAATCAAGAGTTTACTTTAGAGTTTCCTGAAAGGTCTTTGTGAGCTTTGACAATCCAACCTCACAAATGAACTTTAGTTTTAAAACTGGGCTTTCTGTATGGGTAATGCTTCAGAAACAATTGTGATGCCATAGTCAGAGAAGAAAATGAAGGCAAGCAGCCTGAAAAGATTACTGCAAGTTTGTAATGTGTAAGGCAAGTCATGTATTTGTGTATTTGAAAGCTACATCCACGTGAGATAGCTGTATATGCCACTCCATGGGATGATACACTGTGAGACGTGCACATGTTGAGGTGCTTCCTGTGGGCTTGATCCTACTGGATCCTGTGAAACATGTTCTCCTTTTAACAAGGCAAACTTTCTGGAACATTATGTAGGTCATAGACAGTACCTAGCCCTATTGGGTTTCTTAGTGAAGCAGTGCAGATGTCAGGATGGGCTGTTGCAATGCCCTGATCCCTGAAAGACTGAATTGTTGTGGAAGGGCACTTGGGTGATGAATGTGGCTCTTTAAGAGTCTAGACAGACAGGTGCTTCAGTTTCAGCCTTGTATTTCCTGACTTTACATCCCTTAGGTGCCTGCTTTAATGTTTCCTTAGTGCATTTTTAATGGAATGTATAATAGAACTTTCTATTCTTTGTATATATGTACTTTTTAGCTGTACATTACTGTCCGGATCTTGGAACAGATATATTCTTCATATAAACCAGTTAGAAACAGGTACATTCTCAGCTCCCGAATCTGCTTCCATTGAAATGATCAAGTTCTGACTGTTGATTTCAGAGAGAGGAGGACTGAGTCCTTCAGACTAGGTTCATCAATATTTAAAAGCATGTAAGTCTGTTGCTTGATATTCCATATATTTGAATATTGCCAAAAATCTCAAGGAGTGTAAACAGTTAGTGCAATGACCTGCCTCATTAAACTAATTACAGCAATGATTTTCAGTGGAGATTTAATCACATATTAAAAAAGGAGTTCTTGAAAATGCAGCAAACCAGGAAAATGAAGAACCTGACATGGATTTTTCCTTTAATGACCATCCCACTTAATGTTTCTTGAAGGTTTAAAAATAAAAATCAATGTGGGTTTTTAGTGGTATGTAATATAAATAGGAATGTGGAGAGTATTAAAATCCTAATAACTAGCTTGTGCAGTAAAACTTAATAGGATACCTAATGAAAAGGGTGAAGACAGTAATGACTGAGTCCATTGCCTCTTGTGTCAATCTTTTGATACTAGGGCACACAGTTCATGTAAGATTATTGTCTTTTTGGAGGAATTTGTGCTCTTTTAAGCAGAGTAAAGTAATAAAAAAAAGGATGATCCAGTGATAAAAGCGATAGCCTTGGCCTGGAGATGTAGAAGTTTAGTTCCTTGCCTTGATTTGATTTGTACAATCGTGACCTGAGTTGCTAAATAGTTGTCTCAGTTTCCAGTCTGTGGAGGTAAAACTCCCACGTGAGGTTAAATGTTATCTAGTGAGTCACATCCAGACTCTGAGATGCTGCAGTATTGCAAACATTAGGATACAGAAGGCATACGAACATTGAAAAGACTTGATTAACACCAAGGAGGAAGGATGCTGCCTTCAGCATTCCCTGGCTTGTGGCAAACAGTCAGGTTTTTGGCCCTCAAGTTTGGTAAAGCCCATCTGCTAGTGGGTGAGCCCATAGCACAGACAAGATTATCACAGCTAGAGCTGATGATTTGCAGCCTGGTTCTGGCCCACACCAGGACTTGAAGGGTGCAGCCTTTGTTTGCTTTGGTTCAGTTTCATAATGAGGAGTGACAAACCCAGACACTTCTGAGGTGTTCATAGCTATTCTGCCTTTGGACTGGATCTCAATTTGCTCTGTGCCATGGTGCTGTTCTGGGGACACAGTGTGTACTCTGAATAACTTTCTTGCTAGCAGGTGTGGGTATCAAGAGCAGCATGCAGGACAGTAGTAAAGAAGGCAGGAAAGGAGCTGAACTCTAGATACTAGGGTTTTATGAAATTTGTGGGGTTTGTTCAAAATGCATCACTGCATGCTTGCTTCCAGAGAGGAGCAATTAGTTTCTCTATTAAGGAATGCATTTGCAAAGGCTATTCCAATCAGAAAGAAGTCTTACTGTGAATGGATGGCAGGTGGTGTGAAGGGAACATTAATTTCTTTGGGGATTTGCTGCCTCATTTCTCACATTACTATTGCCTTCCCTCTCTCCTCACAACACCTTATTCACTAACTGAGACCATTGCAAAGGAGTAGCTGTGGCTGCTGGAGGGCCACAGGGCAGCTGAAGGGAGACTCACCCCAATCTCCCCTTCCCTGGGTATCTGGTTTAGGTTATTTAGTTATTCAGTGTGGTCTTTTAAAGGACTGGTGTAATTTTAGCTGTGAAAGTCTGCATTTGAGCATGCAGATTGGGTGACTGTCCTCCCTCAGCTTTGACCCCAGTGTACGTACAAGCCCTTAATGCTCTCAAGGTAAATTCTGGGAGCAAATGAAGCATAACTTATTTTTCTTTTTTTAAGTTTACTTGCTTGCCTCTAATGATGAGTTAACAGTAGGAATTAGCTTTAAGAATTAAGCACCAGATTTATTTCTTCTGAAAGAAATTAATTTCCTTGCCTGGATAAGCTTAATATACAGTGCAAGGCTCTCATTTGGAAAGTGCCTTGCAGTATCTCTGTTACTTGAATCACTACCAGTAGAGTTTTCTTTATCCAGTTTATCTTCCTAAACACTTCATAGCTTCGGTTTTTATTATCCTGTGGAAGACAGAGGACTTACTTAAAGGACAAATAATGAACAGAGAAACCTATAGTGAAAGGTTGCTTGCCTGCCTGTCTGTTCCTTGTGCCCTTTCAGATGGTGAGTCGACAAGTGGTGCTGTCTTTGAGTTACTGGTGAGTGAATCCATTGCTTTCATACTGAGGCACTGTGCTGGTGGTGGAGGTGTGTCTTCTGGGGTCCTGACTGCTTGTGGTTAGTGAGCATCCCAGCACATTTCTCCTAAGTAGGTGAAAGCATCTCAGCTGGTAACTGCTTTTGCTCTGATTTTGGGCAAAAAGTGTGCAGTCAGCATAGAATTCCTTCCTGATACTTGACTTTTGTAGGTATCTTCACAGTAATAGCCAGTGTTATCACTGCTTTTAACACCCCTTTCCCATAAACTTAAGTGCTTTGGGATGTACCTTTCTGAGGAAGGTCTGTTGCAATGCATCCATTTTGATGATGTCTTATACAAATTGCATCCTAGGAAATAATTTGCTTGCTATGCTGTCTTCCTGAGCTAGACATTCAGAGCTATTTAATGTCACCTCTGTTCTCTGTCATTTTCGTTGCTAAATCCCAAGTCTTCCATATTGGGGTAAAAGCATGAGGGGAAAACGGTGTAACTTCCCTTCCCAAGGTGAGATTTTGTTGATCATCTGGCAATGGAGAAGAGAAGGTGATGTCTTTGAGACGTGTAATAATTATAGTTTAATTGAGCAGGAAACCTTCTGGTGATATTTTTCATAAACTGTCAACAATTTCACCTTAAGGCTGACATGTTCCCGTCTTTCTTTCACATTTCAATAGGGGAAGATTAATTTTCAACACCTACTCAGGGCCATGTTCTTCCAAGCTGCTGTAGGAAGTGTAATTCCTATCTCCTGGTGCCAGCTGATCCACCTTCCTTCACTTCTTTTCTCTCTCTGGAGGGATGGTAGGAAGCACTATCATCTCCCAACTGTTTTCTACCAGTTGCACCGTATAGTTTTGACTAAGAGGGTACATACATGCATTGTAATCTCCAATAGCAGGAAGCTGAAGCCAGATTTGGAATGGAAATAAGGAACCAGGTGATATTTTGGTGTTGTTGTTAGTTAGTTGATGGGTTTTTTTATTGTTAATTTATTTTAAATAAAGATGATGATCAGCTTGGAAATCATTTGTGGATGTGTGCTGGAGTCTGTGCTGTTGCAGGCAGGAATGTATTTTCTTGAGGGCTAATTTCAGGAGCCTGGCTCAGCCAGGGCACCCTGTGAAGTTAAAAGCGGAGAGAGTGCACTCTGAGGGCAAGATAGAGCAGAAATCTCTCTCCCTGCTTAACTCTCAGGGATCTTTGGAAGGTAGCAGCCTGTAGCTGAGGTTAGCCCTTCAGAATATTCATCCTCTCCCTTAAGCCTTTACGTCAAAAGAAGGTATGTTCCAGCATGACCAGAAATGAAGGCAGAAGCACATGTTATGCAGTTCATCAGAGCTGCATAAATCCCATGGAGTCAGGCTGCAGGAGCTGCTTGGTGCTTCTTTCTCTCTGCTCTGAGCCTTCCCCTGCTGAGTTCTGTTGCTGGCTGAAGGTAGCCCTCCTTCCAGAGCTGTGAACGCGGTACAGATGCAGACAGGGTTGCCGGAGGATACATTTGGTTAAGCTCTCCTCTCAGTTTGATCTGATTTATCTTATGTAATGCAGTGATCTGAGTGTGTTTTGCAAAAAAAAAAAAAAAAAAATCTGAACCTGTACTGTAACTGTCTAAAGCTGTTACAAATCTTTTTCTGCTGAGCAGTTTTGGTAATGCTAGGGGGAAAACAGCTTATGCCAGCATGGGAAAGACAGTCAAGAATGGGATTTCATATGCTTTCACCTCTGCAACCAAGGTGATCAAGTAGGGAGGCAAAGCTTGATTCACTCAACGTGCATCTCTATGTGGCAAGCAGGTGTCAGGTTGTTTGTGGGATGCTGGCTTGCTCCTGTGGCCTGATCAGGTGCTCCTTGGTGTCCATCTGAATGTTTGGTAGTGACCCATGCTGTGCTACTGTTCTTCTCAGTGCCCTCAGGCTTTCCCCCAAGGGATGTTTGTGCCTGCCATGTGTGCTCTGCATCACATGCACAAGTGCTCACCAGAGAGAGACTGGACTGGGGATCACTGCTGCCTAGCAGGTCAGATGGATAGGAGAAAGAGTGACACATTTGTAGTCATTTTGTGCCCTGACTTCACACTGAGGAGCTGCTGGAAGCAGGCAGGGAGTTTCTTCTGTGTGCACATGCCGGGATTTGATTTGCACAGATCATTGCACACACAGATTGACTGTGCTATGGTAATGCCAGTGAGATGGTGATAATGGTGGGGATGAGATGCTGTACTGCTCTCCTGTCACTGGGATGAACTGTGCAGCCCACGCAGCCAAGGCGTTAGGCTCTAACTGCATAAATGTAGCATGACTGCAATAATCTCAGCTGCTGAAGTATTTTCCTTCTTATTCTATGTTTCTAGTTCTTCATAGTCTTTTCTAGGCTGACCTTTCACAGGCTTTGTCTTTTATAAAGCCATAAAGCTGTCTACTTGTTACTGATCTCCAAGCAATTTGGTCAAATCAGAGCAACCTGTAGAAGTACAGTAGTGAGGTGATGAGTCTGAATTTGTATATATGAGCACACATTTTTAGCTGTTGAAAAATTGAATTTAATATCATGTTAAAGATGTTAAAGCTGCTCCTCCTGATCTTATACAAAAGCATCAAGCCTGGAACTATTTTTGTCTATAAGTATCTGGAATTTTACCTGGGTGGGCAGTGCTGGTGGTGAGGAGGAGATGGACAGTTTGATGGGACTAAGTACCCAGAGGGAAAAGGGTAAAAACAAAAAGAGGCAGAAGCAGAGATCTGTGCATGGGCTGGTGGCTATGACCATTACAACTGTTAAGTGAACATGGCAACCAACACAGTTATGAATTTGTGCCTGTGATAATGGGGAGAGATTGCTGCCTCTGTCATCCTCCCTCCCTGCCAAATTTGTGGATGATTTCCTATCAGATGCCTGCAATGCAGACGGCTAAATTATGCAAGAGAATCTGCAGCTGTTGAAGTTTATGCTCTCCTACACCATGAAAAAAAACTATAAGCTGCCTCATGTCAAACTTTAGAGCTAGTCTTTTACATGATGCATAAGAAATGTTTGCACGTTGAAGAATTCCATGGCAGAAGAGAGTACATTTGTGTTCTTGCATTGGTGATAAGTGGGCTGGGACTTGTGTGTATCTTTGGCCCTGGCTCCAAGGATTGTGTGTGTCCTCAGGTACATACTCTTGCTTTTTAATACACAGACGTATGTTCAAAGGTAATAACAGGGCACATATAAGGGCTGGCTATTCTACTGTGTGGAGAGGTCCCTGCTCCTCTAGGATGAGGAATGGAGAAACCAAAGGTGTATCCACAGGTGTTAAATGTATAGAGAACGTCTGAATGTTTTGAGGTTTGTGTTTATTTTCTTGTAGTTGTCTGTACATCCTCTATGAGTGTAAACTGAGCTGCCAGTGACTCACTTGCAGAAATCAGAATGTTCTTTGTGGTTCAAGTTTGTTTTCTCATCAGGGTCATGCAGGTATTTTTGGTATGAAGCTAATAGATGGATGTGATACAATAAATAGCTGGCATGCAGCAACAGTACTCAAGCAGTCTGTTGATGACAGATATGTAATGACTCTTTAAAATCTTTATATGCAATTTAATTTATCTCTAGGGTTCTTCATGTCAGAAATTCCTTGTCCACAACTGTCTGGATGTTGGCTTTTATCTCTTGCTTGTCACATACACTACAGATGCTCAGACAGTGTTGTCTTGAAATGAGAGGACATGACCAAAAGCATGGTGTTTATTTATATAGCTATAATAACCTGTAAGAAACACATAGTGAATGATAGAAAGAAACAAGAGCTTTAGGTTCTGGGGACAGCACTAAGCATATGCTGGAGCTGCTTGACTGGGTTTCTGCCTGTCTTCTACAGGCAAAACTTGGTTTTAATGGTAAAAGTGTTTCCATTAGTTCACTTCTGAAACTGTTTGGAGTGACTGTGCTCTGGATTGTGAGTCTTTACCATGATGCCAAACAGGTTACTGTAAACAAATATAGATATTTATTTGGAAGAAAGGTTGCTTGGTAGCTTAGTTGACTTTCCCTTTGTCCATGTGCTGCTCACTCTTGGATGTTACCATCGCTTTGTCCACACTTGGCCTTTGCCTTTGCACTCTGGGAAGCAGGAAGTGCGGAATGAGTGTTGTCCTCTGCCTCTGGTGGGACTCTGGAGAGAAGGGACTTGTCTCCACTACGGTGATGTTGGACACCTTTGATTGCCCTCATT
Source organism: Urocolius indicus (assembly GCA_013401255.1). Taxonomy (NCBI): domain Eukaryota; kingdom Metazoa; phylum Chordata; class Aves; order Coliiformes; family Coliidae; genus Urocolius; species Urocolius indicus. The sequence continues at coordinate 282,014 of WBNH01011000.1, forward strand.
CTGGGGATGCAGCAGAGCTCAGCTATGTGACAGTGACTGCACTGAATGAAGAGCTGTTGGTCTGTGTGTTGACGCAGTGCATGGGAGAAGATTGGTTATAAATAAACTGGGAAAAGATCCTTGCCTCATTTAGACATCTGTTTTAAGAACAGTTAGCAAGGGCATTTGTTGTATCAAATGTCCTAGCACTGACTTTTGTAAGCCTTAAGTTCTTTTCTCTGTCTTGTAACACCTCTCCTGTGCACTTATTCCATGTGCTCTTTTCCATTCGAGCCTTGACCCTTGCAGCCTGGGGCTCATTTTGAGCAAGATGAGGTCCTGAGGGGTCAAGGGAATTGTCCAGAACTGTTCATCAGAACCAGGCACTAAACCCCCACTGGTTTCTGCTGCCAGATGGAGAGTAACTCTGACTTGCACCTCTAGGGGAGCTCTTTGCCTTTGCAAGGAAAGACAGATCTGTAGGAGTCCTCTTGTGAAGAGCCCTACAGGTCCCTTGGGCATTTCCACCAGCTGTGTCCCAGAGAGGCTCAGAGGATGACAGTCTTTGGTGTAGGCTGCAGGGCGTTCTTGCCTTGACTGTGACCTTTCTCTTCTCACCTGGGATTGAGCAAGTTGCTTTGCTTGCTTAGTCTCTTAAAGTCAGTATACACTTGACACAACAGTGCATCTTCACAGAGACATCTATCACAGGTGATCACTGCAGACCTGTGGACTTGCTTCCCTTGTCCCAGCAGACCTTATGCAGCACATTGGAGCATCTTGGCTTAGGGCCTGTAGGGTTGTGGTTATTTTCCCTTTCATTTTATAAACAGAAAACATATAAAACTAGAGGAGCTTAGCACAGAGGGATACAGCTGCTGCAACAGCCTAATGTAGCAATCAAAGGAGAGGCAGTGACCTTGGAATTCATTTAAATGACTTTTTCATTGGCCTTGAGAATTTAATGGCAATCCTCACAGGATTATTGAAAGGTAGGATAAATAATCATAGGAGAGGTGAATTGATTTGCAGTGTGTAGGTCTGACTTCTAATTCATATCTCCCATTTTCTGCAGGGTAGATGGAAGCAGGCTGTAGCATGCAATAGCAAAATTCTTATAAAGATGGCCAGAGAAGCATTGTTTATTGTGGGTGAAGCTCTTGAGATTTGTTGTCCCTCTTTCAGATTCATTTTAATGTGGTGGCTTTTTTTTTCAGGCTGGCATATTGTGCTGTTCTCTGTCAGGAGTAGAACAAGCATTGCATAATAAAGATTTGAGGACTTCAGTTTGCATTTAAGTGGATTTAAAGACCTAATCCTGCTTTCCCCTTGTTTTAAGCAAGAGTGAGTTAGGTTTGTGGCAGTCAATAGGGCTACATCTGTGTAGCAAAAAACACCTGGCTTGATTGGTTTAAGTTGGGTTTTTTTTCTCTGTAGAGGTTTATAAAAAAAAATTAAGTTGTTTGATACTTTTGGTTCATTGGATGTAATATAAATGATTGTGTGGAGACTATATCTAGAGCACAGTATGAAGCCTACTCTGACTGGAGGACATTGTGTGTGAAGCCCACCAAGGTGAAGTTACCAGTATGAAAAAAGAGCATTTTTGGTAGAAATTTGAGCTATCTTATTAAGAGAGGTTCCCAAGTATCTGAGCTGTGACTTGAGATGCCATTTAGAACTGAGGAAGAGCACAAAATTAATGAAGTTCTATGCTCCTAAAAGGAGAAATAAATCAACTCGGGCAGGTGTCAAAGGGAACTGTCAGCCACTTCCACAAAGCCATATGCCTGCAAGTTTTCTGTGGGTGGCAAATAAGTCATTTTTCCAGACTCTTTCGTGCCTTAACCAAGACAAGCAATGCTGAAGCAGTAACTGCTCCTCAGCCTTTCCCTGCTTCTTCCCAAATTCACCTTGGAAGCTGCCACATCAGGCTCCCAGCTTGGTCGCACATGCTCCCACTGCTGTGTAAGAGCAAAGCAAACCTGCCGTCTCCTGCTGAGATTCCCCTAATTTTGCCTCTACTACCACAATAAAGCATTGGTTTTGCTCAAGAGTGACATGTGGCTTTTTAATGCTGCAGTTGCCACGCAGATGACAAATTAGCCTGGACCTTGTGTAGTGTTTGAACTGGAGTTTGGTCTGGCATCAACCATTTGGGTGCTTGTCATAGTTCTCAGGTGAGATTTGCAGACTTTATTCAGATGTATCTACCCAGTGTTATAAACATGCTCTGAAAGCATTCTGTGGTCTGACGTGGTGGTTGGAGCTCTGCTGAAGTCCCTGCTTGCTGTGGTGAAATTACCCCTGGTTGTCCTATAGCTTCTTGCCTGCGAAGGCTTTTTGACTTGTGCTCTGTGAAACGTGGTTGTCTGGTTGATTTTAGGCTTAGGTTTGCACCTGATGGCTTTGGCAGTCATCCCATTAGAGGGAATCAAAGCAGCACTGAGCTTCAGAGCCCTTGTTTCGTTTTCTTTTAGACAGTGGCATAAAATAGCCCCATCCCTCTTACACCTCAAAAATGACTTCTGCAGCAGCTGCATTGAAACAAATTTCTAGCCACGTTTTCTGATATGACTTTCAAAAGCTCAGCAGAGTCTGGGTTTTCATATGCCTTTTCCAACAATAACAGCTGAAGAAAGAAAAGCTGGCTGCTGTTGTAAACAAGAGGAAAACATGGGGAGAGGGATTGCACTGAGATGACGCTGCACCAGGGTTGTGCCATGTTCCTTATTACATTGACACTTGCCTGGGGGTCAGTCTCAGCCCTCCATCCCTTTGTGCTGACCCAGCGGGGTCTGCGGTTGTGCTGAACCCTCAGGACCATGACAGGGGCTTGTGGGAGGTGAGGATGAGGCCGTTCCAGAGGCCCTGTGTCACACTGTAGGCATTGGAGCCTGACTTGACATCAGGTCAGGCCCTGAAAGTTCAGATTGCCTGGGAGCAGTTGCACAGGCTGAAAGCAGTTGAATTCACGCACAGATAATTTATTTAAAATCTGCTTTTCTCGCTCATGCATTCATTTTACTTTACTGTAATGTCAGCACTTAGCAGTGGAGTAATGGCAGATCACTGAAGAACTTCACACGAGCGAGAAACCGCCATTATCTGGGTTTTACAGGCCTCGCTTATGTTGAAGAACATATGTGGTGGTGTAATTACACTGATGTGATTAAATCAGTGCAAATCCTCGCTAGAGGGACACGCTGCACCACTGTAAAATGGGGCTTATTATTGGTGCAGTTTAATTCAAATTACATTGCTCAATTAAGCTGTGCTAGTATATGCCTCTGCTTAAAGCCAGGAAGTTACGTGAAAGCCTGTTTCTTTTTAAAGCAAATAAAAGATCTGGAAACTGAAATCCATGAGGTTGTGCCTTGCTGAATAGCAAGTTAGAAACTAGTGGCTTGACAAATACTGTATTTATAATACTTTCTGGGAGGAAAGAGGTGTGAATGGCATGGGGGGTTGGATCTCTAAAGGTCCCTTTCAACCCCTGCCATTCTATGACTCCATGAATGCAAATTTAGGAGATTTATTATTATAATTATTTTTTAATAGATTAAAATCTTTGTTTAAGCCATAGTGACCACTCTGGAAAAGATCCTAAATCATTTTAAGCCTTTACAAACAAAGTAAGTGAAATGCATGTTAACTTCTAGTAAATCTCTACCACGTGGCACTGGATTTTGGTAATGGCTGGATGGGTTAATGAACAACCATGACATGTACAACTTAATGGGATTTCTTTTTAATTTTTCTCTTTTGTTTTTTTGGCAGGGTGTGGGCACTGTAAGAAAATGAAGCCAGAATATGAGAAGGCTGCAGAGTTTCTCCATGTAGCCAATGATGTAAGCTAATTTCCTCTATCATATCCTTCAAATAATCAGTAATAAATAACTGGAGTAATAAAAGTGACTTTTCTCCCTACAACAAATTCAGCTGTTCTCATCCTCCCACAGGACCCTTCAAAATGTGCTTCCAAAGTACAGTCTCATCGCTAATGCATGAGCCCTGCCAAAGTCTTAGAAAGAACATTCTGTCTTGAACGAAAACAAAATCGAAAAATGTTTATATATTCTGCTGTAGGCTTTATACATAACGTGATCAAATCCAAAATGCATTTATTTCCCCCCCCCCCACTTACTTTAAAGACATTGAATGTGAAGAAACATAAGCTTTTATTTGTGAGTTAGCTTGGGAAAAAAAAAACAACAAAGGAGGTTGATCCTGCTTTCAAATACTCTGGTTTTATGGTTACGTCACTCCATTAGCTTCATTTTAAGTGCTCCATCAGCATGGCTGCAGAAGAGAGATCCAGTGATACAAGTATTGGTGTTATTGATTCAGTCTCACGCTGTGTACTCTGTACGAGAAGTGAAATAGGATTAGTCTCTCCCATACTTCAAGCATCTTCAGTAGAGACATTTAGAATCCCTTTGTAGTTGTTGGAGAAGGAGGAGATGAAAAAAACAAAGATCAGATGAATTCCACTCTACAAATGTCTGTTCTTCTGTGGTTCTAAAGGTGGTCCATGTAAAGATGCCCACAAGTCAGGGAAAGGTGATTTTGCTTTGAAGTAAACTTGCCTTTAACAACGCTGTTTCTTCTGGGAGAAACTGGGGTTTGTGGGAGGAAAGGCCATTACTAGGAACAGCTCTTAAGCGTTAGAATGAGTGAATTCTGTACAGAGAATCCTGACAGAAATGAGAGAAGAACAGGCTAACAACATTCTGGTTAAATTAGTCCATAATATATGCTTTCCTGGTTTTGCATCAGTCCTTTGTGTCTTTCTGTGTATCTGTGCTGGGTACCTGAGAAAGAAAAGGCACCTAAATCATGAGTGATTGCCCCCAAGTCTGCTGTTTGCTGCTAAAGGGGTGTGTATGTGTTGCTAAGATTTACAGTTAGTGGTCTTTCTTTTAGAGTCCAGGTGTCCTTGCAGCAGTCGATGTTACCGTCAACAAGGCACTGGCAGAAAGATACCACATCTCAGGGTTTCCTACTTTAAAGTACTTTAAGGATGGAGAGGAGAAATACACTCTGCCACACCTCAGAACACAGAAGAAAATCATCGACTGGCTGCTCAAGTAAGTTTTGAGTGTCTGAGTATTCAGGTTCCTGATTACTGGCTCCTGAAGAGTGCTGTGGTGAGGATGGAAATCTTAAACCTGATTTCATTGACTGCCTAAATCCCTTTGCTAACAAAACAAACTGAATTCTAGTCCTCAAAACCATACAAACATGTATGTTAATTATGGTCTGTTGTACACCAAATCCTTTATTTGCTGTGGGGTTTTTCATATTTGTCTCAGTTTTTCCTTCCCAGAATAAATATTTTCCAAATAATACCCTAAGCCTCTCACCGGAGAAGGAATAGCAATGGCTCTGAAAAATAAACAGAACGTTTGTTGTTCCTTCTTTATGTTAAGCAGCAGATTTCACTGTTAATGACTGAATTTCTGCAGTTTTACTTTTCTCTTTCCAGCATTTCAGAGTCAGTGCCTAGAATACCAGCTGCATGGGGCTGAAGGGAAGCCATTGAGACGAGCAAAAACAGCACCTTTGCCTGCACTAATCAACTTTTCTTGGGTGGTGTGCTAAAATATGTGGGATTAAGTTTGATGTATGATGAAAATAATTTCATTTCAGAGGACTAAATTGCTGGGAGAATTCTCTCTTATTATTCCAGAACAAAATCTGGGTTTCTTTTAGGTACTGTAAGCCTAATGCATTTTCTGCATTATTCAGTGGGGAAAAAAACGACAGTGTTTTGTGAAGCTTTTAAATCATTTAACTATTAAATGCAGTTGGTGTGAGGAATATGATCTTAATTTTCCCCTTCTTATTTGGTGGGGAGAGGGGGGATTATGCGGGAGGTGTTTGGATTTGGGGGTTTTCTTTTCTTTTTAAATGATATCTCTGAAAGCTTCAAATCAGGTAACAGATATGGTCTGGCAGCACCTTTGTAGCATGCTGGAATGTTTATCAGTATTTTACGTTTAGACCCAGTGCTCCCTTGGCCTCTGTGCATACTTAGGCTCCAGGCTGCTGTGTCAATAAACGGATGTTTATTAGTCACTCTCCTAATTTCACCAGTTTGTGGGATTTTTTTGAGTGCTATGTAATTTATTTTGAGTTAAGCAGTCAGTTTGATGCTGCCTGTACATATTGACAGGTGAATAAGCAATGAGGAAGGGCTGTTAATCCCTTCTGGATCCTGCTGTGTCTCTGGGAGGCTTTTGTCTGCAGCCTCAGGTAGTCAGTAACATAGAGGAGAACCAGACAGCTTGTCACCTGCTGTTCACTGCTGGGTGTTCTCCTAGCTAGAGATGCAACAGAGTAAGATCCTCCTTTGCTGACCAGGGATAAAATTGGCACTGCTGCACTGAAGTTGTTGGAAATAGGGATGCATATGGGGTGCAGGCTGCAGACAAAGTACAGGTTGTACTTTGATATGCACCTATCCCAGTGAGCAGGCCAGTCGCAGCTGTGTGAGTTTCAGCTCTGGTGCCTCTGTGGTGGCTGTAGTCTGTGCTGCCACACTAGGTTGTTACCACAACCTGGGTAGCTTGTTTCGGGTCAGAATGGGAAGGTCTGTGCAAGATGAAGTTGCACCTCTGACTGTAACTCTAATCAGAGGTAGCTCACACCAACTGTATTTGTGTGAAAATTCAGACTAGCTGCCCTAATTCTTTTGCTAACAACTGACAAATCAGTATCAGTGGAAGTGTGATGGATGTCCACTGAGTGACCTTGAGTAGGACTGGAAAATTTCAGTTTTTCTCCACTTGGTTTTTATGCACTTGGTGCAACTTTAAATGGTGTCATTCAAAGCGACAGGAAAGTCTGAAAAGCTAATTTATTACCAAGGCGACATATGAAGGTCTTTATACTGTGGCACCATTCTGATGATTTTATATAAGTAATCACTATTTAAGATACAGCAGGAATGAATTTAATGAGTCTGAGAGAAGTCTGTGAGCTGGTGAATAGCAGAAGTTTTGTTAGAGGTGCTCTAGATGTGCAGGATTGCTCTGATCTAGTCAGTATGTGCAGTCATAATTGAAACCTGACATTCTCTTTATCAAGGTAAAATATTCCAGTGCAGTCACCCCCAGTCTTCCGAGTGGAACAATGCTGATTATTGCATCCTGGCTTTAATATCTGGATTCAAGAGAAGGTCATGAAATTCTTTATATAAGTTTGCACGATGGTGATAAAGGGTACAAAAAGGATGTTTGAATGGAAGATGCTGTTCTATATTGGTTGCCTTTTGATTCCACCTGCTTGCTGTTCTTCTCAGTTCATGCCTATGGATGACACAGTGATACAAAAGCAATGTTCTTTCCACCCAGATGTCGACTGCAGTGTATGAAATCTTTATCCTGCATTCCTACTTGTATGCCTGAGTCCAATCACTTAATTTATGTTTTAATTGAGTAACAGAAATTAACTTGTATCTTTTTTGTTGTTATCTGGTACTGGAAATATCGAGCCCATTCCTTTACTGCACAGGCAGCCTGAAGGATTGTTTGACTCAGTTCCCTCATGATAGTTATGATCAGGATGTGATACCCCTTTACCTGCTTCCAGAAACAAACCAATCTTATTTCCTTTCTTTTCTAGTCCTGAAGCACCACCTCCACCTGAGCCTGCATGGGAAGAAAAACAAACTAGTGTTATCCACCTTGTTGGAGAAGACTTCAGGGAGTCCTTGAAGAAGAAGAAGCATACTCTCGTCATGTTCTATGCACCATGTGAGTAAATACCTCTCTGTGAGGATGGCATTTATAAGTCCTACAGTTTATTAAATCCTGAATAAATTTCTTCACTGTCCCCAGACTTTTAATGGTAAAGAGCTGATGCTGAATGTACCTGCATGGGACCATCACTGGCACATCGTTTGTATCTTTATAAATGGAAATGAGACAGTACACTGTGTTTATTTAAAGAGTAATTGTGTTAATGCAGACACCAGAGCAGGCAGAGGTACAAAACCAAAACAGGTTTATTTTCCTGTGCTGCATTTTATGGCCCATATAACAAAATGTGATCCTTTATAGTGGCACAATGGACATGGAGAGCCTGACTCATTAGTGCAGCACTTGAGTAGTGAAATCGATACAGTAGTGTGGGAGGAATCCATCCCGAGAGGCTGAGAACAAATTTTGATGGAATAAATTTTGTCTGTAATAAAGTTACATTTAGATCTCCACTAGGAATATGGACATACCTTCCTCCTCTCAGATTGTTTTGCTTGCATCAAAAGCATGCTTTCTTTTTGAAGCTCAAGAGAGTATTTGGTCTAGACAAGTTTTGAATCAGGCACTTATAAAGTAGGTGAATGGGAGGGACCTCTTCTGTTTTCCCATGTTGTTCCAGAGTCAGGCAGACTTGGTACAGGTTCTTAACTTTTGAGGAGTTTGTCAAAGGGAGAAGATAATCCCAACTTAATATTAGGTAGTATTAACTTGCTTTTATAGCACCACGACTCAGCCCCCTCAGATGCAAGAAAAATTCTTTTTTGTCAGGTGGCCAGCCCTGCAATTCATGGATAACCTTCAGATAAGCAGTTACTAGCTTGTTCCCATTAGACTGAAGGTAGTTTCCAGAAAGGGAGAAAAGAAGCTCAGGCCCTTAATGTTTAATCAGGCAGCCCCTTACTTTGCTTTTCTGTTAGAGAATTAAACATGAATGCTTTTGGGCTCCCAGGAAGCCCTGCTGGATGTGGGATGTGGGAGAAGGGAGGGGTGCAATTCAGAAGAGAGATTTCTGGAAGATTGTAAAAGAAAAAGGAAGGGGACTTAATCCCTTCTCTACTCCAGTTCCCACTACCTATTGACTAAAAATTGCCCATGTGCCAGGAATTTCTGATTCATAGACCTCAGCCGGTTAAGAACGGGCTGTGACTTTCAAACAAAATGATCACACACAAAATGGTAAGATTTAGTAGTCTACTGTCTCTCGTTTTACCTAGTGGGTGAGTCTCTGTGAGAGATTTGTTTCCCTTCTGTTTTTTACCTGCATTTTTAAAGGCATTTAAATGCTTGGTCTATTTTTTTTAAGGCCATGTTTAAAGCAAAGCCACCTGTGCAACGGGTATGTGGCTCTCAAGGTTGGAAGCATGAAGCATCTTGCCTGATGGACCAATTATGATAGTTGTTTGCAGGTTGACTTGTACTCTTACCTACACCAGAAGAGGGAAATAAAGCTCAGCCTGGCCCTGTCTGTACAAACGGGCTGTAAAAGCAAGGCTTGCGTGATGTGAGACTGGGTCTTTTGAGGCTGCCCTTCAGACGTGTTCTTCTTGCACTGTGTTGAATACAGTGCTGCATGAGACTATCTGAGAGGTGCTAACTGGACCCGCTTCTGGCCTTCCTGCAACTCTCAAGACAGTCAGCATTGCTGTTGTCAGGATGTGGGTCATGCACGGGATCTGATTTGTCAGATTTGTTCTCTCTAAACCTAGAAGTGTCTGTGTGCAAAGCAGAAAGTGGGTGCACCAAGGGAGCCTACCAAGCCAGACCTTTGTTGGATTGCAGGGGAAAGTAGCAGATGAATATTTTAAATCTCTGGTTTCTGTGAAATAATCATTAGTGCAATCGAACAGTACAAATGATTCTATTTTTCAGCTTTTCTGCAGCGATAATGTGCCTCCTGCTAAATTTGATAGATTAGCTTTTGTTTACCATTCTCTCCATCTTGAGATCTCTTGGAGCTTACATTGCCAATTAGTCTTAACTTGCTTATTTTAGTGCAGAAGGAACACTGCTAAAATTGCCAGGCCCCATTATCTCCAATAATTTTCTCTTTCTATTCGGATCCACATCTTAGGTCAGTGCAGACTCTCAGTGTTTTACTCCATTTGCTTGTGACTCTATGACAGTATTTGTTACACTTACACATATGCTGAGATATTTTAAGATTGGGGGGGTGTGTATACATACATACATAAAGTATGTTTATGTATAAATATTTATGCTAAGAAACATATCTCTCATCTGTCATTAGGCTTTAAAGCAGAAAGTTGATTGTTCTGACCTTTGTAAAGCTTTCAGCTAGAGCGACAAGCCTTTAGGCAAAGGCCACAGATATATATCTTACACGCAAATTAAAACGAGATCTGCTTTTTCTGTGGCTGCTCCCAGCCCAAATGACTTAATATGTTGAAGAGAACCATTAATCTGCTGCTACACCAATAACTCTGGACTGAGCTTTAATGGTACTGAGCAGCGCTTCACAGTGATTTAGCTCCGGAAGAGGAGACTGCTACAGCTGCGTGGAAAAGATGGGGAACTCGGTGCTCCGTCACCCTGAATGTGAGTGAAGACTAAAGGTTATTCCTGGTGCCTGTAGAATATTTCAAGGACTGGGAATCAGAATCAAAACTCTTGAAATTATTGAGGGAGGCAGGGGGAGATCATCTCCTGTGGACTTTATACCCACAGAGAGTGACATTCCTAACTTTACATTCCTATTCCTCCCCCGTGGCATCTCTGTCCACTGTTGTGACTATTTTGGGGTAGGAGGCAGCAGTAGGTTCCCAGCTGTGACGCAAAGCTCAAGTGTCAGCTGCAGAAAAGCTAATGCTACTAGTGAAAATAACTGTCCTGGGCCTGATCTTCAGCTGAGTGTCTGTTGAGTAGGTCTGTGCCCTCAGTGGGCACCACACCACACTGACTGGTGGCACAAGCTGGCATTTGTTGGGGCTTCTCAAGGCAAGTACTTGGAGCTTGCTGCTGATATCTCTGCTGCACAGCACTTGGCCCAGGTCTCCTCTGGATCTCTTCTGGGGTTCTTGTGTTATAAGATATAATTGTTATCCTACTCCTGAGGCCAAATAAAATACAGAGGAGGACAATGTTAGAGTCTGCTGAAGCACAGCGTGATGCCACAGGTGTGTGTTGTGTCCTGGGGACTGACGTGAGGGGTTGGAGGAGCATTTGAAAGCAATAGACTCATTGCACCAGAATTGGAAAGCAATTTTGGGAGAGATTATGGAATCTATATATTCTCCGGTCCTTGGAGTACTGGATACTAAGAGCTATACCAGGTAGCCAAGAAGGCCAATGGTATCCTGGCTTGTATGAGAAATAGCGTGACCAACAGGGCCAGGGCAGTGGTTGTCCTCTTGTACTCAGTGCTGATGAGGCTGCACCTTGAGTGCTGTGTTCAGTTCTGGGCCCCTCACTACAATAAAAGACATTGAGGTTCTGGAACGTATCCAGAGGTGGGCAGCAAAGCTGGTGAAGGATCTAGAGAACGGTCTTATGAGGAGCAGCTGAGGGAGCTAGGCATGTTTAGCCTGGACAAGAGGAGGCTGAAGGGTGATGTGATCACTCTGCAAGTACCTGAAGGGAGGTTGTAGCAAGGTGGGGCTCCCAGTAATGAGTATTAGGACAAGAGAAAAAATAGGCTCAAGTTGCAGCAGGAGAGGTTTAGATTGGAGATGAGGAAGAAGTTTTTTACTGAGAGGGTTTTTAAGCACTGGAACAGACTGCCCAGGGAGGCGATGGTGTCACCACCCCTAGAGAGACTGAAAAGAGGCATAGGTGAGGTGCTGAGGGACATGGTTTAGCTTAATGATGGGCTTGGCAGTGTGAGGTGAGTAGTTGGACTCGATGATCTTAAAGGTCTTTTCCAACTGTAATGGAAACTCCAGGTTTCCTTTTGTACTTACTTAGCTTCATCCAGAAATGTGGAGACAGGACAATAGTCAGAGTATGGTTTGGTGTACACTGATAGCCTGGTGTCTGGATCATGACGATTTGGGGAGCTGTGGACCAAATTAGGAAGTGGGACGGATGGAGAGGAACGGATCCAGCCTAGCCCAGGAGTACAGTAGCTGCATATCCGTGATCTATGTCCAGAGCTTATTTCAAGACCACAGTGTTCAATGCCCAGTGTCCTGGACTGACCAGTTTGCATCAATGCCTCTCCTGGGATCAATACACTGACTGTTCTTTCTTCTTTCTCTTATGTCTTCACTTTTTGTTCATGTGGCTTTTCTGAATGTGTTTTATCTACATTTTTACTTTTATGTGCTCTCTCCACTCCGTTATCTCAGATAATTGAGATTTGACTTTGCCAATGCATTAAATTTTAACCTCCTTCTACTATAGCACTGAAAACTGCAAAATAGGAGCAGTTGGTTGTGATTAGTTGTCAGAATCACAGAGAGCAACGAAGTTCCAGTAAATAACATGTCTTCTTAGTTGGAGATGTTTTTGCTGCATTACTCAAACTGAATTAAGAAGGGGAAAAAAGAGTTATTGAAGCTAGGTGAGCATTTTTCAATGAAACAGGGAAATGCAGATAGTTCTGTAGGAGTGTAGTGTGTTTTTAACCCAAACTTCTGTCTGGAGAGTCCCTTGGAGTCCTAGATGGAATTTCTTGTCAGGCCAATGCAAAGACCTATACCAAACTAATAACCGTCATATTCTCTAACTAAAATTCACATGGTTTCCTCTCCTACCTTGCTCATCCTTGGGATTTAATGTGCCTATTTGGTGATGCCACTGTCAAGTTTTAGCTATTCTTGGATGATGCTCACTCAAACTTAACGCTAGGTCTTTCCTGCTCTTGTAGAAAAGATTGAGAGCTGGGGACACAGACTCCATAGATGAGCATCCTCAATTGCATTAGGCAGCATCACCAGCAGCCAAGGGAGCTGATCCTTCCCCTCTACTCAGCACTGGTGAGACACAATTGGATTGCTGTGCCCAGTTCTGGGCTTCCCAGTACAGAAAGAACACTGACTGGAGTGAGTCCAGAGAAGGGCCATGATGGTGATTAAGGACATCTGACATATGATAAAAAAGCTGACAGAGGTGGGACCGTTCAGCCTGGAGAAGAGGAGGCTCAGGAGGATCTTAACAGTATGCATAAGTGCCTGGTGAATGGAGTAAAGCAGACAGAACCAGATTTCTCTGCAGTGCCTAGGGACAGAGCAAGAGGCAATGGCCACAGATTGAAATGCAGGAAATTTAGCTTAAACATAAGAGGAAGTGAGTGGTTTTTTTACTGTGGGGGTGGTTGGACACTGGAATAGGTTGACCAGAGAGGGTGTAGAGTCTCCATCTTGGAGGTATTCAAAACCCAACTGGACACTGCTGTTTTGAGCAGGTGAGTTGGACTAGATGATGGCCAGACGTGCCTTCCAGCCACAGCAATGCTGTGTTTCTAGGAATAGAAACACTGGAGTTTGAGATGGAGAATGCTTTTTGTTTTGTTTTGGGTTTTTTTTTTTTTACTCTTCCCATCAAGTTCTGATTTTGTTTGAATAGGAAAGGCTTAGTAACACCTCTCACTAATTCCTGCACAGAAACAGAAACTGTCCACTTGTGGCTCATAAGAATGAGAAACCAACACATGAAAACACATTTGTAGCCTTCTTTTTTTGGTCAAGATTACTGCTTTCAAAGAGACCACAAATGGATCAACTGTGTCAGAAACAGGAATTATATATAATAGACCAGTCATTAACAAGTCCAAAGTTGGGAGGGTGGTGGGGGGGGGAATGTCAGATTTTTTTTTTGATCGGTCCCTTTTAGTGGAAGGGCTCAGCACTGAGCAAATTGATTCAGTTCCTGCTTTTGTAAAAACACAACGTAATCGACGTTCTTAAAACATAAAGACCTTCAGCAGCAACTAGAAATAATAGGAAGAAAATGCTCCCTTTTAAAGCTTGGTGAGGGTGGCAGTTGCCAATGTTATTAACTCGCCAAATGGCCTCAATTTGTGGTACTCAACAGGGTTCAGAGAATGGGTATTTTTAATAAATACTTTGCAGGGAGCTGATTTCCGGTTCTCTGTTCAGCACTGAAACTTTCACTTGGCTGGAAATTATTTCTGTCAGCTGGAAAAGGTTATTTTCTGTTGAAGCCTGACCCACAGGGGTTACCCAAAGAACACCCAGAAATAACCGGTACTGAGGATGATTTTAATGAGGTATTTTTGTCTCGAGTAAGTGGCTGTGCTGTGACAAGAGGATGTGCAATTAAGAGACATCAGCCTCCTTGGCTCTTCACTTAAAGTTTTTGGTAGGGTTTTGCTTTCAGAGCTTGAGGGTGCTTCATCTGTTTTGTGCCTGTTAAAATCACTGAAGACTTTGGAATGCTGTTTGAGCCATTAAAAGGCTGTGTGGTGTTCTAAGCTGTTAGTTGGAGGTGATACCTCAGTATTGTTGCGATGTAAAACAGAAGTTTTTGGCTTCCAAGTCAAGCAGGAATCTTGGAGTCATCGCTCTCTGATGGGTCACCTCCTGGCCACCAGTAAGAGGAAAGAAAGAAATAAATCAGATGGGGATTTCTTCAGCAGTAAGAAATCTGATACCAATCACATTTTTTTCAGTTCCATAAAGTGCTGAGAGCTAAAGCAAACCTGCATTAATTTTACCTGGAGGCTTTGTTGAAAATACTAATCATTCTGTATCCTCTGTGCTGCTTCTCTGTCTTTCCACAAGAAAAAAAAACGCCCATTTTCTCTGTCCCAGTTATGTATTGATGATATTGTACAGCGGGGGGAACAAAAGCAGTCATCTGAGAGCCCTTGCCAGAGTGGGTTGCACTGTGTGCAGAGTAGTGGGTGCAGAAGGTGTTTTGGCTGTCCCTGCTGGCAGCCAGGGGGACCAGTGCTTTCTCCCAGCACTTGCTCCCAACTTGCTTGTGGGACACCAGCTGTCATCAAAAACCTGTTCTTGAGCAAGCAGTAATGTTTCCCTTTCATCCCTCATGTTTTTTGAAGTAAGCTGGGACAAAGCTGGTTGCACAGTTACCTCAGCCTTTGCACAGGAAGGTTTGGTGAAATGGTGCTGAGTTCAGGCTAAGCTGGACTGCTAGAAGGGAACACAGCGATTTTGACCGACTCTGAGGCTTCAACCAGTGGCTGCTGGGCCTGAGATCTGTGTTTCAGTGCTGAGACGACCTGGGTGCCGTCATTCTGAATGAAGGATTCACAGAGGGCTACAGGAGCAGTTCATAGAATCATAGAACAGTAGGGTTGGAAGGGACCTTTAGAGATCTAGTCCAACCCCCCTACAGACTCAGGTCCAACTTAGGCCAGGTCACACAGGAACATATCCAGGCAGGTCTTGAAGACCCCCAAGGAAGGAGACTCCACACCCTCCCTCGGCAGCTTGTGCCAGGGCTCCCTCACCTCAACAGAAAATAGTCTTTTCTTATGTTTAAATGGAACTTTTTGTGTTCCAGCTTCGCTTGTCTTATTACTAGATAAAACAGAAAAAGTGCTGCCCAACCTCCTGACACCCACCATTTAGATACTTATAAATATTAATAAGATTCCCCCCTCAGTCTCCTCCAGACTAAACAGCCCCAGTTCCTACAGCCTTTCCTCATAAGGAAGATGCTCCAGTCCCCTGATCATCTTGGTGGCCCTGTGCTAGACTCTCTCCATCAGTTCCCTGTCCCTCTTGAGCTGGGGAGCCCAGAACTGGACACAGGACTCCAGATGAGGCCTCACCAGGGCAGAGTAGAGGGGCAGCAGAACCTTCCTTGATCTGCTGCCCACACTCTTCTTAATGCATCCCAGGATGCCATTGGCACGAGGGCACATTGCTGGCTCATGTTTAGCTTATTATCAACCAGGAGTTGAGTTAATGGATCCAGATGTACAGGATGAAGCAGCAGCAGCAGCACAGACGAATGCAGCATCCCGCAATGGCCTTGGATGGGCTCCCACCAAGAGGTTTTCCTGTTGCTTGCAAGCACATCTTGTTAAGTTTCCATTAGGAGGCTGTATCAAAGAGCCTGAACAAAAATGTGCATGTTTGTAAATGAAGCTTAAGCTATCAAAAAAGTATTAAAAACATGCTGAACAGAAAGAATCCGTTTCAAGGCAAAAGCCCTCGCAGGAAGGATTTTCTGGCTGTTGACTGATGCAGAAGCGAGGTCTGGACCCCCTGATAATGAGGCTTTAAATCCTGCGTGGGCTGGCACTGCAGAATTTTGATATGTTAGCTCTGCTGCTGCCTGTTTTCTCTCCTACATTAGTGGTGCTCTTGGTACAGGCTCGCGTGAGCGAGGTGCGTTCCTGTCAGCGTTGAATACTGCTGATACCCCGGAGCCCGTTAACAGGCTGGCTTTGATAAAGGGTGAATTTATAGAGTGGTCTCTGCAAACAGGCTGGCAGAACTGCTCCCAGCCTCGATGTTTGTGTAGAGTGTATTAATTAGCATCGAGAGAAGAGTTTTAACCGCTCTTAACTCCGAAGCTGAGGCACTTCACAGAGCTGCGTGGAGCCATGAGGGTGGCTGTTGTGGAGCTGTGCCATTAAACTCAAGTTTGTCGGGGTGACCCAGCCCCTCTTGTTTTGTAAAACAGCATTCATGCCTTACATCTGTCATTACCCTGAATTGTTACAGCTGCTGGAATTGATGTGAAGAATATTACCTGTATATAAACAGCTGAGGCTCGTGAGAAGGGGAAGAGGAGGGAAGTGCAAAGCCCTTGCCCCGTGAAGTTCTCCTAGCAAGCACACAGCTATGTCAAGGCAAGGTCCCATGAAGTCTGTGTGGGGTACGTGAGGAGACATTTAAGGACGAGTATGCCACCCACCCTTATGCACTGTCAGCAGACCCATTTCCAGTAAGACTGATGCTTTTTCTGGTGATGCAGCACTATAATGAGGGGCTGCATTTGAGCCTCACTCAGCACAGATGTCACCCAGCAGTGCCTCCCCCAGTGCTTGGACAGACCACTGATAACTCAGAGCAGTTTATCTGCTGGTTATCATTTGCAACTATTGGCACGTTAGGTGGCAAAATTATTTCATTTGCTCTCTAACTACATTTGCAGTTAACCTAGGCTGATGTGGACTTAGTCACCAGCTGCATTTGTGCCACACAGGCCAGTGACATCGTTTATCTGGAAAATCCAAGTCTGCTGGAACTGACACTTGAGTTTTTCTCTGGATGTAACTGTTGCTCTTTAACCCTTTTTGTCACTGTACAGCTTTCCATCTTAAAGCATCACTTATTTCCAAGTGCTGTTGTGTTAATTGTAATTGCCTTCTGTGGTAGTTAAAGCTTTTCCAAGTCTTTCTCCTCTCCTCACTGTTGGGATTTGGCTTGTTCTGATGATTTGTTTGCTGCTATTGCAGTTGTTCATGTCTGAGACTGTGATTTCCAAAGATTTGTGGTTTTTATCCCCCATCTCTGCTATATACCCCCAAACTGCTAAAAAATAAATAGTTCAGATAGCTTGGGAAAAAAAAATCCTCAACAAAACTCACCAGCCGCCTGTGGAATTGGGAGTAGGTTGCTTGTTGTTGTTAGAGTAGCAAGGCAAGCCATGGTTGACCTGATGCTTAACTGAAAACCTCATGACCTTTTTCAAATCAAAGGACAAATCCCCCTCCTTTCAATTACTCATGTCTCGTGTCTTGGAAATATGATTATGCTATGTGTCAGGTCATGTCATAAAATGAGCTTTGGTTCCAGATATTCAATTAAAAGGCCCTCCAATTCTCTACTGGTAGAACAAAAGCAAATTAACCTTTCAGTAACGTCTCCAAATGCCTTTCTGAAACCTGCCTGTGGATTCAATAACTTCTGTAGCTGCACGAATTGTGTTGGTTTAAGCAGTATACCCATTTTCAGCTCTTATCTGTGCAATTACTGTCTGTGGCCTGTCTTTCCTTGATGGACCAAGTAATATTCTTGTTTTAATTCTAGTTAATCACTCGGAACTGTTGAAGTGGAAACAGGCTTTGCTTTACTCTGTGGTCTATGAGCTCCCGGGTTTGCTTTGATAGCTGTGCAATGTACTGCTTTCGCTGGCTTACAATTGCAGTCATTTAGAAACCAATAACGGAGGGCAGTATCTACCCCTGTTATTTAGGCAGTGATGGTTTCAAGCAGAGATGGGGAATTGGAAAGTCGTTCCCTGCTCTGTGCTTTGCACGCTGAAGGCTCCATCCTGCCACGTGCTGAGGCCTCTGAGGCCTCAATCGTTTTGCAGTTGAATGAATGAATGGAGTCAGGACCTTCCAGCTCTGCTCCCCATCAAGCTGGACTGCGAGCCCTGAGAGTCACTTAACCTCTTCCTGACTCCATTTAACCTTGGGTGTAATGACAGAGGGGGTAATTGCATCTGTCTCTCTTAGGAGCAATCTGAAGCTTAATTAATTGATATTAGTTAAAGGATTTGAGATCACCCAGTGAGAGGTACTAAAGGAAGCTGGGGGCTGAAGGGGTAGCAGAGTGCTTCCTCATGCCAAGGGTAGAGCACAGAGTACAAATGCCATGGTCTCACAGATCACTGGGCTTTCAGATGTCCTGGACCTCACTATGAAAATACTGACAGTTTAAGTTGCTGTATTTTGACGTGGAAATAGTCTGCAGCATTAAAATGCCTGCACATTTAAACTACCTCTTTGGAAAACCTCATGTAAAATATATGCACACATCTTCATTACTTCACTTACCAGGTTTTTATTATGTACAAGGTGCTAAAAGCACACAGAGAAGCAACATGGCTGGGGTTGTACAGCATTAATGTATTAATGGTGGGCAAAAAGCGTAAGATAGCGCTTGCTGAGGTCAAAACGCATCATCTGCACTGATGTGGAGCTGTTTTAGTTGGGATGCTCAGGTTAGGGTGGGCAAGGACTATTGTCCCTGATCCCAGCTGCTCAGGAGACAATGGTACAAGGGCAGCAAAAGCATATCAGCTCTGTAGCAATTTCAGCACAGGGAGACGTGAGTCAAGGACAGGCTGCAGCCTGAACGGGGGGGAAAACACTGTGTGAAAGCCTCCTTTTGAGAAAACCATTTCCTTTCAGACTGGAAATCACTAATGATGGAGAATGGGAATTTTCTGTATGAGTTTGACTGGCTTCAGCACGCAGCCAGCTCTGGAGGTTACTTAGCCTTTGACACCCAGCTTGAATATATATAGATATATTATAGTTAAACTCAAAACTAGACCGACTTTTCTCGATTTCCATCACTTCTTAATCTTTGGATTTCAGCTGTTGACACAGTTTGCCTTGAAAATCGCCATCCGGTCCTGTTGTTTGTATTATGGGTCTTCTGACACTCCCCTCAGTTTGAACTCATCTTGATTTGTGGACCCAGAGCTGCAAACAGCATTTTGGAGGTGCCAGGCATAGAGGCTCTCTCCACACCTATTTAGTGTTTTCATTTATATATTCAGTGAAGTTCCATTTGACAGCTCCATCGTGTTCTTTCAAAGCTATATTGCTGGTATTGTTTGGATTTCTTTTGCTTCTAATACATTTAAAGCCCCTTATGTATTTAAAACATCATTATTACCTCTGCTGACTGTAGATACTGCTTTGATGTCCATTTACTTCCTTTATCTCTTTTGTACCAATTGTTAGCTTTTGATTTATATTCATTAAAAACAGCTTCACCTTTCTTCTATGTGCTATGTTAATACAGCTTCCACTCTTCTAAGGAAACTGAATTAACCTTGTGCTGTTCAGCTGTGGAAAGGTTATATTATATCATTGGGCTTTGTAGTTTCAAATTAAACAAAGCATGAAGTAACTTAAAGGGATTTTTTTCATATCTAAGCAAGAAGGTACCTGTGGTTTTTTTTTGGAAGATAACTTGATTCCTTCAGGCAGTCCCAAAAATGTCACATGATTGTATTTTAAATGTAACAAGGTGACTGTTGTCCAAGAGGGTGCATGTGTTTCATGCACTAATCTGGGGACATCTTTATCCTATCTGGTCATAGTACTTCTGTACCTTGAAATTTTAAGAATCTCTTGAAGTTTTTGTTTTGACTGGCTATTGTCTCTGAACAATTCACTTGGTTAAATAAAAAGCAGCCCTCTCCAATGAGAAATTCTCCATGTGAATGCAATGAAGATTATGTAGATTATTCACTTGATTGTTCTGTTGCTTTGAAATCCTCTTTGCATCCTTCCTGCATCCCACAGGACCCTGCAATTATGGGAAGTGTTTACAATTCTGAACACAGGATATTATTTCTGTGGATTTATGGAATTGCTGCCACAACGTATGCTTGATTACTCTTATGTTAGGGGCAATGTGCACTTGGTTTTTAAGATCAGGTGTGTGTCTTTCTTACCATCCCATGGCAAATGGATTTATATTGATTTTTTTCCTCAGTCTACTTTTTGTCTTAAAAACAAAAAGCAGCTTACAAGGTGATGTGAGCACTTAGTAAGTTTTTCAGTTTCCCCATGCAATATCTTTGTTTTACATCACATATACAAACGTTTTGTGGCGTCGTGTTAGAAACCACCTCCAGCTCAACCCTGCAGTTCTTCGTTTCTTCAGAGTCCTCAAACAGATGTTTCAGTGAGGGTAAAGTCAGCTTCTGTGCTGGCCTCTCCAGTACATTTCTGTGCCCACACTAATGCTGGCTCATTGGTTCTTTCCTCAAAGACACCCAGAGAAGATGAGGCACTGGGCAGTTATTCCTGCTGTCAGTAAATTCAGTCTTTGGAAAATAATTTGGGCTATATATTTTCCATCACTTCATCTCCCAAAAGACCCACTAGCTTTCATTTAAATGCCTAATTAGATCAGATTTAATGAGACTTTTTCCCCCTTCCTCAGTGATTGTGGGTCTGAATGGATCCTGCTTGCTTGTGTACTTGATTTCCCTTACCTGCTGTTCATCAACCATTCCTTTTGAATTTTTACCCACAGAAGCCATATTTTTCATGTACTGGTGAGTCAGTTAAGAACTACTTGTTTTTCAAGGTGAAGAGTGTGGCTGTGCCTGCCATGGCTGTACTGCAGTGTGCCTTCCCAGCCCCTGCCCAACTTTACAGTGTGAATGGTGGAAAAAAAGGCCACAGAAAACACGAGGTTCATGTAAAATTTTAGATATGCAGTGCAAAGGGAACTTGGAGCCTTTATATGGCAGATGCTCGTATATGGGTCCGTGGACCAGTGGTTTAGAGCAGGCAGCCCTCATCCCCCAGCAGTGGTTTAACAGAGCAGATAGCACTGTGGGCTGCAGGGGAGGCCTCCAGAGTGCACGATTTGGAGCACAGACGTGAAGACATCTGGCCAGTGCTGTAATAAAGCTGCATCATTTGCTGATTGGGAATGGAGAACGGTCTTAACACATGCTACTGCATGTGCATTAGATGTCAAGCTCTCTTGCTTTCCTGCCAGGCGATGCAGTTGTGCTCCTGCATTAGGAAATCAAGTTAGCTTGAGATTTGCAGAAGTGTTGAGAGGTTTTGAGCAGCAGTGCTGGGAACCTGTGGAAGGGCTGGATGTTCCTGGAGGAGATTTCTTTCAGATTTCTCAAGCCAGGCACAGAAAATTGCTGTTCAGTTCGCATCTGCTGTTAACTCTGTTGAGATCAAACTCGATAATGATGTAAAAATGAAGAAAGAAAATTGGGAAAGCAATGCACCTGCATCAGAAGGCTCTGCTCCCAGAAGTGCTGCTTCCAATGCTGCTCAACTGAAAAAGCCACCTCTTATCCTTGTAGGATGCCTGTGTGCCTACCACAGGACCCAAATTACATTCAACTAAGATGAGGTGTCCATAGTGACTTACTGTCCTATAAATACTACTGGGAAGGGGCAGAACCTTTTGATTCTCCACACCTTACCCATACCTTCAGATGCCACCGGTTTAATATCTTTCCATTGCAGCCTTGCTGGGAAGTCCTTTGTAAGGAGCCTGCACACTTCCTGTCCTCACATACAGTGCTCAGTACATTTCCTTTCTTTGCACTTTTAAATCTGGAAGATAGTGTTAACACTTAAAATAAACGTGTGATGGTGGGTGTGAAGAGGGAGTGGGGAGAACAAGTTTTCCGTCTGTCAAAATGAAGACGTCAACCTCTGCTTTTCTTTTCTTTTTTTTTGGCATGTGTGCTTTAAATAGAATGACTGGGTTGGGTGGTTTCCAAGTGTTTGCTGCATTTCTAAGTTGTAACAGATGAAGTTCTGCTGTTCCATATGATGTGCTCCTTCCCCCTTTTTTGGTGACTCCTTGAAACTCCTCGGGGATTGAGCGTAGCGTTCACATCTGTTCTGTGGATAGATGTCCAAGGCTAACAAAATCCCTACTGGACTTGGAGTCAGCTCTGCCAAAAGCCATATGGTTGTGTTTTAGTTGTGCAACCATGGTGCGGTAAAGAAAGGAGGTTGGGCCAAGAGAGAAGTGAGGGGAGGAGGGGGAGGGTGCTTCAGTTCAGTAAATGAAGGTAACTTTGTCATTTGGTACTAGTGGGAAGATGCAAAGATCACAAAGAAGAGGAAATAAAAGCTGTAAGTCTAGGTTCCTTTATCAGATGTTTCTAATTACTTGGTGCTCCTCTCCTCTGTATGGTGTCGTTGGCCTCAATCTCAAAGCACGTTTAGTTTTGCCCACCTTTTCCAAAATGCCATAATAGTCTGGGTAATTGGATATTCCCTTTTGGCCTTACAAGATGTGCATCTTTGCTGAGAACCATACTCATGAGAACCATGCTCAAAGCTCTCCTCACTGCCACCTATTGGACACTATGCAGCAGATGTGCAGTGGTGCCTTGCTGGGGTGGAAGGGACGTTGAGCAGCTGCTGATGCTTCTCTGAGCAGTCACTGACTGAACAGCCACTCGGGCTGTTTTCTTATCAGTCATCTGTTGATGCCTGTAAAATGGCAGCTTGCATTTTTAATAGCCACTGGAATTTTCTGTGTCTGAAAGAACATGCTTGTTGTGGTTGCATCATGTTCTGCTGGAGAGCTCTTACCTGCTGCATCTTCAGTGAGAGCTTAGAGGCTTTACCAAATGCCCTGTCCTCTGCAGATCCAGCGCATGAGGTGGGAAATACATCAGCTGTACGGTGTTAGAGGGAATAAGAAGACAAAGTCTCATGTTTCTCTTGAAATATCTTTTATTCATTGTTTGAAATCTAAATTTCAAGTTGAAGAGCAAAAGCAGAAAGAGGAACCTGAAAGATTTAATGTTTCTGGGAGCCTTTATGTTTTAGTCTAGCAGTTGGAAGTGCCTTCCAGCAAACTGCAGCATGTGAGCATATAGACTAGAAGAAGTGTTCTCAGTTTAGGGGTGCATGACTTTTCTCCCTTTTTCTTTCTTTTGTCTCTGTAAATTTTTCTAGATGCCACTAGTTCTGATTTCCTTGTATAGAACAGTGTTAACATGTCAACTGAGGCATCCACTTCCCAGTATAGGAAAGTATCCTAGATGTATGAAGAGGAAAGCTTGACCCAGAGACTTTCAGTATCAGACAGATAGGACAGGGAAGTGGTGAGAGAGAAAGTGGGTCTCCAAGGTGGGCTGATGTACATGGGAGCAGCATGGAACCCTAGCCTCCTCCTTTTCTTCCTTATTCTTTCTTTCTTGACCTTTTCCTTCCCAGCAAATGCCAAGCAACTCAACCAAGTTAATTGTTTGCAAGCACTGTCTCACGCTGAAACACAGCTGCCTTTAGGATAGACTGCCACTGTGCTGCGTAGTTCGAAGCCATTGGGATGGATTTGCAGGAGTTGCCTAGGAAATGTCCTCTAAACTTTTCAATATACTTAGTTACTGCATAGACTCTCAGTGGCATGTGTGTCATTGTAGTGCTTTCAAAATGCTATTCTAAAGAAGACAATGCTCTGAAATTCAGAGCATTGCATATAAGCAATGAAACTGCATTTTGATGAAGGGGAAAGGGGCGTGCAGCCATTTTCTGGTGTGCAGCGTTTATGCACAGATACTGTTTTTCCTGTCAGCTAGAAGAGTGAGTAGCTGCAAGCCTCCTAAGAGGGCACTTGTTCAGTACTGACTTAAAAGTAACACAGCCACTTGTTTGTCATTGTAAAATACTGGTAAAAGACAGTAGCATAAGCTGTAATTGGAGCTTGTGAGCAGCTCATCTGCGCTGTGTTCTGTTCCTATTCAGAAACAATAGCAGGGTTTGCTAGTGCCCTTGCTAGGGTAATACAGGTTCCACAGAAGTCTGTCCATTCCTTTTTTTATGTGCATCTGAGCAAAAAAAATAGTGTCCTGAGTCTTTGCTTGCAACAATCTCTTCATGTTGTGTTTGAAAGAAGTGATTTGTTATGGCTATGCAAATACTTTCCTTCAAAGCCTTACCTAGTATTGCCATTTTGAGAGTAGTTCAGATTAATCCTAGACAATAAACATTGCTTCTGAATTAAGAGCACTCACATCTGACTCTTAAATCAAGAGAACAGTTCTTGTTCCTCTTCTTCTGAAATGTTTGAGTAAGTTTGAGTTGCATTTTTAAGCAGGAGATGAACTGGCCTTTTGTTCAATGCTGCAGTGGTACAAAGAAGCATCAACCCATCTCTCACACAAAGCTGTGGGGTTCTCGTCTGCTCATATCTGTAAAACTCCTCTAGGGTTGCCCATTTGTGGTGAACAGCAGGGAGGTCTCCAGGAAGGCCAGCAGCAGTCTTCCTAACCTGGGATTGGGACCTCTGCTCTCCAGAAGGGAAAGATGTGTAGCCCCTTGGACTTGCTTCTCTTCCACTCCCTTGTGTTCCTGATGGTTTGGCTCTAACACAGGCAACTCACACACACTTCTAAATGCCCCCAATGACTTCCTTCCCACCTTCCAACCTCCTTGGGTTCACAGATGTGCTGTCTTTATTCCCTTGTCCAAATGTAGCTGGTACCTGTGCCATCAGCAGCAATAAACTATGTGGTAATACCCATGAGGAGGCCCAGCAGTAAGGAAAGGATCTGTCTGTGGCTTAAGGGAGTAGCGATGGAGAAAAGCCCCTTGTACCATGGTCCCCATAAGAGATGTCATGTAACTGTTAAGTATACACTTAAACTGCTCACAGTAGGGGAATTTTAATCACATGCTTAAGTTCTTGTGGCTGACACATGATCTACAGATGCCTTGTCCAGTTCTTCCCAGAACTGGGGAACTCTCATCTAGAATTGTTTTTAATATAAATTTTCCACGAGTTGACTGTGTGCCTTCAGTTTGTCCTAATAACTTACTTAAAACTGTTTGTCCTAATATGTAATTTACAACTGTTTGTCCTAATATCTCCTTTACAACTGATGTTTTTTGCTATGTTCTTCCCATGCCAAACAGGGTGTCCCCACTGTAAAAACGCCATTCCGCATTTTACAACAGCTGCTGAAGTCTTTAAAGAAGATCGGAAGGTAACTCGTTGTTCATGATTTCTGGGGTGTTTAAGAATGTTTTCCACCATTAGTACTTCATAGGCTTTGCTTATTGATAAAGTGGTGGCTTGTAGATAAAATGGCTGTTACACTGATAGAAATGTATCTGCATCTTAGGGGTTGTATCTTCTTTGGTCAAACTGAGTTACACTTTCAACCTGCTCTGTTTTCCTTAAATTGCTGTCTTTTGTGTGTGCTTCTTTCTGTAAGAGTTCTTTTCTATGAACTGAAACGTATTGTTCCTCATTGAAAAATTAAGAAGGTTCCCCTTCAACTTTGGTCAACCACTGGGGTGCATGTGGAGAAACCCCAGGTTGTGTGATAGCTCTGAAGACCTCACTCATCTAACTACTCTTTGCTTGCATGATATAAATATGACATAAATATATATATAAATATATTTATTACATAAATGTATATGTAAATTGACTGACTCGAGTCCGGGATGTTTGGCCCTTTTAGGACCCTTATGCTTCTGCCTTGAAAAATACACCTGATGGCTGAAGCACACCAGTTTCCTGGCATCAGCTGAACTATTTTAATTGAGTGGATGCATATCTGGGATTAAAAAAAATCCCTAAACCACTGGATTTAACCAGACTACCAGCTAGAAATCCGCTCGTTATCTTTGAGTGAAATGCATTTCTTTCTGGTCTCCAAATTTCTCCTGATAATTGTTTTGTGTTTATCTGTGGTATGGAAGAGATTTGACAATTTAAGAGGGAAATTGCTCTGCACAGCTTCTCAAGGAGAGGAAGTGCAGAGGGAGGTTATGCTCTCTTCTCCTTGGGATCCAGCGACAGGATGTGTGAGAACAGTTCAAAGCTGTACTAGGAGAAGACATTAAACTGACACTAGGAAGCATTTTGTTGCTGAGTGGTCAGACACTAAAACTGACTTCCTGGAGAAGTGGTTCATGCCCCAAACATGTCAGTGTTTAAGAGGCATTTGGACAATGCCCTTAACAACACGCTTTGACTTCTGATCAGCTCTGATTTAGTCAGGCAGTTGGACTACATGATGCTTGTAGGTCCCTTCCAACAGAAATGATCTGTTCTGTTCCACATTCTAACAGTCACACCCTTATTAATCTGCCCTACTATCGTAATAGAAGAGTTTCTGTCTTTTTTTTTCTTTTCCTTAACTCTCAGAAGGTGCATCCGGTTGAAAAGAAACAAATCATTTTTATATCACTGACTGCATCAAATCAGAAGTCCATCACTTTTGCCCTCTGGCAAACAGAAGATTTCAGGGTGTGCAGCTTTCAGTTCTCTTACTGCTGTAGATTTGTTTGCTCACATGCCTTTTTGTTACTTATTTGTTTCCAAGATGTCTGAGAAAGTATCCCTGTTTCCCCACTTTTCTGGTAGTTCCCAATGAAGCCTCTTTGCTAAACTCATTAGAATTTCAGTCAGAGGAGATGAAGCAACTGTACCAAACAATGGGAAAACTTGATTATTAGAGCCCCAGGATGTATTAATGAGCAATGTGAATCGTGGTGCGGTTTCTTGGGCACAGTGGTGGTGGTGGTAAATGCAGGCTTGGGAAGCGTCAGGTTCAGGCCACAGGTTGTGAAAGGGCTCCAGAGCAGTGATTGACGGTTGCAACTCTTGACTTCAGTTTAAGGCTGAAGTGGGGAGGTATAAAATGTAATGAGTTGGAACAGGAGAGCCAGTAGGGAGTATTAAGGCTGGTACAGTTTCAAAGAGGTGTGTGCAGTTAGGGAAAATGATGTTATTCCACCCCAGTGACTTATAAAAGTGCCAGGGATTGCTTATCTGGGGAGCCATATTTAATTGTGCATAGCCATAACCTGCCAAGGTGCTTCTTGCTGCCAGTTTGTGCCCTTGTGGAAAAAAAATAAACCTGTTAAAGACTTCAGAAGGGCACATGGCTGTTCCCACAAACAGCACTGGGCATATTCCCACGTTTCAGACTGCTCTGAGCCTTCCAGCTTCAGCTAATTCGTACTTATGTAAGGTTGCAAACCTCTGTAAAATTACTGTAAAGAGGGAAAAGATATTCTTTCAAACTCAGGGAAAGATTACTAATTTTCATTTGTAGTCTGTGGTAGTGTCTTTTATTTTTTTTTCCCCCTTGAGAAAAGTTTTTTTCCCTTAAGCTGAATCCTCTTTTCTATAGGGGTGGTCCTTTAATTAAACATTTAATTCTGCAGAAGCCAAAGAACAATCAAAATCATTCCAGTCTCAAATTGGTTTTAAATGGTATCTTAAAAGGTGTCCTTTGGGAGACTCAGAGTCTTTACATTGGAGTTTAGAAGATGAGCAGAGCTTGAAGCCGTTAAACACGTGTCTTTGGCTCTGCAGATTCACTGTGAGGGGGTGGTTTTGGCACAGCCGCCCCCCCCCCCCCAAGGCTGTGTGTAATGCTCTGTACTACTTCTTCATCTGCACTGCTGGAGTTGGGGAGTTTCACAACGCAGTGCTCAGAACATTGGCCCTAAATGTCTATTCTTATTGGCCACATCACTGCTAGGGGCTTCAACAGAGATACCAAGCCTACTCGCTTGCTTGCCTGTGCTGTTGCAGAACACAGCTCTGGGTGTAACCCATAAAGTAGTCTCACCTATGCCCATGTACCTGGAAAAATTCAGTACCTGTGGAGAAGCTGGTCCAGTGAAGCAGTTAGCACACTGCTTTTAGTTACTGGGAAAGGGGGAAAAAAAAAGCCATCTGTAGAATTGTTGCCTTGGGATGCTGTGGTCTTTGCACACAGCTGCCAGGAGAGAGCCTTTTGGCCTGTGCTCTACAGCTTGAGTTTTGGCAATGACCAGAGTATGTCAAAAAATGCAAATGAGAGGATTGTCACTTTACTGAACAGATTGCAGAGCAGGAAGATATGTTCACTCACTACTCCAGAGACTCTTGAAAGGGCACCAGCTAAATCTTAAAAAAATCTGCTTTCTGCCTTTTGGCTGATCCTAAAGTTTGACTTGAAGGAACTGATATGTGATGCTGCAGCTTGGATTTGCTGAAGGAAAGCTCTTGACTACTGAAGGCCTGTCAGTAACAAATCTCTGGAACTCCCCCTAAGGGGAGAAGACTCACAGAAGACTCTTCCTGTACAAATGCACTTATTTCTGTTAGCTGCTGGAAAGTGTGCAGCTTAATGGAATGAGCTGGGCGCTAGCGTTGGGCTGCAAGAGAGCAGTGACACTGGTGAGTTCCCAGTGAGTATTGCAAACCGTGGTTCAAATCATGGAATAGTTTGGGTTGGAAGGGACCTTAAATAGTTCCGGCTCCCTCTGCAGGGACACCTTCCGCTAGACCAGGTTGCTCCAAGCAGCCTGGCCTTGAACACTTACAGGATGGGGCATCCACAACCTCTTTGGGCAACCAGTTCCAGTGCCTCACCATTCTCACAGGGAAGAATTTTTTCCTAATAACTAATCTAAATCTACCCTTTTGCAACTTAAAGCCACTGTCTCCTGTCTTGTGACTACATGCCTTTGGGAAAAAAGTCCCTTTCAAACCTTCTTGTAGGCCCCTGCATTGGTTTTGGCTGAGACAGTTACTTTTCTTCCTAGTAGCTGGTACAGGGCTCTGGTTTGGTTTTGTGCTGGAAAACAATACTGATTACACAGGGATGCTTTGGTTATTACAGAGCAGTGCTTGCACAGCATTTTTCTGTGCTTCTCACTCTGCCCTGCCAAGGAGTAGGCTGGGGGTGCACAAGAAGCTGGGAGAGAACGAGGCCAGGACAGCTTACCTGAACTAGCCACAGGGCTAGTCATGCCCAGTATAGAAACTGTGAGGAGCTGGCTGGAGGGGCAGATCACTGCTCAGGCATCAGTGAGCAGGTGGGGAGCAACTGCATTGGACGGCACTTGTTTGTTCGTGGTTATTTTTATCTCTCTTTTTTCCAATATCCATCACAATTGTTGTTATAATATTTGAATTGTTGGTATTATATTTAATTACTACATTATTCTTATCTCAACCTTTAAGTTTTGCTTTCTTCTGCCTTTTTCTCCTTCCTATCCTACAGGAGAAGTGAGTGAGCAGCTCTGTGGTACTCGGTTGCTCTCTAGGCTTGAACACTACGGATCCCTTTAGGTTTAGGAGGCTACTGTAAAGTCTCTCCAGAGACCATGATGGAACCATGGTTTAATATCATCATAGCAACCAAATCATTGTACAGTTATCCAGATGAGTTAGTATTTCAGATTTGCCAAGAATTGGATGCCTTTTGGCTTAAAAAGCTTATGTTGGGTTTTTTTAATTAGAACCATTAAATATGGTGATGTTTGCCCTGTAGCTCACAGTGCCTCCGTATGGCTTTTCCCTTTGCATCCAGGCCTGCTTTTAGAGCAGCTGAAGAACTGCAGTGGCTGTCAGGGCAGGCAATAATGAATATTCCCTTTGCAAGCTGGACCACAAAATGTTCCACTTAAACATAAGGAAAAGCTTCTATACTGTAAGAGTGAGGGAGCCCTGGCACAGGCTGCCCATGAAGGGTGTGGAGTCTCCTTCTCTAAAGGTGTTCAAAACACACCTGAACACATTCCTGTGTGACCTGGTAAAGAGGAACCTGCTTGAGCAGGGAGGCTGGACTGGCTGATCTTGAGAGGTGCTTTCCAACCCCCACCATTCTGTGATTCTGTAATTCTTAAGGCCTCTCACATTGAGAACAGTAGCTGAGTTGCAGCAAACTTCAGCAGGCCAGCTCTAACTGTCTTTAGGACCCAGAACAGGTAATATAAATAGAAACCTGTGGCATAAGCAGAGAGAAGAGTGCCCATCTGTTTTATTCATGGAGGCTTTCAAGGCATTTGGCAACAACAGACTGTTTTTTTCTAATCAGATAATTGTTGTCTGGAATTGACTCTACTCTAGAAATGTTGCTTTGAAACATTCTTTCCCTGCTGCAGTTTTACTTGTATTTCATTTTACTTTTTTTGTTAGCTTGTCATATATCATTCCTCTCTCAAATCAATATTCAGTTACTTATTCACTTCCATTTTCATAACAAAAGTCAATATTGGCTCCAGTAGAGATTTATTTCCTTGAATCAATAAACCAGTGTGTGGCAGTACATATTTTAATAGGAAAGCAACTAGGGTTGCAGGGGGTATTTTTACTATATCATCATATGGTGACTGGGAGACAAACTGTTAAAATGAGAGAGGTTTGAGAAGAGAAAGGAGGAGTTACCTGGGAGGGCACATCTATTTGAACCACTGGATGTAATTGTATTCCTTACCTGCAAGATCCCTCTAGAGCAGAAGGTTGTTTCATAATTCTGTTGAAACTGTGTGTGATTCCTGACATATGATTAGATGATACTGCAAGGACTATTTTCTTTACAACACTTAGGCACTTGAAAAATGAGGCATCATCGTTCTGTTACAGCTGAGGCACATGAAGATCAGCTTAGTGGTCACATTTCCAGCCTAGCTCCACTTCTACTTAAGCACCTAAATGAAAAGTTCTGTGTTTTTTGCAACAGTTCAGCATTTGTGATCAGACCACTTCATCTGAATAATATGCCATGTTCTGTTGCCT
The DNA here is from genome assembly GCA_013401255.1 of Urocolius indicus. NCBI lineage: Eukaryota > Metazoa > Chordata > Aves > Coliiformes > Coliidae > Urocolius > Urocolius indicus. The sequence continues at coordinate 312,660 of WBNH01011000.1, forward strand.
TTTCTAAGAGCTCTTCAGAGCTGAGCATCCATTGCTCACACTCTAATGCCCCACAAAGTTAAGCAATGGCAGTTAAGCTCCCACTTCTTCTTTGGTAAAACCATGAAATGATGCTGTGGAACTTCCTTTTTCTGATATTTTCCAGCTCCAGATCTTGCTAAAGTCAAGTTAAACTGTACTACCTTTGGAATAAAGGAGAAGTGCAAACTAATCTGATATTATTTCTTAAAACGTTATTGGTATGCATCATTATTATGCATACTAACCTGGTGGTATTAGTTATTGTAAGCTAAATACCAGTTGTGAGGAACTACCAGTTTCTGGTAGTTAAGAAAGCTGGATATACTCCAAGGAACTTCCTCTGGGGTCTGCAGTCTCTGATTGACTGTCATTTCATTTGATAACTCTTCCATTCGTGCTCCAGCTCCTGAAAGGGATGGTGATAAACCTGAACGGCATTGCCTCCGGAGATGGAGCTTGTATGTGATGATGTATTGTCAATATCTAAGGCAGCACAGCTGTGGGTTATGGACAATCCATAACCCCGTGGAGTTTGGTGCGTGAGTTGCAGATACAGCACTTTGGGGTTTTTTTACTTCCTGAAATGTTTTTGCAGTGGATTGTTCCCCTCTGATTAGAGAAGAGTTAGGAAAGAAATTAAATTTTATCCCTAACAATCGAAATCTCCATCAAATCAATGTTGGCTTTTGAAAGCTGCTACGCTGGGCTTTTTCATTAATGGACATAAATGTATACACACACCTCTAAGTCTTAGACAAGCCTTAGGAGAGTTTCTTGCTCTCACAGATTTTTACAGGGTTTTTTTAACTGTTGATGAGGGGGATTTCATGAGAAATGATGCCAAGTGTCTTGGCTCCTAGACACATAGCAGGGCTGCCTTATGCTTAATCTGTCTGAAATTTCTGGTTGAATAAAGTTAGTGTTTCTCCAAAGCAAAGCAGATAGGCCTTGCTTAACCTATGCTTTCCAGTGAACTTCCATGCAGCTTCTTGCTGGTGGTTGAATATAAAGATCATTTCCGAGAAGAATATTCTCCACAAGTCTTTAACCACATCTTGGTAGGGATTTTTTGAGTGGTTATTTTTCCTGACTTGGTTTCCTTCTTCAGTGATGCAGAAAAACTGATTGTTGCTGAGAAGATAGAGAGTAAGAGGAAAACCTTCCAACAGTGTATCTGCTCACTTGAGACAGGACTTGCAAAGCCTGTTTTTCTGTGGGCTGCATCTTTTTATGCACAGCTTTTCAGTATACTCATGAAGTAATTCGCCATAACTGAAAACTTCTGTGGGAGACTACCAGGAATGAAGCTGAATATTCATCGCCAATGAAAACATAAACAGACTGAAGCCAAGGGCATCGGTGCTGCTTGCTGAAACTCTGGTACATCCGACATTGGTGGAGCTGAGATTGGAATCAGTCCTCCATCCAGAAGTGGGGTTTGCAAGAGGTTTTTCAACATCACTTTTCTCTTCTTGCCGTGAACTCTGTTTGATCTTCTGCTGTGAGACAGGCAAGACAATTAAGACAGTGATGCTATGGTAATGAGTGCATGGAGATGGTAGCAACCTCTATATTTAGGCCGCCTTAACATTTCCACTCTAAAGTAATCACTCAAGCTCTCCTAAGTACTCTTACTCAGCTACTGTTGGCAGCAGGCATTTGAAATGCAGCCTCAGATACAGTCTTGGGATTTAAACGTCTCTCTATGAAATTTTGCACAGGTCTATGTGAGTTACAAGGCTTTGAAAATTGCCATTCCTTGTCTCTCACTGGCTGCAAAAATAACCAAATGGGAATGTGTGTTCTGAAGGGCTGGGCTCAAAGTGACATTTGCAGGAGCAGCAGCGAGTCCATGGGGCCGAGTGGGAGCTTCCATCAGGAGCAGTTTGGAGAGTGACAGCCCCATGGACGTGTCCTCCAGAGGCTCCTCCAGATGTATCTGTCCCTGGCTGTTGAACCTGTCAGGTTTGGCGATAGCATTAGGCTGATGTGACTGTTGTGGACAGGCTTAGACCGAGATCTTTGTGCGTTACTTCAGTGCGCAACAAATGCACAGATGGACTAGCTTAGCTCTCCATGTGCTCTAAGGAGAGCTGTGTCTCAAGCGTTTCTTTCAGAAGTCACCTTATATTCCATCAGCTGTTTTGAGGCAACAAGGAAAGATGTGTTGAACAAGGTAAACGGTGACTTACAGCATTGCCATTGCATTGCTCCACTGCACCCTCTCCTTGCTGGGAGCTGTTCTCACAAACGCCTTTCTGTAAATTAAGTTGGGGTCTTTGCTCCAACCAGAGCCTGTCTAGTTGTTTCCAGAGAGGTACAGATACAGAGGGCTTCTTTTCCTCCCAGTGTTCTGAAACCTAATTTTCTCAATCTTCAAGATACTATCTAAGAACAGATGGATCATCAGTCAAAACAGTGTTGTGCCTCAGACCAGCTACAAAGATCTGGATGAATGCATGTGTACCTTCCCCAGCTTTCTTGTTGTAATCTCTCCCTCAGTGATATTTAGAGCAATGAGTAAAAACAAAAGGATTTTATGTCTTCTTCCTGTTCTCAGGGAACCAGGACTTGCAGTATTCTTTCTGCATCAGTACTGTGACATGATGTAAATGTTTGTCTCCATTGGAAGCTTTCCTTTATGCAGAAACAGCCAACAGGGCTCTGAATTTTGGCTGGCTGCTAAGGTCAGGAAGGCATAAATACTTAGATGGAACTCTTTTGCTGTGTAGTATTCCTAACCTTTCATTTTAACTGGCCCTGAAGGAGTAGGAGTCTTTCTGTTTACAAAATCAAGAGGAAGAAAAAAAAGAAGTGTGACCATACGTGTTTTTAACAGCTCTCAAGAGTCCTGTTTCTGTAATAGCTTATTAATCTTTAAAATAGGGAAACGGAAACCGAATATTTAAAGTGAGGACACTGCTCACTTTATATAGTGCTTTCCATCTGAAGAGAGACCCAAGCGAGATCTTACTGAGTAGTGTCTTGTCAGGCTTTCAAAGCCAAAACAAAACAAGCAAATTGACTGCCAATCTCTTTAATTACTGCTAGGGTAACGAGATCAGGTTTTCTCGTTTTTGACAGTGTCACCATGAAACTGGAGGGCATTGTGGAATGTTAAGTGATCTTTTAATTATGGAAGAACAGTTCAACTGCAACCCTAAAGTCATGCAAGCAAAAGGTATTTGGATCAGATTGTTTGAAGGAGGCTGGTGGAGCGGAAATTTCAAGTTAAGATGTGTCTGCTATGAAATTAGCACTCGATACATTGTAAACCCACAATTGCAAATAATCGTGCCTCTAATTTGTTTGGGTGTTTTACATAGCTGTAGCTGGTAGAGAGCTGCCTGCCTTTCAGCAGCGCACAGAGTGGGGCTGCAGGAGCTGCCACTCGTGGGAAAAGTCAGTGTGGAATCACAGCAGAGGACTGTAGAGGCCAAGGAATTGCGTTTGTTTCAACATCAGAAATGTTAAGTGCAGCCCTTCCTCAATACTTCACAGCCTCAGGTTTCATATATCAGATGCTCTTACCTAGGGTTAGCCTAGGGCTGCAAGGTTGTGCTTCCTCACTGGGGACAGAGGGTGTTGCTCTGCTGCTAATGGGCTGAGAGCACAGTAGGCTGTTTCCTCCTGGGGCTTTGTTTGTGTGACAGGAGCATCTAGAGGTTTCAGAAGAAAATAAAGTCCACTTTGCTAATGGCTGCATGTAACATGCAGTCCCCTCCTCAAAGGACAGACTCAAAAAAGACAGGAAATGAAACGTGAACTTGGGCTGAGGTTGCAAGCAAGCAGCCTCCTCTGTGTGCATTACTCGGTGGGCAATGCTCTAGCTTCTCACCCATCCATATTTGACCTTGAGAGAACTGAATGGAGTTTAAAAAAGCTCTTTCGAGGTCACTTCCAACTCTTAAGATTCTGTGATTCTGATCCTGTATAAAAGTCATGAATCTATTCATAGCCTGTAGAATGACCAGCCCTGTTTGTCCAAGAACAGAAGAGGTAACTTTTCCAAGCATTATCTGTGCCACGGGAAGGAGGTTGTGTCAGGTGGGTTGCTACCTCTACCAAAGTCACCCTGTCATTTTTTATCACTTAAAACCAAAGTGCAAGGAAAATACTGCAGCATGACAGAGCTGTGACTGCTTTGCTTGAGTTTGGTTTCACTGGAACAGCCCCTGGGTTTCCCATTTGGAGTCAAAGGTAGGCCAGATGCTGTGTCATCAGCGCAGTGTTTCCCTGGGAGCAAACAGCCTTCTGCCCATCCGTTCCTGGGGCTTGACCTGATGACCATCCTCTGATCTTCCTCCACAGCTGAGCCATTGCAAAAGCCAGTGTGTTTTGACAGAAGATTTGGGTCTCTCCTAGTGCTAAGTCTAAGCTGCAGCAGCATATCCATTAAGTGGAGTCATGCTTTGTCTTCTCCTGCCTCACGCTGATCTCTTGCATTTCAGATCGCCTACGCTGCAGTGGACTGTGCCAAAGAACAGAATCACGACCTGTGTAAGCAGGAGGGAGTTGATGGCTACCCCACCTTCAACTATTATAACTATGGGAAGTTTGTGGAGAAGTATACTGGAGAAAGAGGGGTAAGTGAAAGCAAAAGCCATCACCTGCCACAGGGAGCAAAGTCTCCTCTACCTGTGCTGCCTTGAAAAGGAACACTGCAGGGTGAATTTTTCACTTGCTGAGAGGCTGTCTCAGTGCTGCTGCTTCTGTCTTAAGGGAATGAATCATTGTGTACCACACCCCTGTACATCCCTGCATTAGGTACACACTTGGCCTATTTTAGGAAAGTGACAAGAGGAAAAAGGAGTAGATTTAGTATGGTTTTGTTGGATGTTTTATGCTTTAAGCCGGTCTGCCAATGAATTTGGAGTGAAAGTGAAGGGTTTATTGCATGAGCTGCTGCAAGGTGCAGAAATGCCAGAAAGTACAGGACTTACTCCTGTCAATGCTGGATGTCAGTGGTGCAGGTACTGCGAACGTGGTGTGAGTCCACAAGGCTGCAAATGAGGACAGACCATTGGTTTTATAGCCAGGACATAGCTGTGCTTTGGAGACTGGGGAAAACCAAGTATCTCATTCTCCCTGAGATTTCTCCTTTATACCTGTTGGGCTGAAGCTTTGTTCTTTTGTCCTTCTGTGGTCAGTTAATTAAATGCTATGAGTACAAGGGGCAGAAACAGCATAATGCAATGCCATGGTTGTAAAGTGCCTGAAAATAAAGGAGCAATCCAATTATTTGTGTGTGTTCTTTGTCATAACTTCCTAGAAGGAGGTTGCTCCTCAGCCCAGAGAAGTTTGGGCCTGCAAGAAAAAACATGAGCTCTTCAAACCATCCAGTGACTTTTATAAAAGAGTGCCTGAAAGTTAGTGCTGGTATTCTAGCTCACCAAATTACACAGAAGCATGAAGAAGCCAAATTCTGAGGTTGTGAGTCAGGATGTTAGTGAAGTCTTCATGGAGATTCACCTCTCAGTTTTCTGCAGCATTAGGACCCCTCCAGTAAGTCACATTTTATGGAACTGGTCCAGCTGTTGTTATCAGCACTGTGTGAAGTTCTGGTTGTGGATCTTTTCTTAAAAGTAAAGATGAGTGCAGTAGCCAACAATTAAGGAAAGTTTCAGATGCAGTTTTTGTATTCCTAACCCATACTTACAGAAGTGATGTATGGAAAGAAGGATCTGCCATGGCTGATAAAAAGAGTTTAGCAAGACAGGGGCGCCCTGAGGCCACAGCAGTTGGGAGATGATTATCCCTATGCTGGAAAGTGGCCTGACTAATCCCCTCTGTGCAGCCAGCACTTTCTTGGGTAGAATTAAATTACCCAACAGGAACTTTGCAATCTCTCTGCTCCTGGCAGCTGTGTTTCTCCTCCACCTCCTCTGGGACCTATGGTCTTCTGCTTGTGCAGCATCAAATTAGGTTTTGTTATCTCCTATGGTGGTATTGCTGGAGGCAGTGCTTTAGCACAGTGCCTTCCATGGAGTTTCCAGATCTGTCCACAAGTCTGTGTCAGTAACAAGGGATTGCACTCTTAAAGACTTCTTATCAGTATGGTACTTTTTGAACCACCTTGGCCAGCTACCTCCTACTTTCCAAAAGAGATTTCAGGAGAGCGCAGTGGGAGCCGGGGGACCTGTTTACTTTTCCCACTTCTGGCACTAAAGGAGATGCCCTTGAGTATCCAGATAATCTGAAATCATAAGTTGTTGAAATTTAGTGATTTGCATCTAGGCATCCAGGTCTGAAATTGTTTGACAATCATAGACTCATTGGAAAAGACCTTTAAGGTCATTGAGTCAAGCCACTCACCTCACGCTGCCAAGTCCATCGCTAAAGCATGGCCCTCAACACCTGAGCTCCACAGCTTTGCAGTATCTACGGAGACTCCACCACCTCCCTGGGCAGCCTGGGACAAGGTCTTAACAATCCTCTCAGGCAAAAAGTTCTTCCCAGTCTCCCCGGTGCAATTTTATGCCACTTAATTTTGATAGTAACTTGAAAAAGTGTAATTCCTGTCATCTGAATGGGTGGAAAAGGAGGAAGATCAGGAGCAAAACTGTTAAAAGATGAGTAACCAGCACCAAATATGTGCCTAGCCAACAGATGATCTACTAACTCCTTTCAAAGTGACACATGTAGCACAGAATCATAGAATGGTAGGGGTTGGGAGGGACCTTTAGAGATCATGCAGTCCAACTCCCCTGCAGAAGCAGGTTCACCTAGATCAGGTGGCATAGGAACATGTCCAGGCAGGTCTTGAAGACCTCCAAGGAAGGAGACTCCACAACCCCTCTGGGCAGCCTGTGCCACTGAAAAAAAATGCTCAAAAAATGTCAAAAAATGCTCAAAGACATCAATGGCATTTCTAGGAAGAGATTTAACTTTGACCTGTGAGTTTGACAACTTTTTTCTCCGTATCGCATCTCTTCGGGCTTTGACATGTGGCATCTCTGTGGATATTTTCCCCTTGCATTGCAGTGGAGCAGCACTGGACCATGATGAGGCAATGCAGCAGCAGTTCACTGTTCCTTAGGTTATATTCTGCTGTGGGATACAGAAGCTGAAAGTGTACTTGATGTGTCTTTTTGGTTTGTTTGTGAAGTTATGACCCTTTTGTTTTTTTTTAATTCAAAACCAGGAGTCTGGATTCACTATTTTCATGCGAACCCTGAGAGAAAGAGACCATGAAAGAGTAGGAAAGAAGAAGGACGAATTGTAGTTCCTGCCTCAAGAGAAGCTTTCCGCTGCACTGTGAATGGTTCCAGGTCTTTTTGTTCCTGCACCTGAGACTTCACGTATTCTCAAGACAGACTTTTTTCTTTTTTCTTTTTTTTTTTTATAAACAGCCATGGCCATTTTGTACAACTTTGAAATAAAAGTGAAACCACTTGATTTTTAAAAGGAAAATAAATTAGAACGTTGCCGTAATGTTTGGAAGAAAACCCAGCATTTTCTCCGACCCCGCGAGACGATGCCCTCTGACACTCCTATGCAATATTTTTGTAGTCTGTAGCGTGTCTGTAGGTGATGTTGTTTGATGGGGTGAATTTCTTTTCTAAAAGTGATTCTTTTCTAAAGGTGTTTGCAGTACATGTGAAACACAAATGGGAGGGGATACAGGTTTGGGAGTTTGTTTGTTGTTTTGGTTTTTTGGCTTTTAAACAGTGAAGGAAAATGTAAGTACTTGTAAGACACAGATTTACCCAAATGCAGTTTTACGTTCTTGTGAAATGGTTACATCTTCTTCAGCGAGGTTTAGGGGAAATTTTAAGGTGCTCAGGGATAAATAAGTTATCTGACTTAATGAAGACATTAACATTGACCAGTCCAGATCTGTTGATTTCATTTCAATCTCTCTGGTCTTTAAATCAGGAGTGTTTACATACCTTTATAGAATGTATTAAGAGTGAATTAAGCCGAGTATCAAAAATCAGCAGAGTGTGGGTAAAATTAAACTAACCCCTCCTGTTTTGGTATCAATATTGTTAAATGCATCTGTAAGTTAAAGCAGAGGTTATTATCTTCTTGGGGTATACAGTTACCCTTATAGGGTATATAGTCTCCCTTCCAATTATGATTGGGCTGTATCAAGTATGTGTTGGAAAGTGTTACATTCAACTGTTTTGATAAATGCATAATACTTTTGATGATGCAGTAATTATGTGTATTCCAAAAGTTTAATCTTCATTTGTTTGTGGGGTCTTTCTCTTGTTGCTCTTTAAGGTGTTGCAGAAACAACCTCTTGACAATATCGGCACTGCAGAGCCTGCGTTAGCAGCAGCTGCTGAAACGTTTTTACATCCTCGATGCTTTAAACAAAACCCCAAAAGATGATCTGGAGGTACTTATGTCTTCACAAGAGGGGAGAGGGAGGGACAGGAAGTTGTGAAATACTTGGAACTAAAAATAAATTTTACAAAAGACAAGTACTTTTATGGTTCCTGAGCCTCGTTGAGCCCCTTCCCCACTGGGTGACTGATGGTCGGTCGCTGGGGATGGTGTGGGAAGAGCAGAAGGTGAGTGGTATCTTACTTCCTTTCTCAGTAATTTTTTCCTCCTCTCCTCTCTCACATAATTAATGACCCTGGATGACTGGCACTCCTTAGGCTCCTGAAGCAAGCCATTAGTGAGTAACCTGGAATACCAGTAGCTTGATTGGCCTTGTATGGTAGCCAGCTTGTTAACCATGACATCAGTTTGAATGGCGATGGAGCTGTGCCAAGTATCTTCTCTTATTAGGCACCTGATGAGTCTCTTCACTCAAGAATCATCTGCCTGGTAGTGTATAATATCCCAGAGTGAAAGTAGCTTAATATATTAACTCTCTTACTGTGTTTTGTTTTTACTTTCTGTTAGCATAGTTACCGCATGTTGAGTTTAGTGTGTTTGCATAAGATCATAGAATCATAGAATGGCAGGGTTGGAAGGGACCTTTAGAGATCATCTAGTCCAACCCCCCTGCAGAAGCAGGTTCACCTAGATCAGATGGCATAGGAACATGTCCAGGCGGGTCTTGAAGACCTCCAAGAAAGGAGACTCCACAACCCCTCTGGGCAGCCTGTGCCATTACTCCATCACCCTTACAGTAAAATTTTTTTTTCTTATATTTAAATGGAACTTTTTGTGTTGCAGCTTTATCGTCATCATGGTAAGTCTTTCAAGCTATTCTCCCCTTAGTAGCAAGCTTTCTGCCCTGTGTTTAGGTCATTATATACATTGATGCCATTTGATTTGAAACAGGAATCCCTTTGCTTACCAGCCAACTACCAGGTATGATCAGTCTAGAGTTTACAGCATTGTTTTAGATCTCAGAGTCAAAGCAGCTGGCGTGAAAGAAGTATTGTCTCCAGAAACATTTGAGCATTTCTGTGCATAGGCTGTGCCTATGTTGGTGCTAATTGCTGAGAAATGTAGGCTTCTTCAAAAAAAAAAAAAAAAGGAAAGAAAAGAAAATAATCATAGCTTGCCAAAAGTGACATCACTTGTCAGGATCATTCAGAATTATAGGCTTCAGTAAATGTTTAGGATAGGACAATTGCACTCTGTGCTGCAGACCAGTAATTCCTTACAGCTGGTTACACCATAATAAAATGAAAATTAAGGATTCTCATTTTTCTCTTTAGTCTTTTGTCAGTTACTTCTTAGATTTGGGCATTCAGGTTTTGTTTTGGTTTTTTTCTTGACTAATCATGTGTTAATGCACAAATATAAAATATTGGAGAATAATTTACCTTCTGTTACAAGGTCGTGACTCATCTGGTTCATAGTCTGAATGGGTTTTGAAAAAGTACCGTTTTGAACACCATAAACAATTACATCCAATGGCTGACAGAAGCCTTAGTTACTGTGAACTAGAGTGTACTGTGAACTAGGGAGCTCTGCTTCTAAGCCTTTTTAATTAGTAGGCCATGTCTGGATCTCAATTACACTGTTATAACTCTGTTGCCTCCAGTGAAGCAAAAATCAGTGTTTATATTTGCTAGTGAAGTCAGTTTATGTTTATATTTGTGTCAGTCAAGTTGAACTTGAAACACCTTTCCATTTTTTTATTTCTACAAACTGTGAATGAAAAGCATCCTCTATATGTAAGAGCTCTTATTTTGTGTAATTAAACAGTTGGTCATTTCACACATTCAGACTTTCTAGCCTGTTGTGGTAGATGCATAGCCCAGGAGCTGGGGAACCACATCAGAATTTCTGCCTTGCTTAAAAGTGAGTCATCTGGGCTTTCCAATCATGAATCACTTATAAGCAAAAAACTTAACTGCTGATAACAAATGGTTTGCAGTGAGTCAGAGATTCTGCTCTTGCAATTTAGGTGTTTGTGTCTTTCAGCCCTTTTAAGGTGAGATTCAAACATCTGTGGCATCGTTAACCCGAATCAGATTGAGTTTTGTTGAGGAGGAGTAAAACATTGTGTACAGTGGAGAGGCCGAGCCAGGACTGGGTATTACCTTGTTCCTCTGTGTTGGCTTAAACAAGACACAAATAGCCTGCAGGTGTGTGTTAGTCCTGTTGTGTAATTGGAGCAAGAGAGGAAGAGTGGCAGGAGCAAGTGTTTTGGGCAGATTAGTAGCAGATGGATAGGGAATGGTTTCCCCAGCTAAAGAAAGAGCCTGAGATGTTGGATTTGTTTCATCCATCAAAATGAGGGAGAAGGGAGCCCAGACAAGAGCACAAGTGAGTAAATACTCTCAGATATGGGAGACCTAGGTTGGCATCCCAAGATGAGCATAAGCTTATGTCCCAGTGTCCTGCAAGCTGAGAGGATAATTTGGTGTCTTCTATAAAGGAGTTAATCATCTGTCTCGGATGCAACAATTACATCCTTGCTTGTTCAAACTAGAGCAACTCCTACAGGAGAGACTGGAAGATAATTGTTTCCCAACCTGAACTGAGAAAAGCAACTCAGCAAATGTCCATTTCCTCTTTCCTCCCTCTGTAAAATTGCATTCTGGATCTGACAGCCCCACTGGCCCCAGACCCCTCCTAAGTAGTTGTACTTGAGTGAAACAGCCTTGGGAATTTTTCTGAACTCCCACTCACACCAAATTATGTCCCCAAATCTTGCTGACTTAAAATTCCCTCTCAGAGTCATCCACAAAGATAGATTAGTATTAACAATCCAAAAAGATTAGAAGGGTGAGGTTCATGTTCTTACAGCATTTAATTTGGGAGTAAAAACGCAGCTGCAACTCCCACCATGAGTAAGCTCTAAGAGAATGCTTCAGACAGAGTCTCATTTTGGGTGGAATTGTTTCATGGGTCATTTTGATTTCAGTGGCTTATTGTTTTTCAAAAGAAAAATCAAGACCTGGTGCCTTGGTCTTACAGACCTTTTTGTGGTCTGTTCTCCCTTTAAAGAGCAAAAACCAAACTCACTCTCCATAGTCTTGATAGTCCTACTGTAAGAGAAAGAAATGTTGCCTGTCTGGATTTCCTAGAATAACACTAACCCTCTGCCAAGTGCATTTTATAGGCTCTGAAATGAGCCATTTGCTCAGAAGGCGGCTCTGGGGAGCGGGGCCTGTTGTCCACGTGCACCTCATTGACGTTTAATAGGCTTCCTGTAGCGTGGTTGGGTCTGTAGCAGTGCGCTGGGGATGGCAGGAGCAAGTTCTGAAAACTGAGGAAGAGGGGAAATAGCTTTTATCCACAGGTGCAGAGAGCTGGTCAGGACTAAGTGTTGGCATTTGCTTTGCCGCTGGCAGCCCAGCATCCCTGGGCATTGCAGCCCTTTGGCTAACCCAGCTGTGTATGGAATGGCTCTGTGCTGGAACCCACTGGAAACCAAACTTTTTCCTCCTGTTTTCTTTGGCCGGTCATGAGATGCTGTGCTTTCTCTGTGCATCCTGGTTTTGTTTACTGATGAAGGGAGGAGGATACCTGAGTGTTTCTGCAAAGGAAATGCCTCCAAATGCCATTTTATGTGCTGGCAGCCAGGATTCCTGGAAGGCCTGAGTGAGCAGCACCGTTGAAACGCTCCCAGTGAGGCCTCCTGGCCTGGCTTGGCTCCTGCCAGGGTCTTGGCAGGCACTGTACCACACAGTGTTGCAAAAGAATCTCAGTGTCTAAGGCAGAGAGAATTCCAAAGAGTTAAGCTGAACTGTAAACTGTGCGTCAGCCCACTGTAGCTGTATTTGAGGCCAGAGAACAAGATGGTCCAGAATTCGGGGAGTGACAGCTCCAGTCCTGGCCATAATGGAAGGCAGGAGGATGTGCAGGTGTTTCCACCCAGAGCTGGACCTTGAGGTGTGGGTTTCCTCTCCTGGAAGCCCCTCTGTCTTTCTGCCCAGAGCACTCTTCGCTGCTGCAGGCAGACTGTGCTCCTTAAGGAGCCCTTGTTCTGAGTTTGCTTAGAGAGCATCATAGCGCTAATTACTCTCGTTAGCTTTGAGCCACTAATAAATTATCTTTCCTATTGCTCTTCCATCACTCAGTAATGAGAACCACTTAGTCAGATTTTGCAGATACAGCTCCCTCCCTCTCTACAACACATGATTCCCTGGAAGCATTCATCACAGAGGGAAAGAGAAAAAAAAGCTTCTACGTGAACAAAATCTTTTCAAATGAGTCTCTGGTGCCCCAGTTAAGTGGGTGTCTACATCACAGGCATGCAGAAGAGCCTTCTTCATTAATATGTGCAATTCTGCATGAGCTGATTAGCTCTTGCAGCTCATTTGGTAGCAAATGTGTAAATCCGTCACACTCCAAATGCCAAATGTGTGCACGGCTAAATTATGGAGAAGGAAGAAACGGTGAGTGTTCAGAGCCTTTGCTGGAAGGGGAGGAAAAAAAGAGGCCCCTTATCCCATGCATTAAATTGGAGCTCTGGATTTATCTAGAGCATTTGTCACTCCTCTGCTTTGTCATTTTTCTGCTTGCAAAATGAGTAATTCTCCCTGTCGTGTTGATGGCCCTTTCAGTATGTGTGGGTGTTTAATTTGGTGCCTAACATTTGTAACAGACACTTGATATCTAATCTCAGTTGCCATAAAACAACAATAGCCTCAACACAATCTTTCCTGCACAGTATGTGAAACCAAATTAATCAGGTTATTATTAATAATCCACTTACCGTCACTTCTCTTGTTCTTGTTTGTTTGTTAAAAAACTTTGAAAGGCGCAAGGGAATGAAAGGAGGGGTTTGTAAATGGCTGTGGGTTTTAGCCAGGGCAGCGCTGCACAGTTAAATGAATGTAATAGTGTATCTGCCAGCACAAGGGAAGCACTAAAAAATGCCACTTGTCTATGGAGAGAGGCTGGTCTACTCCTGCAAACATCAAGTACCCTCAGTCAGTTACTCCAGGACAGAATAAGGAAATTGGCCTGAAGAGCTTGTAGTTTATGCATGCTTTTACTCCTCTTCGTGCCAAGTAGTGGCAGAGCCAACCTAGCCTCAGGGCTTGTCCTCACCAGCTCAGTAGCCCAGCACCCTCCATTTTACTTCTCTCCATGTGCAGAGAAATTGCAGCGCAGACCCTGCTTGATCTCCAGTGTCAGCAATAAATTGGCATTATCTTCTGGCTGTACAGGTTATGCAGAAGGAGCTTCCTGCTTCCCAAAACTTCTGCTGTGAGAGGCTGTCTTTCTCCAAGCTGAGCGTACTCTCAAGCTAACGATTCCTAAGAATCTGTGCAGCACAGCAATGAAGCTCCCATCCTGTCACGTCCAGGTTGCTGGTGAGGGGATGCTTATTGCTATAGCCCCCACCATGAGTGTGGAATGGGGTGACCAGGTCCAACGCTTCCTGTTGCATCCCCAGAATGTACTGAGACCTCTCCAAAGAGGGTGGGATGTGCTTACGGAGAGGGGAGGGACAGCTGTGTGCTTGGGCTGGCCTGCAGTGGACTTACAGTGACAATATGAACAAGACACTGCAGGCTGAGGTCTTTTTTGTTCCTTTCACCTTTCATAGAGAAAGAAGCCGCTTTCAAGGCACATCTTTGCCCATGCAGCGTGAGAACAGGGCCATTTCTGCTGCAGAAAGCCTCTGTGTGATACTGCCCAGCTTTCTACAGGTCTCTTGGGACTTTGGAGTCCAGCACTCCTGCCACTGAAGGAGGCCATGGGATAGCCTTGGGATTCTCAATTTACCTAAAACCCCTCTCTGCCAAAGCCTTCCTTAGGCAAGACAGCAGCACAAAAGAAGGGAGTGAAGGAGTTACGGCAGCAGAGTTCACCACGTTGTAACAAAGTCAGGTCTGGCTGGCGAGGCAGCGAAGTGTGAGGTGCAGGAGGTGTATTTTGGATATATAATCTTAGTTGTTATGTATTGTTTGTATTGTAGTGCCAAGATCCAGGTGCTCGTTGTGCTAGATGCCCTACAAATATATAAAAGACTGTCATGCATGGAAAGGCTTTTATTATGTAAATAGTCAGGTTGGGGAAAAAAAAAGAAGTAGCGTTATCTCTGTTTTACAGATGAGGCAACGAGAGCATTTTGCCCAAGGACAGGCAAAGTCTGGGGGTCAGCAGTGGAGTTGAAATTCAAGTCTCGATGTGGTTCCTTACCAGCTCTGTTTTCAATTTGTGTACTGCCCACAACATAATGAAAAATTAAGCACAAAGAAGACAATACCATGTGTAATTTATCTCTGTCTGGAACAATCATCCAGTACTGCTCAGCCAAATCGTCCCTAACTCTTCCCTTTTTCTTCCAAACCTGTATTTCTTCCATAGCTCGTGCCTGTGATCACCTGACAAGTCAAGCCACTGTACTTGTAGGCCTCTGATTTTCTGCAACACATCCCATGTGTGAGTTGAGAGTACAGGCCTGCTCCACGTGGGGCCGTGTCTGAGTCTGAGCAGCGTGCTGAATTTATATCCCTGTCCTTTTCACAAGTGCTACAAGCAACATTTACAGTAAAAAAGGGATGTATATACATTTCTGCTAGTGAATGTAGCGAGGCATCCAATTGCTGCTCAACCCTTCCTGCTAGTCAAAACTGTATACTGATATAAATGACTAATCTATAGGGAAGACAAATAAAACAGGCATTTCGCTCAAAAGACACAATATATTTTGCTTTGTGTACATCAGTGTTTTATGTTAGGCTTTAGGAAAGAGTGTGGGAGGAGAGAATTATAGACAGTCACTGCGAAACAATAGAAGGGAATTGGCATTTACTAAGGCTAGATAATACCAGGCTAATTCAATAGTGTTTTTTGATACAGTAATTAATTAGCTCAACAAAGAGGGAAATCTGACTGCCTGGACTTCAATAAAGTAGCTGATGAGAATCCGTGTGTAAAATTATATCTCTTACCTGGAGAAGCCTGAGATTTGTAGAGGAACTGCAAGACAAACAGTGTTAGAAGAAGTGAAGCTGGGCTGTATTCAGAGGAAATGATTCCGAGCTCCTAAAAAGGGAATCTTAAGACCGATCATTATTATTATTTTCATTAGCAACCTGTTTGGAAAACAGAGGTGTCCAATCATTAACATGGATCAAAGTCACAAAGTTAGGAGATATCATCAGGACAGGGAGAGTTCAGAATATCCCACAGGAAGAGCTGAATGGCCTCCAAGAGCAAGGCCACACAAGTAGCCAAAGAGCCAGCAGCAGAAGAAAACTGCAGGAAGGCAGTAATGACACAGAAAGATTTCTAACCATTTGGCCCACTGTGGCGTTGGCATGGAAAGGACATTTCCAGAAGTGCAGGCAAAGTGTGGATGTCTTTGTATAAGACTCCAATGCTTGGAGTAAAGTACACGGCTATGATCCATCATGTTAAAGCAAAACGGATTCTTAATGAAACAGGTACAGAAAAGGGCTGCTAGGATGAGGAAGAGACTAGGAGAACCCTTTATGAAAAGAAAGCTTGTGTATGCAGCTCGTTGAGCCTGGCAGCTGAAGACTGAGATGTTGATTTGATTACTCTTTGTAAATACATCAGGTAGGAGAAATATAAAAGGTAGGCAATCATGGCAAATGAGCAAGTGGGGATAAATTTTCCATGAATAATTCAGATTATCAATTAGGTGTTGTTTATCTGCCTGAATAGTGAGGGTGTAATAATTACAGGGACAAAACCATACCCAGTTTTTATGTGGAGCTCAGAAAACATATCAAATGGCTTCTGTGACTCAGTTGCCTGCAGTAGCAGGGGACTGGATGACACTCCAACAGCCCCACTGCTCCGATGGCACTGTATTCCCATGTGAGTTTCTATTGTGGACAGCTACGACCTCCAGTTTAGGATCTTATTAGATATTATGGCACCTAATAACAATCCCTTCAGTCCTAAGAAACCTTTCTATCCTCCTGAATTAGATTTTAAATAGAACATCCTAACTGTGGATTGCAAAGGTACATGTGGGTTTTTACCTTACTGAAGTAAGTGGGTTGTGGCTGTTATCATAAATAAAGGCAAATTTATTTAGGGACCAGGAGTCCCTTGAAGATAAATTACAGTGTTTATGGCACAACTGTACTAGCAAATTATCATTTTCTTATTTATTGTAATTGTTTAAGTGGCTTCTAATGAAATTTTTGGCCTCATGATCAGACTGGAATGACTTTCCTTTCTCTGAAAATATTTAAATGCAAAGTCTGCCGATGTGTTCAATTACAGCCATGTAGGGAACTAAAGGGATTATGTGTGCTAGAAGTATATTCATGTGGCTTTCCAGATCAGCTGTTTCTACCAGAGAGAATAAAAGAAGCTGAAAAAACCCCTAAGGAGAGGCTGTTGCTGTTTGGAATGGTTTGGGAAATGATCAACAGAAAAGCCAACTTGTGTTATTTCTATAAGCCCCCAATGCTGATGGCCCTGTAAATAAAAATACATTAACAACATGTCGCTTTTCAAACTAACTGAGATGCAGAGTGAAGATTGCTTTTCAGAAATATGATGTTCTTTCTGCAGGAGATCATGCTGGGCCCTGATGCAACGAGAGCCGTTGGGATAATGCTCTATTCTGTTCTAACATCTGCATTTATTACTAGCGAGACTCTTGATGTGACTTTACGAGGTGGCTTCAGACTTGTAAAGCTCTTGAGAATGAAATGCAATTGTTCCATGACAGAATCTCCTCTGCCCCAGCACAGGCTTTTATGACTGAATCAGTGGAGAAGGCTTTTAAAAGAGAAGCAAGGACATAAAGTGGATGTTCTGCTGATGATTTTTACGACCTCACTCACGCTTCTGCTGAAGCTATGTTAGTGAATATAATCTTAGCTCTTGTGATTACAGACATAGGTTTCCCTAAAACCTCTGAAATCAGCTGCAGTTTTGGCAGAGTGCAGAACTGCCAGAGAGGCATGGGCACTGAGCCAGGGCTGTGAGTTCAGGAGCCCCATTCAGACTTTTTAAGCTCTTGTGATGAAGCTGGGCTGTGCTCAACACAAATTCACTGATTCAGCGTACCTGAGTTTTCATGGGAATTGACACTGACATCCAAGACACAGGAAGCATCATAATGGATGATTAGTTTGCAGCTGAAGCTCCAGCTTGAATAATATCTCCAGAGTCAACCACCACACTGTAAGAAAGATACAGGGAGAAAAAGGTTCAGAGAAAGTAGAAAAACAAATGATGTCTAGTAAGCAGAAGTATGTGTGGGGGGTTTTGGTTTGGTTTGTTTTTAAAAAACATGAAAGGCTTTGGGTTTAATTAGTCTAAATCAGAGCAGGTTTATATTTTCCCTGTAAAAACAGGTTACAAAGTGGATGAAAAATCTGATAGATTTTTTTCTTCTTCTTCCACAGAGTAATTTGCCACAAGGAGTAAAGGTGGACTTTCTGAACAATCTTCTGAGGATCCTTTCAGACCTGCACCTCTGTGCTTCACCTGTGACTCCATCAGCGAGCACAGCTACTGCTAGCTCCTCAGGCTGGATCTTTCCCCTCTGGGAAACTTGATTTAAAAGTTGTGCTTAAATGTAGCGAGCACAGCCTAAGGATTTGTCTTCTCTACATTTAGTTACCTACAACCAAGGTGTATAAATGCAGCTGCAGAAGTCTACTCCCCTTGCAGTGCCTGAGGAGAAACAGCGACAGAGCTGCCTCACAATTTCTAAGTTGTCGTAGTTTGTTGAGATCAATCCCATCTTAAGTTTTGTGTGAGTGTTTGCTGTTTGGTTTTTCCTTCAGCTGGTGAAAGAGGGAGTGAGAATATGCCATCTCTGTGGTGCACCACAGACAGGTTTTTGGCCCCAGTTATTTCTCTATCTCTCTCTTCAACCTCTGATGTTGTCCATACCCAGTGTTGTACTCATCTCACTCTCCCCCTTTTGAAACACTGACATTCTTCCTCTTTGGTTTCCCTTTGCAGTGACTGGACTTATTTCTTAGAAGTCTCATTTTTAACCAATATCTACAGGAGGTTGGGATATCCCTTTTTTCTATTGTAACTAGCAACAGGACAAGGGGTAATGGGATGAAGCTGGAACATAAAATGTTCCATTTAAACATAAGGAAAAACTCTTTCAATGTGAGGGTGAGGCAGCCCTGGCACAGGCTGCCCAGAGGGGTTGTGGAGGCTCCTTCCCTGGAGGTCTTCAAGACCTGCCTGGACATGTTCCTATGCCACCTAATCTGGGTGAACCTGCTTCTGCAGGGGGGTTGGACTAAATGATCTGTAAAGGTCCCTTCCAACCCCTACCATTCTATGATTCTATCTCTGGCTGCTGCAGCTTTCAATAATAGATTCACTGTGTGCTGTCCTTTCGTCAGGCTTTTTTACTTCTTTCATGTCTTAGGGGAGTTAATGGGACAAGAAAAAAACCCTAAGTGTAAAAATGGCTTATTAGAAATGCAAATTCTTGACTAACAGGTATGATCTAAGCGTATTGTGACAGCTGTGGAGCTGTAAGTCCAGGCAACATCAGGAGGCTAGGTTTATCTGAAAAGAAGGAATATTATGTTTTATTCCCCTAGGAATGTGTAAATCCTGGCTAAAGGATGTGTATGTAATTTCTGAAGTCCTCTTTATGTAAATGCAAATTACTTCTCTGTTTTGCTTGGAAAAATGTATGAAAAGTGAAGAGAATTTTTGGGTTCAATGATACACAGTTCAGAAGAATGGCAAAAATTAAAATTACATAGGTGTACACTGACAAGAAACCTCTAATGAAGTAATCACTGGTTCTCAGCATGAGAGTAGATGCCATCATAGGCCGTTACACTGTGTAGCAGCTATGAATAGTGTGCATTCTGTTTATACAGAGTAAGGACTCTGTGGAAACTATTAAGAGGAATATACCACATTGTGAAGTTATGCTGCAGATCTGCCTAGCCAGTCAGGAGTGAGATGCTGTTATTATCAGTTTAAGCGAACCACAACAGGCAACTCACTTTCCTTCTAGGAGATTAGGAAATTTACCTGAAGGTTAAAAGTGTCTAATAGTAAAGGCCTAAACGATCCTTCTTTTCTGAAGGCTTATGCGAGAAATGTTTGCACTATAGATATTCCACCGTCGTTTCTCAGTCCTATCACATATCTGTAATGGTCTCTAGACCATCTCATGATGGGAAAACCCCAATGGGATTTTCACTCAGCCAAGCCAAGCCATCCAAGCCTCTCCAACCACAGCAAGGAGATGGCCTTGCTTTCCTTGCTTTGCGTTCTTGTGCTTCGCTAGGCTATGCTACGATCGATGAGGTTAATTTTCTTCTTTTCCTTCTCATCTAATGAGACAAATTCCCTCATCTACTTGGGTTGTAATTTTTTTTTAATCATTTTCCCCTTCTCAGCCTCTGTGCCACACAACTCCCATCACATCTTCTGATAATCCTGTCAGCATTCGGATCCCAGGTCCTACCTCACCAGGCAAACACCCCAGGGTGGTCTCTGACCTTGCCTTGCTTTGCTTCACTGACCTGTGCTATGCTCTTTGGGCTTTGGTTTTTCTTCATTTCCCTCTCTTCTGATCTCCCTTTATCTTCCTTGGCTTATTTATTTATTTCTTTTTCTCCTAACCTTCTTGCCCCAGAGGTTCCATTGTGTCTTCTGACCATCCTGAGGGCCTTTGGACCCACAGCGAGGTTCATCTCAGGCTTCAGACCTAACTGGTATGTACTTTGGCTACCTGGGCCATCTCCTGATAGGAGACCCTATGGGGGTCCTCCCTCTGCCACCCCAACCACACCTCTCTGGCTGACCACTGCTGGGACGTGCCTTGCTTTGCTTTCCTTCACTAGGCTATGCTGTGCTCGATGGGGTTCTTTTCGTTGTTATTCTCCTCACCTCTCTTCAACTTCTCACACGTCTCATATGAGGAATGGATGTGGCTGTTTAGCCTGGAGAAAAGAAGGCTGAGGGGAGACCTTGTTGCTCTCTACAACTACCTGAAAGGAAGCTGTAGCAAGGCAAGAGTCAGTCTGTTCTCCTTCGTAACAAGCTATAGAACAAGAGGAAATGGCCTCAGGTTGCACCAGGAGAGGTTCAGGCTGGACATGAGAAGGAATTTCTTTACTGAAAGGGTTGTCAAGCAAGGCTGGACTCAATGACCTTAAAGGCCTTTTCCAGCTGAAATGATTCTGTGGTTCTATGATTCTGACCATCCTGAGGGCCTTCAGACCCTAGTACCTGCCTCTCTGGTCGAACACCCCAGGGTGATAAAGACCAACCAAGAGTGCTTGGCCGGTGAGGTTCATCTTGGTCTTCTGACCAAGGTGGAATGATCTTTGGCCACCTGGGCCATCTCTTGTAGAAAGATCACCCCAGGGTGCTCGGCTTTGTTTCTATATTTCTGTACTGCCCTTTTGATTACTTTGCTCCTGAATGAAGCTCACTAGAGCCCAAAGGTCCAGACTGCAAGGTATATTATCTCTACAACACTCTTTTTATCTCCAACACTCTTTGCAATGCTACTTGCACTTGGATAGTGAAGTAGTAGCAGATGGAAGGAGAAATTAAAAGGCATTATCAAGGAAATAAGCTGCTTTGAGATTTGAGCCAACAGATTAATACTGTATGATATGGTAGGAACAGTAAAGTTGAAGAGCGATACAGAGAGAAAATTATTCCTGTATCCATAAGGAAAGTAGTTTTAAAATAGGAATCTCACTTTCAAATCAGTAATGAGATTCGAAAACTTTCCTTTTTGTATTGTCATTTATTGCTGAAACATGCCCAGCTCATTTGTCTGTGAGTCAGTGCAATTAGCCTGGCAGCTGGCATCTCAGTGCACATTTCTTCATGAACAACTACGTCCCCATTGTACATCCTCCCCGTTGGCAGCCACATTTGCTGCCCCATCACAAAACACAGCATCAAGTGTGTGCCAAGCTCTAAATGCGGCCATTACACCTGGCAGAAACTGGTCAATTATAGTCAGGAGTCATTACATAGGAAAACCTGAGGAGCACAACTACCAAACCTCATTTCCTTTGAAAATGAGTTTATTTAAGAATACACAGAATCTTAAGAGTTGAAAGAGACCTAGAGCGGTCATCTAGTCCAACTCCCCTGCCAGAGCAGGACCACCTAGAGTAGGTCACACAGGAACTCATCCAGGTGGGTTTTGAATGTCTCCACAGAAGGTGACTCTACAACTCGTCTGGGCAGCCTGTGCCAGTGCTCCATCAGCCTCACAGTGGAGAAGTTTTTCCTTGTGTTTCTTTGGAATCTCTTAGGTTCTAGCTTGTACCCATTGTCCCCTTGTCCTATCATTGGCCATCACCGAGAACAGCCTGGCTGCATCCTCCTTTATGTATTTGTAAACATTAATGAGGTCACCCTTCAGTCTCCTCCAAGCTAAAGAGCNCCATCTCAACACACCGGGGGCTTTCTGCGACACGAGCAGCGTCAAGGACACTGAAACCAACACTGGAAACAAGTCCCTAGGGTCCCGGCCCGCCAGCTGGCGTTTCAAGGGGCGGGGACAGAGCTCAAGCAGGCACCGAAGGTTTCCTGCGCGGCAACTTCTCCACGAGGGAGAGAGCGAGCCGCGGCCGAGCGGGACGGAGGCGGCGGAGGAGAAGCGGCGCCATGGCCCCGCCCCCGCCGCCATGGCAACGGCATCACCCCCCTCACCCCCCTCCCCGCCCGCCCGGGGCCGGTTGGGGGGGGCGTGGCGCGCGGGGCAGACGTGGACGGTACCCACAATGCCTGGCGGGAGGCGGCCGCCGTGGCCGCGCGCCGGTGCCGCCGCTCCGCGCCGCTGACACAGGTAGCTCCGGCCCCGCCGCTGCCAGGCCACGCCGGCGCCCGCCCGCACGAGGGCTGCCGGCGTGAAGGGAGAGCGAGCCACGGGCCGTGCTGCCGTAGGGCCCTGCCCTGCCTTCGCCCGCGCGTCCCCCGGGCCGGGCTCTCGGTGCTCCGGCGCTTGCCTTTCCCGTTGCGGCCCGGCGGCTCAGCGGGAGCTCCGCGGGGGGCTGCGGGGCTGGTGCGCGGGGCTGGTCCCGCGGGGCGCAGCGCCTCAGCGCCGCTTTCTGTGCCTGCCGTGCGCAGCACGGGGCCGGCCCGGCCTCCCGAGCCGCAGGGCCCTTCTGCGTTAGCTCATCAGGCAGCGGAGAGCAAGCGGCGCTGCCCCCGGGCCGCGGCTGGCGCCGGCGCTGTCTGCGTCCGAATGTCTCGCCCGGTGTCGGGGAGCGGGTGCAGCGGGCGGGACAGGCGCAGGAGGGCCTGCTGGCACCTCGTTCGGTGGCTTCAGCCTGCCGTTGCGGGGACCTGTGGCTCTCCCGGCTGCCAGCGCAGCCGTCGCCGTTTCTGTGCAAAGTTTTATTGGGTTTCCCAGGTCTCTTTTTTTTTTCCCCCTCTGCTTTACGGGAAGGATTATATAGGCGAGTCATTCGGGATTGTTTCCTTGTCCAGTTGCACCTACTGATGTCAAAGTGGCTTTGCTTGCTGTGTCCTCGTGTAGTGCCTCAGCTCATAACGCACAGTCCTGAAGTATGGTGCCGAGTGCAAGAACGAGACTCCTGCCTGCATGACACAACTGTCACAACCCTCCAAAGTGGAGACAGTCAATTTCCCAACACCACTGTGTGTACTTGAAGTAAGCACAGAAGCTCCGCCTTCATTCTGCGTGAAGCAGGTGTGCAGCTTTGCACTTGCTTCCCAAATTTGGTTGTTATGGAAGGTTGTCGTGACAGGCAGGTATCCTGGCAAGAAATGCCTTGACTCCCTTGGTGCTGAAGGCTAGCAGGCACAGGAGGATAGGTTTGCTGTAACACTAGATCTAGTTAGAATCTTTCAGGTTTTGTGGAGATTGATTGTTTTTTTTTCTTAAAATGACCTGGGAGTGCTGGTTGA
>WBNH01011001.1:0-16049 GCA_013401255.1 Urocolius indicus
GGTCTTTTCCCACCAAAATGATTTCATAGGTCCAGGCTCCACTTTAGAGCGTGAATGGTGAATGTCAGGAGCTAATCCCAGAGATGGGGGAGAGCTTTTCATCCTCAGGATCCATCTTACACTCTCCTTGTGTAGCTTTGCTCTTCTACTGCATCATACCTTGTCCTCCTAAGCACCTCGAGCAACCTGATGGGTTGTGGCTCATCGCATCCCACTCATCCCTTTGGAGACTGGATGCTTCATTTCAGACTAATGATGATCTCCATTACTTCTCAAGTGACACCTTCACCACTAAGTATATCTGTGTCAGTCAGCCTGTTCTTAAGCTTTATTTCCCTTGTAGAGTGGCCTTGGGTCATCTCAGTCCTTGCTATCTCCTCCCTGGGGCTTAGGTTAAAGCTCTGAAGAGGCTTCTTATAGTCAGCAGGAGCTCATGTGTTCAGAGGTAGGGACAACTCTACCATCACTTGTGTTCATCCCCATAAGACACACAGAGCTATTCCAAGACCTTAATGAGGACTGTTGGTGGCTGAGGATTTCTGAGGGCTTTTCCGAGCATCTCTCCCTGTTTTGGCCCAGAGATGACGCTGGTCAGAAGGGTGGATTTGTTTCACCTTTGGGATGGAGTGGGCTGCATCATGGGCTGAGGGTTTCCCTCTCATCCCCTCAAGCTCTGCTCTGCTCCCAGCACTTGGCAGGATCGAGGACTCAGTGCTCCCACAGAAGAGCACTTGAGATTGCTTCTTTGCCAAGTCTGTCTCTAGGAGAGTCCATGCTCTGGATTGCTTAAACACGTGGAGTCCTTTCCATTTGGTCCCCTGTCCGTGCTCCAGGAAGATGCAGAAGGTCAGAAAAAAGGGGACATTTATCCCAATATTTCTCTTCCTTTGGCTCCACAGTGGTGTGCAGGGCACTCACCCTGCTGCCTGGGCAAGCTGCTCTCCTCCTCTTTAGCTCTGGGTAATCTCTCATCTCCATATCACAGGGCAGGGATTTAGTATGTAGTCCAAATTGAAAGGAGATGACCCGTCCTAGCTCAGCCTGACACTGGCAAACAGCTGCTCTGACCCTGCAGTCGTGTGCCTGGTTGATTTGCAGGATGCTCCTTCTCACCTCTCCAGCCAAAGACAGCAGCCACAGGCAGCAGGTGCTTTGCCTACCTTGTTGAGCCTCTTCTTGACCACCTGATCCCACCTCTTTAATCCCTTCTGGCTGGATACGACTCCCATTTCATTGCCACTTTATCCATCAATGTGACACCTCCTTTCTCTTTCTCTCCCTGTGCTTGATTCCCTCCTTGAAGAGGGGTGACAATAGGCAAAGGTGAGTTTTGCTCTCATCAAATGCACCAGTTCCTCACAAATAAACAGGGATAGGGCACCTGGAACAGCACGTCAGAGGTGGTGTAGAAGAACAACAGTGTGTTTAGGGATCCCCATAAAGTGGGTTAAAAGAAGCCTAAGTTGCTGAACATCGCTGGTTGCATTTTACTGGTGATGGTATCGGGTTTTTCTTGAGACATGAGGCAGTTTTGCAGAGGTGCTGGGACAGATGTCAGGTGTCCTGCTTGTTCCCTGCTCCCCCCGAATTCAGCCTGTGCATCACAGCCCCTTTTTAACCCGATACCCTGTTCAAGGGTTTTGGATCGAAAGCAGTCTCCTGTGCCATGTGAGAGGTTTGTAGGAGAGATGATTGCACATGAAGGTTTTTTTTGAGCCATGGGAGTGCTTGGGTTCCTTTTGATTCTGAACTCAAGCAGAAACATGAAATGCTAGGGTTTCTCACGCTGCTAGGTGTAGGGGTAAGGGCAACTCTGAAATGTGTGTGAGATGATCACAACGTGGCCCAAGGATGCTAAGATGATCTTCACATATTTTCCAGCACTTCTTTTTCCTTTTTGAGAATCACTTGGATCTCAGTGAAACTGCCCTTTGCAAAGGCACTCCTTCTCTTTCCCTCAGTTGGGCCCGGTTGGGAGAATCCCTTTGGAGACAGCTCACAGTGTCCACAGGCCTCTTTGCATTTCTCTCTGAGAAATGTTGCTGCCTTCAGCCCCCCTGTGACACCCAGACTCCTCAGGCAGGCTCCGTGTGCATCATTGTGCTTCCATGGGCAGCGTTGCTCGTTTGGGCTAGTCAGAGGCTGAAACTCTTGGCTTTTCCTTCTCAGTGGGCCTGGATTCCTCCCATGATAGAGCATGGCAGCAGATCATGGAGTGGTCTTCCAGTTAGAGCATGGGGAGAAAAGGGTTCAGCCCTGCTCATGTGCCTGTGAAAGCCAAAGCCCTTTATAAATGGTCAGCAGAGTGTCAGAGCAGCAGTGGGGTTTTGTGGAGGTCTTCTCCTCCTTGCAGTGCCTTGTATAGCCTTCACAACTGTTTTTTTTTTCCTCTGTGTTTTCCCTTTGCTCGTGCTCCTGGTGCCAGGACAGCCTCTTGCCCATGAGCCTTTTCATCCTGCTCCAAAACCACCAGGGTTTACAAGCCTGCTGGAGCGTGGCAGTGGGCTCCACGTCTGGTGCTGGGGAGAGGCAAACATCCATTAGAACGTGGTGACGGGACAGAATTGGGACAAACACCGCCTGGTCTTTTGAAATGTAGGAAGGAATTGTATGTCTCCAGGTTGAGACGTTGCTTGGGATGCTTCCTAACACGTACAAACCGCTGGCGGGTGCCAAATTGGTTGGTGAAAACATTTCCAATTGTGGCTTTGTTTGGTCAGCCCAGCAGCTGTGGCCAGTCTGGGCTGGGTCAGATGCAGGTGTCTGATCCCAAAGGGTAAGTTTTCCTCCTGCAAGGGAGGAAGGAAAAGCTCCCTCTTTGCTGTGCTGATGTGCTGGGCAGGAGTGGATGGCAAAAGGCAAGGACAAGGGCTAAGCTGGTGCTCAGAGTGGGGAGGCTTGGTAAGCACCAAGGAGGTGTGACACCATAACAAACATCATCCCTTCTAGCTCCTCTCCACTAAACAAAACCTTTGCCACACCTGAAAACGCTGTTGCTTGAAACTCAGGGCTCTTCTCTTGCACGTCCTCTCCTCTTTCGGGTGGTTCAAAGATGAGTCTGGGGTATTCTCCAGCTGAGACGGGGGACTATTCACTGTCACACAGAGCTTGACCTCTCCAGGAGAGATCCTGGAGCTGAGACACTGGGAAGGAATTTTCTGCCTTAGGAAAACCATAAAATCTTTAAATATCCTGTTTCCACTGTGAGATGGATTCGGAAGTTTCCAGCTGGGCTCACTGGGTGGTGGTGTCTCCCTTGGCACAGGGTGAGTGCCTATGTGTGGGTGGAAATGAATGCCCCCAGAGAGAGCAAATCCTTTTGGGATATGGCTTTTGGGACATATCGAAACATGAAAAAATGGGGGCTCTTTCCAGCATCCCCCAAAAGTTCTGCCTTTTGTCCTCGTGCTGCTGCTGAGGCCACCAGACCAGACACCCACTATGAGTGGGCTGTTGCTTTGCATCTTACAAAGCTAAGCATCCCCTTAGAGACAGCTGATTTTGCCTCTTGGCAGCTCTGGAGCAACTGAGGTGGTTTTTTTTTTGCAGCAGTGCTCCTTGGCTTTGCCCAGTCTCGCAGCTGAGACGTTCGGCTCGACTTCACTAGAGGGCGCAGGAATTTTAGGCTAGAAACCGCTCGGAGGTTTGTCGGGGAAAGTTGGCTGCCTTTTCTTCCTTTTTAATCAACTGGAAAGATGCAGGGTTGAACTGGAGGTGACTGGAAGGGGATCCAGACTTGTGTCTGGCTGGGGAAGGATCTGCTGACATCTGGGATTAGGCGGCGTGGAGAGCGGAGGCGGCGAGTGGCCGGGGCTCCAGACATAGGCCATCCCCGTGGACCAGAGCTGTGGGCTCCAGCAGACCTGGGTTGCAGCTGCCTGGAGCTGGAGGAGCCTGATAGCAAGAGGACAGCTCAAGAAAAAGGCAATAAAATCCCCTCCAGCCCCTCAGTGCTAAATGCTCACCTTTTTTTATAGGCTGGGCAGGTGGCTCAGTCTTCTCTTCCTGAGAGTCCACTTCTCTGAGCCTTGACTGAGCATCGCTCCTTGGGACAGACACTCTCTTCTTCAGGGTCTAGCTTGATGTGTGGAGCATGGATCTGGCCCTGGGCTGGTTCTCCCTACTGCTGCAGCAATTTTGCATGGCATGTCTTGGGATACTGTGCTTTTTGCAGGGTGCAGGGAGTCCCCAAGCCCCTTGCCTGTGGAAGATGCTGGGCAGAGCTGGGGGAGGATGGGTTTTGCCCCAGGTTGGGAGCCCCAGGGACCACTTCCATTGGGATGGTGGCTCCAAGCAGGGCTCCAGCCTCGATATCCCTCAAGCAGAGCCTGTCTTCTCTCCAGCTCTGCTTTCAACTGGAGAAACTGAGTTATAGGAAGTGTTTGGGGAGAATGTGAGGATTCAGTCACTGGGAGCCTCCGTCTTTATCCCTGTCTCCACAATAGAGATGAAGGATAGACATCAGATGGATGGGGAGACATTGGTGTCCCTTCCCTGGCCCCACTCAGAAGATCTTGTCCTATCCCTGAGGAGCAGCTCGTGGCTGGCAGCTCTCTTCCTCCATGCTCCTGCTCATGGCCACCAGCAACCATCCCTTTTCCATCTCCCTTCCTACCTTACCCCAGACAGCTGAGGGACTCTGCTTCAGCACCTCCAGCTTTTTCTTTTCCGAGCATCATCTTTTTCATCCCCTCACATAAGCAGCTCTGCCTGAACATCACATCACATCATCGGTGCCCCTTCCAGGCTTAAAAACAGCTCGTGAAGTGCAGAGAGGCGGCAGAAAGCAGCAGCCTCAGAGCCTTGGCGCCCTCGCCGTGATCTCGCTGCCCCGCTGCTCATTCATTCCCTCATTCATTCATTGATTCATTCATTCATTCCCCTGCTCCGTTCATTCACGCCTCCTCTCTGCATTAGCCACCCCGGGACAGCTGTCTATCTGCAGGCAGATCTGCCCTTTTGCTCTGCTTGCATTCTCTTTCCCTTCCCTTGCTGCGTTTCCATCGGGAGCCTCCCGCGCTCCGTCGCGCCGGGCGATGGGTTGGACCCGGAGCTCAGCTCCAGGGCGGTTGCGTTATGAAGCGGTTCTTGTGGAGCCTCCTGCCCTGGGCTGCGAGGGAGGGGGTGGACAGGGGTGTTATTTCACCAAACAATCTCCCACTGAACGATGTGCATTAGCAATGAAGGGGTCGCAGCCAGGAAAATATTACCTTTCCCTTTGAGTGCTGACTGTGGAGGAAATTCTCACATTTACAGCTCCAGCGAGCCCAAGGGCTCATGGAAAAGAGGAGGTGGCTTTGATTTCTCTCCTCTTGTTGGTTTGATCACTTTGTGGCCCCCCCACCGTGAGCTCAGCTCCCCTGGGAACTGGCCACCAGTGGAGGTTACACAGGCTGGCAGCTCCCTCCTCGGGAGCCTGTTTTCATTTGCTTTTCCCGGCGGCCTGGCATGTGGCTTGAGCATGTGTGCGTGCTGCCCCTGGTCTCTCTCTCTCTCTCTCTCTCTCTCTCTCTGTGTGTGTGTGGAGGTTAATAAAAAATAAACAAGCAGCACTTTTTCCTCGGGGTGCAGCCTGGGAGGGATGCGGCGGGGATGCCGAATGAAAGCGTGTGCTGTGGGCTGCACCAGGGAGGGCTCGAAGGGACATTCCTGGCATTGCTGAGCACCTCATTGCGAGGCCCAGGACCAAACTGGAGTAAGGAGCTGGGGTGGCTGGGGTGGTTGGGGAGGCTCAGTCCCACCCAGTGTTTACTTGAAGAGCTGAAATTAATGCTGTCTGCTGACATCAGGGGTTTCTTCTCTCCTTTTTCTTTGCCCCGTTTCCTAAGGAAATGAGCCGTGTGCGATCGCGGCGTCTGCGTACGTGGGAGCCTCCTTTCCCTGCTCCAACCCCTGGCTGAGTTCAGCCAGGTTTCACACAGACCCTGAGTGCCTCACAATAGTTATTGAACTGATTTTTTTTTTTTTGAAGCATATATTAAGGAAAGGTGGTTGATAGGTGAGAGAAATCACCACTGCTTCACGTTGAGAGAACCACATGGAATGGTGGGGGCTGGATGGACCCTGCAGAGCTCCTCCAGCCCCTGCTCCAGCAGGTTCCCTTGGCTCAGGGGGCACAGGAACGTGTCCAGGTGGGGTTGGAAACCTCCTGAGAAGGAGCCTCCACACCCTCCCTGGACAGCCTGGGCCAGGGCTCTCTCCCCTCAGCACCAAAGGACTTTCTCCTCCTGGGCCAGGGGTACTGCCTGTGTCCTACCTGTGCCCGCTACCCCTTGTCCTGCCACTGGCCCCAGCCTCCTGACGCTCACCCTCTAGCTATTTATCATCATTGGTCACATCCCTCTCAGCCTTCTCTTCCCCAGGCTGAACAGCCCCAGGTCCTGCAGCCTTTCTTCATCAAAGCTTGCATGTGTCTGCATGTGTGCACAACCGTAACGTTCAACTAGAGAAACTAGTTTGCTGTTAAACTAGAGACGCGTTAGTAGCATCCCAGCCATGGGCTGAACGCAACTGGGAGCCCTGAGACATGGAGCTATGGGAAAGCTGTTGACATCCCCCCGAGGTGAAGCATTTGCTCCCATCTCTGACTCACACCGTGCTTTTGCCCCATGCACGGTTGTGGTGGGGATCAGCCTGTGGAGGATCTGTCAGCTCCCGTTTCTCCATCAACCCTTTTTGGCAGCTGTTTTAGGATTGGGGGGGATTCTGAGGGATGAGTTCTAGATGATGTCTCCTGCTCAGCGTCTATTTTTGGTGGGCAGAAGCTGGTTGCTACAGACGGCGCAAAGAGCAGGGTTGTTGGGGGCTGTGTAGCAACCTCTGCTCCCTCTCTTTTGTAGGTTTTCTCCAAAATCTTCAGCCACGAAGCATTGGAGAGCTACCTCCCCAAGATCCAGCTGGTGATTAAAGACACTCTTCGGGCCTGGAGCAGCAACCCTGAGCCCATCAACGTGTACCACGAGGCTCAGAAGCTCACCTTCCGCATGGCCATCCGCGTCCTGCTGGGCTTCCGCATCCCCGACGAGGAACTCAACCGCCTCTTCGAGGTCTACCAGCAGTTCGTGGAGAACGTCTTCTCCTTGCCTGTGGATCTGCCTTTCAGCGGCTACAGGAGGGTAAGGGATTTTGGGCTGAGTCCTCCATCACCTGACAACACTGATCTGGGATTAGTGTGGCAGTGCCTGATTCCCACTTCTCACCCTCCGGCTTGGAGAAGTGAGTTTGTTTTGGGCTGCAAAGTTCATGTCTCAGTGAAGTATTGAGGAAGATGCATTCACAGAGTGCTAGGGACTGTGAGGTTCCATGCAAGGGAGAGCACAGTCAGGATCTGCCCAGATTTAATGCACAGCTTTTTCCTCGCTTGTATCTGGCAGTTCTTGCTGTATTTTTTTTTTTGTTTGTGGACCTCTTCTCCTGTTAATTCCCTCTTGTCCCTGGAGTGAAACAGATCAGTGGGCCCTTATGATTCCAAGAGCTATTCTGCTTTATGGATAAATGATGCAAAATGAAAACACAACAAAAAAACCTCACAGAAAAACAAAAAGTGACTTTATTTTCCACGGGGAATGTTGGTAACAGACACACGGGGGTTGACAGTCTGTTTTGGTGATCATCACTGCAAATTTAGTTGTTGTTCTTTGACCATTTTGAATGAGCCCAATCATTCGCAGCCCTGCAAACATTTGCAGCAGCAGGTTAGCCCGGTGCAGCTGCACTCGGATAGGAATTGCTTTACTGAGACCAGGTGACTAAATTGCTCGGGAAGGCCATTACGATCCTGGGAAGAGGATCCTTTTGGATGAATTGACTTTCCTTTGAGAGACAATTTTTCCCAGGGACTGCCAATACATCCCAGGGTGAGCCAGGGGCCTGTGAACTGGTGCAGTGCTGGGGCTCCCACATCAGCCCTATCATTTGCACGTAGGTGCTGATTACTCTTGCCTGTAATCTTGCCCGTTCAGTCTTGCTCCTCCTGCCCAGGGAACAACTTCAGCATCTTTATACATCTCTTTAAACACCTGCAATTGCAGCTGTATTACTTAGAGATGCTGTCCCAAGCACGTCTCCAGCTCCTGGGGTGGTGCTGATGTGTGGTGCTGCCTGGTCTGATGGCTTCCTGCTCCACAGGGCATCCGGGCACGTGAGACGCTGCAGAAAGGGCTGGAGAAAGCCATCCAGGAGAAACTGCAGAACACACAGGGCAAGGACTATGCTGATGCACTGGACATCCTGATAGAGAGTGGCAAAGAGCACGGCAAGGAGCTGACCATGCAGGAGCTGAAGGTAAAAGTCTTCCCCATGGTTACCTTGTCCCTCACTGTGCTCAGGGCGAGGGGTCTCTGAAGAGCAAAGCGTGAGCTGCTGCAAAGAGGTTTTTTGGGGGCAGACCTGAGATGATCAGTGAGAGCTGGGAGACCACCATGTGTTTTTGGAGCTGCAGGTGAATCCTGGTCTGGTGGACTATGTTGCCAGCAAGCCAGTTGCTTTCCTAGGGGGCCATATTTATTTGCAAATCATT
Source organism: Urocolius indicus (assembly GCA_013401255.1). Taxonomy (NCBI): domain Eukaryota; kingdom Metazoa; phylum Chordata; class Aves; order Coliiformes; family Coliidae; genus Urocolius; species Urocolius indicus. The sequence goes on from WBNH01011001.1 coordinate 8,519, forward strand.
TGCAAATCATTTGGGTTGCAAAAGGCCCTTAGGCTCATCGAGTCCAACCACTAATCTCACACTGCCTAACCCACCACTAAACCATGTCTCTCAGCACCTCATCTACGTGTCTTTTAAGTATCTCCAGATCATGCTCAGCCTCTTCTAAAAAGCATTTCCAGGGAATACCAAAGGATGGCACAAATTTGCTGAAGCTTTCACCAGCTTCATCCTTTGACTCATCCAGTTTTATGGTGTCTCCTTTGCAGGGCATATGAGCCCTCAACAGGCTGTTATCTGCAGCAAGGTCATGGCATAACTTGTCATTCATGCGCTATCAAGAGCCATCTGCAAGGGATTTTTCTACTGCATGTCTAGTCCTCAGCATCCTCAAAGGCTCTGCAGAAAGCTCTCCATGGTGGGTGCCCAAGACCTGTGCCTGCACAAGGACAGACCTTGCAATTAGACATGACCAGGCTGGAGAGCTGTTGGGGAAAAGAATGTCCCATGGCAGCCTGTGTGCCTGTCAAAGAATCACAGAACCCCAGAATGGTGGGGGCTGGAAGAGCGCTGCAGAGCTCACCTAGCACAACCCCCTGCTCAAGCAGGTTTCCCTGGCTCAGGGGGCATAGGAACGTGTCCAGATGAGTTTGGAAATCTCCTGAGAAGGAGCCTCCACATCCTCACTGGGCAGCCTGAGCCAGGGCTCCCTCCCTTCAGCACCAAAGAAATCTCTCCTTTTGTTAAAGTGGAACTATCTGTGTTTCAGCTTGTGCTCATTACCCCTTGTCTTATCGCTGGAAACAACAGAAGAGCTGTTGCTCCATCCTCCTGACACCCACCCTTTAGGGACTGATCAGCATTGATCATGTCCCCCTTAGCTTTCTCTTCTCCAGGTCTCTCAACTCTTCCTCATAAAGGGCTGCTCCAGCTCCTTGACATGCCACGGCTGTCTGCCTGTCTGTCCATCCCCTGTATCTCACCTGTGCTTTGCTCTCATCCTTCAGGACGGTACCCTGGAGCTCATCTTTGCCGCCTACGCCACCACAGCCAGCGCCAGCACCTCTCTGATCATGCAGCTCCTCAAACACCCCAGGGTCCTGGAGAAGCTGCGTGAGGAGCTGCGCAGCAAAGGCATCCTGCACAACGGCTGCATCTGCGAGGGCTCCCTCCGGCTCGACAACATCAGCAGCCTCCACTACCTGGACTGTGTCATCAAGGAGGTGCTTCGCCTCTTCACACCCATCTCCGGCGGGTACCGGACGGTGCTGCAAACCTTCGAGCTGGATGTGAGTATCTGCAGCTGCCCCCTGAGCTTCCCCAAAACGGCCTTCTGCGTGTTGTGGCAAAGCTTGCTTGAAAACCTGGCTTGGATGAGACCTCAGGGAGGACAAAGTAGGTCCTGTTGGTGATGGCAGGTAGAAATGTTTCGCGTTCAGAAGAGGATGATGAGATCTGGCCCGTGTCAGGGACAGGATGCACTCGAGCTGTCAAAGAGGAGACAGGTGTGATGCTTCAAGGAGCGTCTCAGGACAATGTTTGATGCCACAGTCTGAAGTAGGGTGCGACAGGGGAAAGGTTTATTGCACTAGGCACTTCCAGGCTGCTGGATGACAGGCGGGTTACTCACTGCAATGGCTGGAATTTCCTACAAGCAAAACTAAATTGTGAGACCTGGCTTGTTGCTGTGCATCTTTCTGGTTGTAATGGTTTGAGTCAGAAATCTTTGAAAGCGCTCAGGGGATGCTAAATCCACCCCATTTCTCATCACCCCAGGCCCTGACATGTGCATTGGGCGTTTGGGGCTGACAGGCAGCAGGGTGTGAGCAAAGTCACGGGAGGCTTTTCAGTGAGATCCTGACCAGATTGAGAGCTGGGCACAGAGGAACATCTTGAGATTCAACAAGGGCAAGTGCAGAGTCCTGCAACTGGGGAGGAACAACCCCCTGCACCAGCACAGGCTGGGGGTGACCTGGAGAGCAGCTCCAGGAGAGGGACCTGGCAGTGCTGGCTGATCATAAACTGACCATGAGCAGCAACGTGGCCTCGTGGGCAAGAAGCCAATGGCAGCCTGGGGGCAGCAAGCAGAGTGTGGGCAGCAGGGCCAGGGAGGTTGTGCTGCCCCTCTGCTCTGCCAGAGCTGCTGAGGCCTCATCTGGAGTCCTGTGTCCAGTGCTGGGCTCCCCAGCTCCAGAGGGACAGGGAACTGCTGAAGAGAAGCCAGTGCAGGGCTCCCAGGATGCTGAGGGGATGTAACGTGTGTGAAGAGGAAAGGCTGTGGACCTGAGGCTGTTTAGGCTGGAAAAGACAGAGAGGGGATCTCTGGAGAGGGCTGGGTGCCACGTCGGTCACGGCACAGGCACGAGAAGAGCTGCTTCCCTGTGCTTGCTGACAGTCGAGCACCATGGGGTTCCTGGGGTAGGCAACTCCTGCCAGCGACCACAAAGCAAATAAATAGCAATGGATCATCTGATGAGCCTCTGGGATAGTGTGAGGAATAAACCCAGGATTCCCATCTCCCAGCCCTTTGCTCTGTGCTCCCTGGTTTGTTTTTAACTCAGCGTCACAGCCCAGGAATAAATGCAAAGAAAATGGGGGAAAAAGCAGACAAAGCCTCAGCTCCCTCTCACCTTGCAGTAGCATTGACTCCTTCTGGTTTACACCCCTTTCCCTCTTCTCCACAGGGTTTCCAGATCCCCAAAGGCTGGAGCGTGATGTACAGCATCCGGGACACCCACGACACCGCCCCCGTCTTCAAGGATGTGGACATCTTCGACCCCGACCGCTTCGGGCAGGGTCGAAGTGAAGACAAGGACGGCAGGTTCCACTATCTCCCCTTCGGAGGAGGCGTACGGACCTGTCTGGGCAAGCACCTGGCCAAGCTCTTCCTCAAAGCTCTGGCCATCGAGTTGGCCAGCACCAGCCGCTTTGAGCTCGCCACCAGGACTTTCCCCAAAATCACCCTGGTGCCCGTGGTCCACCCGGTCGACGGGCTCAAGGTCAAATTCTTTGGACTGGATTCCAACCAGAACGAGATCCTGACGGGGACAGATGCCATGCTGGGGGCAACGGTGTAAAGGGCCACGGCGGCGGCGCGAGGGATGGAGGGGTGGGGTGGGGGCGAGGGGATGGAACAGGAAAAGGGGGGAGGAGAGAGAGAGAGAGGGATGAGAAGCTTCTGTCGCTTCGCAGAGCCTCTGGGTCGGGACTGCTTGCTCCAACCGGTGAAGCTGCCAACAAGCCCCGTGGTTTTGGCTCTTCCCCAAGAGCAGGACATGGGGAGGAGTTTTTTTTTGGAGGTGTCATCGTGCGTGTTCCATTTCATCCGGAACGAGGAAGGAGCCGTTTCAAAGCCTGAGTCGAGCTGAGATGTCCTGACCATGCAACACTATCTAAATATTATAAATATATATATATATATATAAATATCTATAAAACACTCGTGCTGCCGGGAGGAGCACTGCAAGGGCCCGACCGCCAGAAAGGAAAGCCTTTGGGAATCAGCCGGCGATCAGAGGTCTGGCATCCCGGGGGGCAGCTCTCGGGTGGCTTCTGGTCTGGTTTTGGCTTGGTTCTTTTTTTTTAACAGTGTTAAATTAGCTGGTGATAACAGTGTTTTTGGGTTTGTTTGTTGGGGTTTTTTTTTGGTCTTTTGTGGGGTTTTTTTTTCACCCGTTTGGTTGTGTTTGTTGTCTGTTTTGGGGGGGTTGGAGCCTTTCCTTAGTAAAAAGGGGGAGCCGAGCGATGCCCGTTTACCCTGCTGGGGAGAGGTAGAGGCTGACCTTTTGCTTCTGCTGAGGGATGGGAAAAAAACCCCTCTGGTGTGTTGTCTGGGGCTGAAGGGACGGTGAGCCATCCCTCTGTGGCCTCAGACGGGTGCACGTTTGCATTTTGGGGCTCTGCATTAAAGGGAGATGCCTTTGTTTTATTTACTTGTCGAGTTTCCTGCTGCTGCTACAGGGCCCTGTGTGCACCCATTCCCCCACCACAGCCCCTCTCCTGTGCAAAGGCACCCATTTGGGAGGCATTTCCCTGCCTTTGTTCTCCCTCAAGGTGCAGGTGCCAACCTCTGGACCGCATGGCCCTGCCGACCCTCCACGGGCACCGAGTGAAGCTGCCCCCGCTCAGAGCTGCTCCCTCCCGAGCATCCTCTTCCACGGGAGGGTGTTTGCATTAAAGGTCATCTCTGTCAACCAGCCAACGTTGCATGTTGTTTGTCTCGTGTTTGGGTTCTGTTCGGCCGTGGGAGAGCTCTGAAGAAGAAGAGCGAGCCGCGGGCACCTCGCAAAGCTGCCAACTCCGTCCCACCGACCACCCAGCACTGATGCCCTGCCCAGAGCTTCTCTGGCACAAGCAAGTAGCCACCAAGGTATCTTGCATCCAGTTTTGCTGGGTGTGTTTATTTTACTTGATTTTTTTTTGTTTTTGTTTTGCATGCAAGAGGTTGAGTGTGAACAGGGGGTGAGTTGTGCTGAAAGCAGACATACCCATAGGTGCATAGCAAAGGTCCATAGGTGCAAAGTTAAAGCTCCCCGCGTGCCCTGGCAGGAGTTGGCTTCAGACCAGAGCAAAAGCACTGGGTTGGGAGATAAGATCCTGTAATTCTGTGAGGCACCTCTGCTCAGCCTGCCCAGCCCCACTCCTCTCCCGTCTCCTGCTGTCCTAGGTGGGAAAGAGGCACCTCTGCTCAGCCTGCCCAGCCCCACTCCTCTCCCGTCTCCTGCTGTCCTAGGTGGGAAAGAACACAAGGACCATGGCAGAGACTTCTCCTAACTGTGATGGGAAAAGATCTTGTGCTTGGGTGGGCAGCTTGGCTTTTGGGCTTTAAAGGTGTCAGAGGGGTTGTAATGAGGAAGGCGAAGGGGCAGACGTGGCTTACCAGGTTGTTTTGCAGGTTGTGCTTTTGACAAGTGAGTGCCCCTTAGGAAGGTCGAAGGGAGTGTGGAGTGAGCGATGGTGATGGCTGCCTTTGCCAGCCCGTCGTCTGGTGGGGGGCAAGGAGGAGGGAGGCAGTTTCTTTTTAGCCAGGGGAAGCACTTGAGGTCAGATTGCCATCAGCCAAGCTGCCAGAAACCACCCCCCCCACCCAAGAGCATCCTGGTGACGATGTCTGCTCACACCAGGGTGCACATCTTGATTTTTCCAGGTTGGTTTAACCTGAAACAAACTTCCCAGTTCATCTAGGAGATGCTGTTCAGATGCAGACCTTGCCTTCTGGTTGATGAACAACACGCCAAACCCAAAAGCAAGGTGTTGGGAGGGGAGCTTCTCTGTGCATCGTGTCCCTGAAGCACAGGCTCAGCTAGTTTGCCAGCTGGAAGTTTTTGAGTGAAACACCACTAGCTCAGACACTGTTGAGATTTCAGGTATTTTCCTTGTCCCTGATGGAGAGAAAAACCTTCCCTATGAGAAAAGGAGCTTAAGGGCAATCCAAACCCCAAAGGGCAAAGAAGCAAAGGAGAACATAACCCTGAATGCAGTGGGAAGGGGTGAGTGTCCCGGGGCAAATATTTGGGGAGAGGTAAATGGCACATGAGGGAGTCCATGGTCTTTGTGGATGATGAACCTTGTAGTTCAACCTTAGGGGTTGGACTAGATGATCTCTCAAGGTCCCTTCCAACCCTTAAGATTCTGTGTAGGACATGGAGATGGGGGCAGGATGAAAACCCATCAGAGCCCCACCGCCAGCTCCTCTCCAAGAGCCCCCCAGTTTGCATGTGAGGCCTGTGAGGGGAATCAAGCTGTGTTCAGAGAGGAGGAGGCTGAAAAGGGGGAAAGCTGGAGAGGGGAAAGGGACAATAAAGCTACAAGGTCCCGTTAAAGCTTATAGGTGGCTTTGTGCCATACGCCGGGGTGAGCAAAACCTCTTGGGCTCAGTCTCCCTCCCGCTTAACGGGAACCCAGCGCAGGGTTTCGCTCAACTTCTTCTCATTTCAGCTTCCAATGTCATCACAAAGTGAAAACCAAACATGCCTCTGAGTGAGTGGTTGGCTGGAGAGCAGAAACGTGAGGTGCATACATCCATTATATATATATGCTCACGTTCATGTGTATATATAATGCGTATGTGTGTGTGTGTGAGTATTTAACCTAGGCAGAAGTAACTCATGCTTTTGGGTTTGTTTGGTTTTGGTTTGGGTTTTTTTCCCCCCCCCCCCTCCCCCCTCCCTATTCCTAACTAATATAACTTGACTAAAAGGAAAAAGAAAGTTTGCTGCAGTGGGTTTTGCAGAATAAAGCACTTTGAATCTCAGAATTGTTTGTGTCGTTTTGTTATTCTTAGCACAGTCCAGTTTGCTATAATGTTATTTTATACACAAAATTTGTTGGGGGTTTCTGTCTTTATTATAAGTGCTATTTTTGTTATAATTCAAAAATAGATATTTAGTATAAAGTTTTGCTGTTAAATATTTGTTATTTAGTAAAATATGATTGTTTTTTTTTTTGGTCTTTTTCCCCCTTTCCCCCTTCTCCCCTTCCATGCTCTTTATTGTAAACATTGTCTGGAAAAATATTGATATGTTTTATCACAGTTGGTTTTAATATTAAAAACAACAACAACAACAACAACAACAAAAAAGAAACAAAAGAAGAAGAAGAAGAAAAAAAGCACTTGTGAGGTTTTTCTTTTGGTTCTGGAACTGGTGCCGTGTGAACATGTGTTTCGGTCATGTGGGTTTTAATGTGTATATAATATTCTGTGTCACATATTAAGATGGATGTTGTGTATTTGGTGATCTTAAGAGAAAAAAAAAAACACAAAAAACCACCCCCAAACGAATAAATAATCCATGTGGCTATTTTATAGACTTCCATAATAATAATAATAATAAAAAAAAGAGTTGAATCTCCAAATGTTGTGTTTCCTTTTCACAGCATCACAGAGGCTCAAGGGCTGGAAGGGACCTGGAAAGCTCATCCAGTGCAACCCCCTTACCAGAGCAGCAGCACCTAGAACAGGGCACACAGGACCTCATCCAGCTGGGTTGGAATGTCTCCAGAGAAGGAGCCTCCACAGCCCATCTGGGCAGCCCCTGCCAGGGCTCCCTCACCTCAACAGGGAACAAGTTCTTCCTTGTTCATCTGCATCTTCTCTCAAAGTGGGTTCCTGGTCTGAGGTGTTGGGGTAACACTCCAATTCTGGGAATTGGGACAACCTGTAAATGAGATCTTTGTACCCACCTGGGGACTTGTGGGTCTCCATGGCCAGGGTGAGGCTTCGCTGGCCAGAATAGATGGAAATACAGTCAATTCCACTTAAAAATGAGAAAAATCTCTTTTAGGGAGAGGATAGTCAAATGTTGAAATAAGTTGCCCAGAGGTGTTCTAGAGGCTACTCGGAGCCTGACTGGACATGGTCCTGAGCAACCTGAACAAGGTGTCCCTGCTCTGAGGCTCATCTCACCCTGAGAGTGTGGTGAGCTCCAGGATCATAGTCATAGAACTATTTAGGTTGGAAAAGACCTTTAAGCTTGTGGAGTCCCAGCTCTGCCCTCACCCTGCCAATCCCATCACTAACCCCTGGCCCTCAGCACCTCAGCCCCACGGCTTT
>WBNH01011001.1:16437-33821 GCA_013401255.1 Urocolius indicus
TGTTTTTTTTTTTGGTCTTTTTCCCCCTTTCCCCCTTCTCCCCTTCCATGCTCTTTATTGTAAACATTGTCTGGAAAAATATTGATATGTTTTATCACAATTGGTTTTAATATTAAAAACAACAACAACAACAACAACAACAAAGAAACAAAAGAAGAAGAAGAAGAAAAAAGCACTTGTGAGGTTTTTCTTTTGGTTCTGGAACTGGTGCCGTGTGAACATGTGTTTCGGTCGTGTGGGTTTTAATGTGTATATAATATTCTGTGTCACATATTAAGATGGATGTTGTGTATTTGGTGATCTTAAGAGAAAAAAAAAAACACAAAAAACCACCCCCAAACGAATAAATAATCCATGTGGCTATTTTATAGACTTCCATAATAATAATAATAATAAAAAAAAGAGTTGAATCTCCAAATGTTGTGTTTCCTTTTCACAGCATCACAGAGGCTCAAGGGCTGGAAGGGACCTGGAAAGCTCATCCAGTGCAACCCCCTTACCAGAGCAGCAGCACCTAGAACAGGGCACACAGGACCTCATCCAGCTGGGTTGGAATGTCTCCAGAGAAGGAGCCTCCACAGCCCATCTGGGCAGCCCCTGCCAGGGCTCCCTCACCTCAACAGGGAACAAGTTCTTCCTTGTTCATCTGCATCTTCTCTCAAAGTGGGTTCCTGGTCTGAGGTGTTGGGGTAACACTCCAATTCTGGGAATTGGGACAACCTGTAAATGAGATCTTTGTACCCACCTGGGGACTTGTGGGTCTCCATGGCCAGGGTGAGGCTTCGCTGGCCAGAATAGATGGAAATACAGTCAATTCCACTTAAAAATGAGAAAAATCTCTTTTAGGGAGAGGATAGTCAAATGTTGAAATAAGTTGCCCAGAGGTGTTCTAGAGGCTACTCGGAGCCTGACTGGACATGGTCCTGAGCAACCTGAACAAGGTGTCCCTGCTCTGAGGCTCATCTCACCCTGAGAGTGTGGTGAGCTCCAGGATCATAGTCATAGAACTATTTAGGTTGGAAAAGACCTTTAAGCTTGTGGAGTCCCAGCTCTGCCCTCACCCTGCCAATCCCATCACTAACCCCTGGCCCTCAGCACCTCAGCCCCACGGCTTTGGGATCTCTCCAGGGCTGGGCACTCCCCCAGCTCCCTGGGCAGCCTGGCACAGGGGCTGACACCCCTCTCAGGGAAACAGCTCTGCCTCAGCTCCAACCTCAAACTCCCCTGGGGCAACTTGAGCCCATTTCCTCTTGTTCTATCATTCATTACTTAGGACAAGATCCCAGCCTCCAGCTCCCTGCAAGCTCCTGTCAGGGAGTGTTAAAGAGTGCTCTTGTCTCCCCTCAGCCTCCTCTTCTGCAGCCTCAACACCTCCATCTATTCCCTCAGCCCCTCCCCAGCACCCTGGTGCTCCATCCAGCCCCTTCCCCAGCTCTGTGCCCGGCTCTGGCCACGCTGCAGCCCCTCAGTGTCCCTGTGGCAGTGAGTGAGGGGCCCAGCACTGAACATTGTATGAGATGTGACCAGTTTCTGAACACCCAGTTTCTTTCCAAAGTTTTAGTTCTCCCCAGCAAGACACAGGGGCTAGATGAAACAAGCAGGAGGAAAGGGAAAGGTGTATAAGTGCTCTGGCCTTTGCTAATGGATCTTTCAGGAGCTTACACCATATAGAAATGGCTCAGGAGACCATTATGTGTCAAGGAATATACACCCAACTATTGATTGCATTGACAGTATGGATGGTGGACAAACTTCCCAAGGGTATCCCAGGTGAGAAGGACCCTGTGATGGGCAGAAGCACCTTGTATATTGGGTGGGAGCAAACAGGTTGTCCCCAACCCTCTCGTTAACTCCTATTTAGTCTATTGAGAGATTGACTGCTCCAGCAATCAGCTCCTCAGCAAACCTGTGTCCCAGAGTTTTCTGTGATCAGTGCTTGCCTGGAGCTTTAAAAACCCCAACAGTTTTTAGGAACAGTTGGTCTCGGGTGGTGGGATGAAGTGCTTTGCATGAGATGTGACAGGACAAGCTGTCAGTGGGAGTTTCAGCTGCAGCCATCCCTGAGTGGAGATGGAGTGGGCTGTGGGAGTGCTTAATTAGGCAATTAGTTAAGCAATCAGCTTCTGTCTCCTTGCTCTTCTTGCCATAAAAAAATAAAGCAAGCTCTGGGAGTGCCTTAGCTGTGGTGTGAGCATTGGAGAACAGGACGTTGCTGCTCTGCAAACCCTTCCTACAGTCGCGTTCAGAGGCAAGTGGAGGCTGAAGGAATTAACACAGCTCTTTGCAGTTGGCTGGAAAATATGACGGTGCAACCCAAACCTGTGTCCCTGTGGTGCAGCCAGCAGCTCTGAGGCTCCTTTCCCTCCCTTTAGTGCTTTGTGGCAGTTCTCTTTTCCCCGTTGCTGCTCTGCCTGTGTCCTGTCAGCAGTGGCCTTGCTGCCAGGAGACCAGCGTGCGGTTGTGATCGTTCAAGGCCCTGTCCCCTTCCCCTCCTCTCCTTCAGCCAAAGGGGCTGATGTGTCACCTCCTGGCCCTTCCTTTTCCCTTCCAACCAGCCATGCACTTATAATACCCGTCTGTCACCTATTTAATAGCAGGGAAGGTCATTTCCTTTTGGCCCTTTTCTCTTTGGGATTTCTTTTCTTTCTTCCCTCCCTTCTGCCCCTCCCTTTGCCTCCATTTATTTACTTCTTTTCTCTTTATGGCTCTCGGTGAGGTGCTGCACCATCCCAGGAGGGAGGTGCTGTGGCTCTCTCTGCTCTGACAGAAGCCTGGGGAGGGTTTTTCTTTCTCCTGGGGTGGTCTCATGGGAGGTGCTGGATGGCGCCGCAGGTCAGTCGGACTCCTTGTACTTTCCATTCGGCTCCGGCACCGAATCTCACGTTACTGGCTTTGTTTTAACTTGAGCTGAACTCTTGGAAAGTTTTTCTTCTTAAAGGTTGTATGTGAGAGGATATAAAAAGGTGTGCAAGTGTGTGTATGGAGGGAGACAGACTTTTTTTTCTTTCTTCCCATTTCTGAACACAGCCCAGTGTCTCTTGCAAACTGGGACAGGCTACCAGAGTGGTCTGGCATCCCGTCAGTGGGAATGAAGCACAGCTTTAATCATCTGCCCAGCTCAAGGCTCAGGCCCTTCATGGAATCACAGAACGGTGGGGGCTGGCAGGGCCCTGCAGAGCTGCTGTAGCCTCAGCTCCTGCTAAAGCAGCTTCCCATGGCTCAGGGAGCACAGGAACGTGTCCAGGTGGGGTTGAAAACCTCCTGAGAAGGAGCCTCCACACCCTCCCTGGGCAGCCTGGGCCAGGGCTCCCTCACCTAAACAGCCCCAGGTCCCACAGCCTTTCCTCATAAGAAAGATGCTCCAGTCCCCTGATCTTGGCAGCCCTGCACTGGCCTCTCTCCAGCAGTTCCCTGTCCCTCTTGAACTGGGGAGCCCAGAACTGGACACAGGACTCCAGCTGAGGCCTCAGCAGATATGTCAGAGCAGAGGGGCAGCAGAACCTCTCTGGCCCTGCTGCCCACACTCTTCTGGATGCCCCCAGGATGCCGTTGGCCACCCAGGAGAAGGCAAGGCAGGTTGAACTAAAAAGGAACCATGTGAAATGTTGAAATGTTGGTAAAATAACATTTATATGAATCATTCAAAAAAGAGAGAGGTGGGACAAAGGAATGCATTTCCAGAGGCTGGACAGATGATCTTTAGAAGTCCCTTCCAACCCCTACCATTCTATGATTCCAGGTGCTGTGAGTGACTTCTTACCATCACTTTCCTCCAGATAATGTTAGGAGCCCTGGTAGAAAACCAGCTCGGGTCTGAAACGCTGTGGATTCCTGTCGTGTTCTGCCCTATGAATAGAATAGAATGTTTTTGTTGGAAAAGAATTGCAATGATCATCATCCCTGCTGGGGGATGCTGCTACAGCAGAGAGCTTGAGGGCTGTTCATGGTTTCTTCTCAGAACCACAGCATGATGGAGTCTGGAAGGGACCTGTGGAGATCATTCTGTCCAATGAATGATCTAGAGCAGGTTCACCCTTGATCAGATTGCACAGGGACCTGATGTTCCTCTCATGCTTCACACCCCAGTTGTAGACTCTTGCAGTGATATCACAGATAGTGAGGCTGGTATGCTGTGTGCATCCAGTCCCTTGCTGGCCTCCTGATAGAAACAGGCTGAACCTCCCCCAAATAAACCCTACTATGTCTTCCCAAAAGTTGTGATAAGAAATTATAATGCCTGCATTGCCTTAATGGTTTTTAAATGTCCAATCTGTCCATTTTTTAACTGTGTCAGCAAAAAAAAAAAGGATGTAAAGTGGTGGAATGGCAAATGGCTTTCTGGCAAAGGTTAGGTTTTGAAGGTCTCTTTCCTCACTGGCAGGTGAGACATTTACAGTTTATTCCTGCTGGAAACTAAACTTTTTCCTTTACAACAGGTGATTAAACCCAAATCCTAATTCCTAGTGTGCTCCTGATTAATTTCACTGCTGATGTGTGACTTTGATATGATAAAATGCAAGTGATAAAGGTTTGGATGAAAAAAAACGTGGCAGAGAGAGGGTCAGGGAAGCTTTTGAAGCTGTGACTCAAGTCTCCAGTGGACCCTACCATATCATATACCTGTCTGACCATGACCAGTAAAATATTTTGCGAGAAAGAGTGAAGGAAATGGGGTTAGGTGTAGACAAAACCTTTTTTTTTCTGGCTAAACCTTAGGTGAGGTCCATGGGTTGGTTAAGGAGGTCCTGTCCTGCTGGAGCAACAGGACTATTTTGCACTCAGTGGTGATGCTCTATATCAGCTTGTCTTGTCCTCTCCTGGAGCTCTCAAAGTAGATCCTTCTTTCCTGTAAATTATCTTCAGTGTAGAGACACAAAAGTGGGGGCTGAAGGGTGGTTTTAACTAACACATGTCTGTGAAGCTTCAAGCATGTTCCCTCTGAGTGGCTTCATGAGAGGATTGCTGAGTTGATCAAAATCAAGAGATGGTCTTTCCACAGTGGCTTGAGCTTCCCAGGGACAGTGAAGATAAGAAGGGGCAGGCTGTAGCGTGCAGGGTGACAGCTCCATGATGGAGACCTTGGGAAAGGTCTCTATCAGGGTAGAATTTAGTCCAACAGCTTTCCAAAGTGACCATTGGGTGATATGAGATTAAAACAAGGTGATGTTGAACACATTACCTGAATGTCATACTAAGGCAAAAGGAGGATGGACTCCAATACATTAAAGAAGGTTGTGCTTAGGTATTGCACCTCAGTGTCTGGGCAGAGGGAAGTGGCCCTGTCAATTTTGGCCGTTCAAGCTGTTCTCTCCTGGCATTCCCAGAACTGTCAGCCCCCATCCTCAATAGCGTTAGCTCCCGAAACACCCACTGATTTACCTCAGGCAGCAGGGAATCTGTGTTTTGACTAAACTAGCTGGGATGGCACCTCTGCCCAGTGGTGAAGCTTCTCTCTTTTTAAAGCCTGTTTTTTGCTTTACTCCTTTTCCTGCTCTTTTTTTCTTAGTGGAAAGAGGAATAAGTCATTTTGAAGTCTCCAGTGGTTTCCCTGGGCCAGTCCCGTCTGAGACATCACACCGGTTTTTGTGGGGGGATGATTGGGTTATGAAGAAGGGTTTTGTTACCATCTGGGCAATATCTGCTCTTGAAAGAGCTGCTGCCACTGAAAGTTAGGGAGAAGGTTTCAATAGGAGGTTTTATTCAATGGAGCAAGAGTTACATGTGCAGGGGCAGACTGGGGAAATGCATCTCTGCCGATTTCCATGGACTTCTAGATCCATCACATTTATGACCAAGAAGGGGGCATTAGATCATCCTGTCTCAATCTCCTGAACACAGACCTTAAATGTCACCCTTTCACCTTGTGTGTGTGGTGCCCTGCCATGTGAATTCAGCAAAAGCACATCCCCAGGAAGCATCTTGAAGAAATCAAGCTGCTGAGAATCCAATCGCTTCTCTCCTTCGCCTTCGCTGTTTATTGCCACTTGCCATTGGTCTGACTCTCAGCTGTTCAGTCTTGCTCTGCCTTTCCTCACCAGGCTCAAGAGTCCTTTAGGATCCAGGTTTTGCTCTCTGCAAAGAGGCTCATGTGCTGCCATCAAACCAGCTCCCAGTCTTCGTTAGTTTGATCAGCTGAGTGAAAATGATTGAGCTCATGAAGCCTCTTGCTGCTTCAGCCTCTGAAACCCTTCTCTGTGTGTTCACCTCGCAACCATCCATCAGTGCTCCATCGCCTGTAAAACACAGGACAGAAAATCTCTGCCCAGATTTCTCTTATCCATCTTGTGGAGAAACCACCAAGGAGAGCTCCACTCCATTTTACCCTTTCTTTCACAGCTTTCTGATGGGGCCCATCATCGGGTAACTTGGCCCTTTTGGACCTGAAGTCTTTGGTAATGTGTCTGTTTTGGGGTGATGTGCCCAACACTCCTGTTTTGAAGGGAGAGGTGTGGGAATTAGGTAAAAAGACCCATTATTTGTATGACCAACTGCTCCAGCTTGCTCCTAGTGCTGCCTTGTTCTCGTTGCAGTTTGTTCTTCTTCAATGCTTCTAAGTCATCCGAGCTTTTGTTTTAGTGTTATGGGAAAAGATGGATTTGCCAAACCTGGGTAATTTATCTCTTGAGTTATCAGAAGAATGGAAAGATGAGGAGAGACTGGACTTGGTTTGCATGGGCTGGTGGAAATCCAGGAGAGGATGAGTGAAAAGATGACGATGCTGTGAGACAGAGCTGTTGGGGCAACCAGCACCTGAGCACAAAAAGGATGATTGATGGTACTGGAGATGTGTGTCCCCTGAGGCAGCTGGATCAGGTAGGTGCTCCAGAACTCCACTGGCAAATGCAAACCAGCTTGGCTGCTGGATTCTCCCAGGTGTGTGCTGCTGGTCCAGCTGCTCTTTGCTGGCCTGATAATCCACTTGTCTCTTCCAGCACCACGCAGTGTAGTCACCAGAACTTGCACGAACTCATCAGAAATGGCTTTCCAGCAGGCTCTAAATTCCTTATTTTTTTATTTTGCTTAGGAAAGCTGTGCGAGCTTACCCATGCTGAGGAGCTGGGTGGCATAAAATCACAGAATTGTTTCAGCTGGAAGAGACCTTTAATATCATTGAGCCCAGCCTTTGCCCCAGCTCTATCAACCACTAGATCATTTCTTAAGTACAAAAGTCAGTCTCTGCTCCCAAGCTATGAGTGACAGGATGAGAGGAAAGGGGCTCAAGTTGCACCAGGTGAGGTTTAGACTGGAGCTGAGGCAGAACTGTTTCCCTGAGAGGGGTGTCAGCCCCTGTGCCAGGCTGCCCAGGGAGCTGAGGCAGTGCCCAGCCCTGGAGGGATCCCAGAGCTGTGGAGCTGAGGTGTTGAGGGCCAGGGGTTAGTGCTGGGCTTGGACTTAAAAGTCTTTTCCAACCAAAATAATCTGATGATTCTGTGAAATGCAACATGTGCACCAGGGTCTGTTTTTCACATGGGCCTACAGCATGGCCAGGAAAGGTGTTGAGCCCTTGGCACATGTTCCCAGCTCTTCACACTCATCTCAGAGAGGGAGAAAATAGCAGAGAGCAGGACAAACAGAAGAGCTCAGTGACGGGGCTGATAACCCAGGCAGGTTCACACAGCCAGGTGGTTTCTCTCTTATTTTAACAGAGGGGAAACCAGACATTAGATGTGGTCAGCCCTGTGGTGCAGACACCTAAACAGAGCAAAGATGCAGGGATGTTTCATGACCCCAAAGTATCAGTTGAGTTCTCTGGGCTGCCTGGTTTGGAAGTGCCAGCCATCCCTCCGGTGTGTCTCTGAGTTATGGCCTCACTGTGCAGTTAGTGGTTTATTTACTGTCTGGGTGCTACTGTTGAGCTGGGAAAATATTCCAAGGTTGGCTGAACCACCTGCTTGGAAAGAGAAGGCAGCACCAGCTTGGTCTGTATTCTTATAGATCCCCAGCTACGGGCTAAGGTCAGCCTCAGGGCTTAAGGCAAGGAGTGAAACTGTCTGCTTTGATGAAGGACACTGATGCAGCAGCAGTTCCCATCAAGACGTGGAAAATGGAAGAGGAGAGCTGAATCCAGCCTTTGTGCTCGACAGAGAGGTGATAATGCAGTGGACCCTTGTCCTGTGCCTGACAGCATGCAAGTGCAGAGGGTCTCCTTTAGTCCTTTTGGCTGCCTCCTATACCCGTCTAAGGGGTAATTGGGCTTGTGTGCTGATATACCCCCCGGCAATGACTAAAGGGGCGTTTAGTTCTGTGAAGTGTCTGCTTTGGGAGTTCTTGTGCCAGGCTGGTGTGTCAATGGTGGCTGGTGCTTTGGGGTGATGGAGCAGGTAGGAGACTGCCGGGAGAGGAACCTGATTTTTGGCTCATGGTATAGCCCCATCCCCTCTCAGTGGCTTGGGTGGATGGGAGATGACAAACCACAGTGCTGCTGCTGAGACCTGAGAGCTTCTTTCATGCTCCACCAGCATTGCATGCACCTCTGCTTGCATGAACTTTCCTTTGCTGGTTGTGCGTTTGCACATGGGTCTGCTCAGCAGTTTGGTGCATGTAGCTGTGCTGGGAACTGTGGGACCTGTGTCCTGGCACCTCACACACACACACAGACTGGGTTTGCTGGGGTATACAGGCACTCCTATATCTGCCATGCTCAATGTTTTGGGGTGAGATCTTCTCCAGGTACTGATATGATGGGGGGATGGTATTTTTATGATGCTTCTCATGGCTGGTGCAAATCTGAGCATAAGGGACCAGGGATTGCCCAGCACAATTGCACATGGGGCTGAGGGTGTGTGTTAGCAGCTGAGGGTGCCTTTGAGAGTACACCTGTGAGCATGCAGAAGGGGCTGTGAGGCTGAGCGTGCCCGTGCACACCCTGTGTGTGTCTTTGAGCGTGTGTGGCTCTTTTTCATGAGCAGAATGCTGAATGGGATGAGGGGTATGTGCACCCTAATCCTGATTGCAACCATCCAAGAGCTGTTGGAGCTGAGCTCTGGGGTGGACATTGGACTCGGATGCAGCTCTTGGCTGTGCTCCCTTGCTGCCCTCTGCAGGCAACCACCCCTGGGCCATGGCTCCACTGAGCAGATGCAGCCCAAGAAACAGCCTTGGCCTGGCTGCCGCTCTTTCCCCTCTCCCAGTCCCTCCAAATTGCCATGCTCTGCTGCAAACGCAGCTGGAGACTGAGAGCTGCTGGGCAGCAGAGGAGGCTCTGGGCTCGCTCGGGGTGGTTGGAGTTGTCTGTGCCAAAGGGCTCCCGCAGCTCCCGGGCCGGTGGCCCAGCCAGACGTCTTACCCTCCCATGGCTCTGGCTGTAGCTGCTGCCAGGGGACCGAGTAGGATGGAGAAACGTGAGTGGACCCCAGGAGCCTCAGATGTGAGCAGCCACACAGAGGTGCTCAGCAGGAGCTGCTGGAGCTGGGCTTGCCTGCGTAGGGATGGATGGAGGGAGTGTGGAGGGGTGAAGAGGCTCGGGGTGTATCTCCCCACCTGCAAAGATGCCCTCCAATGAGAACTGATGGAGAAACATAATTATCACTGTATTTGTCACTGTTTCCTTTCTAAAGCTGCAGGGAATTGCTTTGGGAAGCTGCTTTTGCACCACACAAACTGGGAGTCTGTACTGTAACTGGACCTGGAGCTTTCTCTTTACCCACCCTCCCTGCCCTTTCTCCACTTCGAGGTTGCAGACTGTTTGCAGGAGCTGCCTCCTGTTCCCACACCACAGGCCTGCATAAACCACTCTTAATCTCTTTTTGCCCAGGCTCCAGCGCTGGAAATCAGGCTGATCCAGAACATCTAGCCCTCAATCTCATCCTGACCCGGGATGAGGAGGATGTCTGTAAGTCCTT
Source organism: Urocolius indicus (assembly GCA_013401255.1). Classification (NCBI taxonomy): domain Eukaryota; kingdom Metazoa; phylum Chordata; class Aves; order Coliiformes; family Coliidae; genus Urocolius; species Urocolius indicus. The sequence goes on from WBNH01011001.1 coordinate 26,280, forward strand.
CTCAGAGCTGAAGCTGCAGCACGTGGGAAACCTGGACCTGTAGCAACCAAGATATTTATTAGAGCTGGCTCCAGAAGCTGTGATCTGATGGGATCCAGAGGAGCCCCGAACAAAACTCCTTGGGCAGGTTGGGTTCTGTATGCAATGAGGAAATCAAAACATGAAAAGGGGGAAAAAAAAAAAAAAAAAAGAGGAGGAAGAACTTGAAACCACCCTGGTTCTGCAACACTTCATTTTTCAGTTTCTGGGCAGGATTTGTATTTGGCATCTAATTAATCTCCAAACACACAGAAATCGTGGAGTTTTGCAATTCCATGGTGCCTTTTACCTGGGAATTTTGAAACACCTTGTTAGGGAAACTGGCTTTGCAATTATTCTGGAGAGCCCAGATGGAAAAATTGAGCCTAGGCTGTGTCATTTCGCCAAGGCTACCCAGACAGTCAGTGGCAGAGGTGCAAATGAGGTGGTAAAGGCACTTTCCTGTTCACAGAAAATCCAAGTTAAAGGAAAAGTGCAAGACAGGATCACTGACTGCTGAGCTTTTCCCAGAGCAAGCTGAGCTTCAGCCTTGTTTCTCAGAGCCTGTACTCAGCCTGACACTCCGTAACAGTTGGAAAACTCTATGGCAGCTGAGTGGGTTAATTTGTGGTTTCAAATGGAGATCAGAGCCCTTTCTGATGGTACCTCACCCTTGCCCACCGGACCCCACAGCCCTTTGTGATGAGAATGTAATCTTACCTGGGAGCTGGAAGCAGTTTTGGACACTAGCAGGATGAGAAGGTCTCATCTTGTAGGTCTGGGGGAAATCCACCTTCCAGGACCTGGAGCTCAGCACTTGTTACTGGAATTGCATGCAGCAGATATTCAAGTGCTCGGTGCTTTTTATTTGTGGCTGAGTATCAGAGCTCTGCTCAGCAAGACGTGGACCGTACTGCAGCAGTTTGCACTGGCAATGTCAGGGGTCTCAGCTTCATGGTGAAGAAGCTAAGCAGGAAGAGCAGATGGGTAGACAAAGGAGAAGCAGGAATGTGCATTGGTTTGCTACTCGTACGCAGACCAAGAACAGTAGAGGACATCTGGGGTTTAGATTGTGGGTTAAAAAACAGTGTTAATGGGATGAGGGAAGCAGCACGTTGGGTCAAGATGCCAAAAAAACTAGGGACACCCTTAGGGTTAGAGGAACAAGAGATGTGGTTGAGTTCCCTGTCTTGTGTATGTTGCCCTTGGCTTGGGGCAAGGAGCAGACTGCATTCTTAGTCACTTGTGGTTATATTCGAGCCTCCAAGTTGGTGGTTGAGGAAACTTGTCCCTCCACAGGTCTGCAGGTGCCTGTTTTCAGATGATGGCTATGTTTTAAGCCACCCATTCCCTGAACTATCTTGCAGTTACATTTGAAGCTTAGTAATGTTCAAGCTGGTGCCTGAGACTACAGCTGTGAGCAGTGGCTGCTGCGTGAGGGGTGCTAGAGCCCTGCTTTAACTCATGAAGATCCTGTGAACAGGCTGCTCAGGGAGGTGGTGGAGTCACCATCATCCCTAGAGACACTTTAGAGACACATAGATGAGTTGCTGAGGGATGTGATAGTGAAATGCTATACATAGGGAATGATAGAATCACAGAATGTTGGGATTTGGAAAGGACCTTTAGAGCTTATCCAGTCCACCCCCCCTGCAGAAGCAGGTCTCATTTGGATCAGGTCACACAGGCACGTGTCCAAATAGGTCTTGAAGCCCTCCAAGGAAGGAACCTCCACACCTTCCCAGGGCTCTCTTACCCTTACAGTGAAATAGTTTTTTCTTATGTTTCAATGGAACTTTTTGTGTTCCATCTTCATCCCATCACCCCTTGTCCTAGATACAATAGAAAAAAAGGGATGTCCAAACCTCCTGACACCCACCATCCATATACTTACAAATACTAATGAGATCCTCTCCTTAGAAGCAAAGAAGGACCTAAAATTTAACAGAACCTCCACCTCTAGAAGAGGATAAAGGCTGCAGAGAGACAGGACAGCACAAGAAACGACCTTGCACTGGCTGAAACCTGAATTGTGGTGGCTGAAGAAGTGTGGTCTTGGCACGAGAGGCGGAGGAGGGAGCAGATGTGGCGAGAACCCTGTGGGCAATGGTACCTTAGCACAGGTAAGAGGTCATTTGAGCTCTGGCAGCAGCTAAAGGGGAGCTCCAATTGGAACCAGATGTCAGGAAGTGCGAGGCACCACAAACGTGTGGAAGGGCCTCCCAGCCATGGCGGCGGAGCCCCTAACACTGGGGTCATTCACGAAGCAATTAGTTGGCATCCTGCAGCTTTTGGCCTGTTAAAAAAAAAAGAAAAGGGGAGGGGAGGGGGTGGAAATCAACCTTCAGGAGCTTAAGTGGGGCTGCAAGGAGCTTTCCCAGCGTGATGGGAAGTGCTGGCATGGAGAATTAGAGTGAGCTCTGGACGGTAGGTGACCGGAGGTGGGATGAATGGACCTACCGTTGACCGTCAAAAGGCTCCTGTTGAGTTCAGAGGGCTTTGCCTCAGGCTGAGTGCCACAGCTTAGGAAGAAGAAAAGAGGGGGAAAAAGAGAGGCCAGGACCTCTACCTCTCATTCAGCTTTTTCCTGCCAGTGCATCCATTAGGGCTTCTGTGAGCTGTGTCTTCTGCGTTTTCACTTGGGGAGCTGTTGTCTGTTGTGGAGGTGATAAGCCTGAGGTCATGGTGGGGTCCACAGCTGCTTTAGGTCTTTAAGACAGGTTTGGGAGACTCTGTTAAGTGTGTGCTGTAAATCATCCGAAGGTTATGGTTGAAGCAAGAGTGTCTTGGTGAGGTTTTCTTGCTCAGCTTTTGTAGGAGGTCAGGCTGTTTGAGTAGATGCTGCTCTTCGTGCTCCTGTGCCCATAGTAACACATCCTGGTTTTTCCCTTTGTTAACACATGTTCTTCCCACGATACAGAGAGTCTGTGAGGATGTATTGCAGAAAGAATCTCCTATTTGTTCTCATGCATAAACCTTAAAGTAAGGTGGGGAAAAATGCAGTCCTTGGCCTGGAAGTTCTGGCTTGTTCTTCCCCCCTATTCCCACACTTCTTCTCCACTATTTCTGCTCTGTGGAAAGCCCTCTGAGATCTTAGCAGACGTGTCACATTAGATCACTTCTTCTGCAAGTTCCAGAGGGTCAATGGTTGCTGCTTTTTTGGCTACACGCATGCTACATCCCTCTGACATAACTGGAGTACTTCATACCCTTGATTTACTTGCAAATGGGGAAAGGCTGAGGTACAAAGTCACCTTGCTGTAACATGGAGAAGCGTTTATATAGGTGAATATTTGGAGAGTCACCAGCTCCTGCTGCTGAGCACTCACCAGTAGACAGATGCTGCTGTGGATGAGGAGAAAGACATCCCAGGCTCTGCCTGCTGAGGGCTGCTGCATTAAGCCTCTGTCAGGCTGTTTCAGGGTCTACAAGGTCAATGGATGCTGCTCTACTGAGCTTAATAAGATACAGGATACACCCAAGGGTAGGCTCAATTGAGTCACAATTTATTAGTGTGGTTATAGAAGCCTGTTCTCTCAGGAACCATAATGCTAAGTAATATTACATGAAGAGACAGTGGTATATTGCACACCACGGGACACCAGCTAATGGAGTAGCCAGAGCCTGGATCAAGCCTGTTGTAAGTATCCTCATACGAGCAGGCCTTTTCTCAGGGCAAGTGTCCCTAAGGCTTGATGTGAGGAAGGTGTGTGAGGTTTGACACTGTGGCTGGTGTCTGCGAGGTGAATGTTTAAAGTCAGGTCAGGCCCTCTTCCCCTGATTGGTTTTACACACCCCTGGAGCGTGTCACACCTCAGGAGGTGATGCTCCCCCTCTGATAGCTGTCAGGACTGTCTGGCTGAGCTGAGCAGACTAACACCTTGCTCTCAGATGGTTGGAGGGAGGCGAGAGGATTCCCAGGCGAGGGGATACGTTACACTCCTTATTGCATTTGCCTTCCCAGGAGGCACAGATCTAATTGCTCTCCCAGCATCTTTCCTTAGTGCAGAAGATTGCAGACTTTCTACCTCCATGTTACACGCTTGGAACTGGAGGTGCCGAGTGACAGCACAGAGCTCTGAGTTTCCTCTGCTCTGCTGTTTGTGCAGCAAGGCCAGCACATGGAAATCACAGAATCCCAGAGAGATGGGGTTGGGAGGAGCCCTGCAGAGCTGCTGCAGCCCCAGCCCCTGTTCAAGCAGTTTCCCCTGTATTAAAGGGCAGAGGAACGTGTCCAGGTGGGGTTGGAAACCTCTCAAGCAGGAGCCTCCACGCTCTCCCTGGGCAGCCTCGGCCAGGGCTCCCTCCCCTCAGCACCAAGAGAGTTTCTCCTCATATTCAGATGGAAAATGAGAGCAAAAAGCTACTGCTTGGAACTGCATTGGGTGAATCCTATCCCTGGCACTTCTTTTGGGTACAAGAGGCAATGCAAAGGGCACGGGATGCTGTAGCACGTTGTCCAGTGTCGCAGAGAGAGAGAGAGAAAGGTCCATGCAAGCTAAAAAACGGGCAGATTCATTTGGATTTTCCAAAATGCTTCAGGTTTCACGGGGGTACGTGGGTGGGAATCAGAGCTGTGGGCTTGGAAGGGATATCTGGAGCAGTGGGACACTCTTTACTGCCCTCCACTCCTTCCAAACCTTAGCAAGTGAAAAAGTCCAAAGGGGCAATGTCTTTATAACTTGCTCACTTAGCGGGGTCAGAATGACTTACTAACTGTTCCTATCTGAACAAAAATAACACTAAAACATTCTCTTTTCTCTCCTCCCTCCCACCCCCTCCAGACCTCATGACTTTAAAAGGATTTGTGACAAGCCATGAGCCTTGAGAAAATAGACCATGATGAATTCCCATCCACAGAGACAACTCTGAAGGTATGTGTGTCCCCTCCTCCCTGCTCCCTGGAAAACCACAGTCTTGGCCAGGACTGGAAGAGGAGCCATTCATTGAAGCCTGATTATCACAAGACGTGGTCTCAGTTGCTCTTAAATAGTCTCTGTGGGGATTCTGCTTCCCCTCGTGTGCCAGGTTAGCTCTGCAGAGCTGGCCAGTGTCCTCAGCACGTGTGATGGGAAGGCAGCACGTTGGAGCGAGCATGTATTAAAGGGATGTCTGGGAGGAGGATGAGAACCTCATCAGTGGGCTAATCACCTTCTGGAAATAACCAGCTCCTCCTTAACTGTTCCACTGTGATTAGCTTGGGAGAGGGACTTTAAAGCAGAAGACGGTGCCTTGTCTTTCCTTCCAGTGGGTTTTGAGCATCATGCTTCACGTTTGCAAAAGGATGGGGTTCTTTTGGGGATGGAGCTGGCATGGCTTTTGTATTTCAGTGAGGGCATGTAGAGTACAGAGCTTGCCTCACCTGCTGCTTGCCCCTCTGGACAAACCTCACTGACTCAGTGATTGCCAAGTGTGTTAACCAACATGAATGAGACGGTTGGTTTCTGCCCCCAGCAACTTTGAGCTATCCAGGAGCAAAGCAAGCAGCCACCTGTGGCCTTAAATCAGCGATTTGACCCTGATCCTAAGACAAGGAGAGACGTCACCTCTGCTTCATTCCTTGATACGTGTGATTTTTTTTTCTTGTCTGTGCTGGTTCAGCTGGTGCTTTGTGGGGAGCAGAGCCACAGCTCCAGCCTCTTCCTGCCCAGCAGAGTGGGAGGAAAAGCACTGGGTGCTCAGAAGTTATTGCTTTCCCTTGCACTGGTGCCCACAAGACATGACTTTGCTCCTCTGAACGCACACATGAGAGGATTTGCTCTGGGTTATGCTGCTGTGGGAGGGATGAGGTTAGCACAGGGCAGTCTGTGTGCTACGTAAAGCTCTGTGGGATGCCTGTAAAATACTGTGGTTTTGAGCTGGTCAGAAGAAGGGCAAGGTTTAAGCAGACAGGAATCGGAGAGGTTGTTTTCTTTCTGTGCAACAGAAATCATCTGCTTGTTTGGTTTTGTTGAAAAGGTTGGCAGAGAGGTGCGAGATCTGCTCTTGCTGGCAAGGTGGTGCTTTGTATTTTGTCATCATGGTTTGGAACTGTTCAAACAACTGTTTTGTGAGAGCACCTCTCCTTTTCCAGACCTTGGTGGGAAAACTGAGAGCAGAGATAAATTTCTCTGAATAACCACTTTTTTTTGGGAAAGGCAGAGGGCAAAGACTGTTCTCAACTCTTTTCCCAGTTAAAAAATATCCCTATTTGCAAGTTATTACCAATAAAACTCTGCTGTTACCTCGTACAGATGAGCAAAATGGCTGTTGGTTGCCAGCACTTCTTTCTGCAACAAGCTTGGCAAATTTTCTGCTTTTTCAGTAAGAGCTGCCTCAACTTCACTCGTGCAAGTGGAGTCAGCAATGTGCCCTCGTGGGCAAGAAGTCAATGGCAGCCTGGGGGCAGCAAGAAGAGTGTGGGCAGCAGGGCCAGGGAGGTTCTGTTCCCCCTCTGCTCTGCCGTGCTGAGGGCTCATCTGGAGTCCTGTGTCCAGTTCTGGGCTCCCCAGCTCAAGAGGGACAGGGAACTGCTGGAGAGAGGCCAGTGCAGGGACACCAAGATGCTGAGGGTACTGGAGCATCTCCCTGATGAGGAAAGGCTGCAGGACCTGGGGCTGTTTAGTCTGGAGGAGACTGAGAGGTGATCTCATTAATAGTTACAAATATCTAACTGGTAGGTGTTAAGAGGCTGGGGCAGCACTTTTTTTTCCTATTGTACCCAATGACAGGACAAGGAGTGATGGGAAGAAGCTGGAACACAAAAAAAGTTCCATTGAAACATAAGGAAAAACTCTTTGAGTGCTGAGGTGAGGAAGCCCTGGCCCAGGCTGCCCAGGAAGAGTGTGGAAGCTCCTTCTCAGGAGGTTTCCAAACCCACCTGGACACGTTCCTGTGTGACCTGATCTAGGTGGGACCTACTTTGACAAGGGAGTTGAACTTGATGATCTCTAAAGGTCCCTTCCAACCCCACCATGCTGTGATTCTATGAAGTGGCCCCATAGTCTGCATGTATCTCATGAGCAGGATCAGACACAGGCCTCTTCCTCTGGTTTTGTGTGTGCACATGGTAAATTTTGCATCAGTTTGTCCCTGTGCTACCCCAGCAAGGCTGAGGGGGAGTAGCTGTGCAGGACTGAAGTTCCCTGGGAAATTCTCTTGCCATGGGCGGGGAGTGATGGCACATCAAAAGAGATGGAGAGAAGCAAACCCTGTGATATCAAACACATGGGCAAGATCAACCACCTGCGGTTTAATGAGAGAATTAGGACACATGAATGGTTTTTTTCTCAGGCTACTCCAATCTGTTTCTAATCCTGGCCTAGGGAAGAATGGATGAGAAGCAGGAGGCCTCTCTCTCTCTCTCTATATATATATATGTATATGTATGTTGTGTATATATATATATATAAATGTTTCTCATCTTTAGTAAGTGTGTGTGTGTTTATATTTACCGTAATTGCTCACAAATACATGTTTGACACTGTTATTTCTGGTGTTCCTTGGCAGCAAGAGGCTTTTTACCACCAACCTATTGATACCACA